>CM052135.1:8720373-9185147 GCA_028454255.1 Halictus ligatus | reverse complement strand
AAAAGATCTACGCTTAATAAACCGTTTGCAATAAGACAGCAGCGACACCACGTCTTCAGAGAAATTCTACACAGGCGGGGGGATGAAACCACGCCCCTTAGAGGAACTCTACATAAAGGGGCGACGAAACTACGCCCATTAAGGGCACTAGACACAGAGGGAGTTAGACGCAGCGAAATTCCTTGCGGTCGACAATACGAACGACAAAGCTCCCCTCGCCCATTCCATTCTATACCCGAACCTGAATGACTGCGTTCTCGCCCAAGATTAGCTCAAGACGCTTTGCTGGAGTGGTGACGGGTTCGATGCTTCTACTGCAGCGTCGTAGCAGTCGTTATTACTAATTTGAATGTGTTATCAAATGAGGACACTTAGACAGTGAATAATTGTCTTGAACTCTTGGAAATGTTACATTACTAAACCAAATTGTGAAAATTCTGAAAAATTCTAAAGTAGTTTTTTTCCCGATTTTTGGATTGCGAATTATAGCAGTAAAAAATACGAAATTCAAAATTTGTACAGACGTTTAAAACAGTTTCGTTACACTTTGATATTAGGTTTGATATTAGTTTATTAGAGTGTTTATTGCATTTTTCAAGTTTTTATGGACAAGTGCTATAATCACAAAAGAACGTAAAACCAATTATAACGGTTTTAGACGTTTTTTAATATCTTTTAAATTGAACAGAGACAAAATGGTTAAATACAGCTTTTATGAGGAAATAGGTGCGTCGAAGAAAGCTGTAGAAACAGTTGCAAACAGTATGCGAATACTGTTACCGAGGCTACAAGTGTTGACAGTACAGGTTTCGCGTATGCTACAAGACAAACAACTCTGTTGACTCGGTGGAGACGCTTAATTGCAGAAATAGATTGCTTATTTCCTTATTTCCTAAAGGGATGATTTTGCCCCCTAAAATCTCACTATAGTCCAAATAAAAAATGCGGACGCGTTACCGATATGCCTCGCTTTATATGTCCAAAAAATTTCATAATTTTATGAACTCGCGTAACCCTGGCCAGAAAAGATTTTTTCGACGTCACCGCTATGGATTTGTTGATAAGATGTTCAGCAATTGGCGAAGTGACTCGTCGACAAAAGAATTGGCAACAGCTCCTCAGAACTGGTAAGAAAGTTTGTCGTGCGACTAGCTTCGGGAACGATCGGCATGATTGTACGATATAGCAACAACCGAAACAACGCTTCGCTGCGAAAAGCTCTCGGAGGCCGAAAGTTTTCTCGTCGTAACGCTATAAATTAGCGCAGCACGTGTACGCGCATGCAACTAACTCATTCATGTACTAAGAGACTTGGCAAACCCGTGTCGCATAGCTCGACGCTTCCTAAATCTATTCCGGGCTTAAAGACGGCGGTGTACGTACCGCGAGAATAACAAGTGCATCGTTCGCCTGCATCGGTGCATTCGGCGAATAACGTTAAAACGTGTCACGTAACGAGATTGCCCGTCGCATTCGGAACACGCTCGTCTCTCTGTTGTCTGGCAATGTCACACGCGGGAGGGTTTCTTTCCTTTTTCGAATTTACAAAATGTCGAATACACACTCCGGGACAAAACATTTTCCGTGGAATTGCTAGTTTTGGGCATGTTTGCGCGTATAACGTGCTCAATATCGTCCACAATTCAGTCTTGCTCCGATATAAGGCGACAGTATTTCATCCGAAATAAGGGGGGAAATCGCTATTCCTACTTTTTCTCGCCTCACTCTCATTCGATATAGGGCGAAAGTCGCCTTATATAGGAACAACACTGTATTCACTTCGACAAAATTCTACGAACGCAAATGGAAATGATTTGCATATGGACACGTTTGTTAATATTTTTTATAAGTTATGTCATAGTAAAAAAAAAAGTTTTTCCGACCTTTTTTGTTTCGAAAACGTTTCAGATAGAGTTCGCACAAAGAGACCTCACAAAAATCGATAGAATTCTATTTGTTGAACGGTTGAATGGCATTTTGGAGAACCAAAATGGCGGTACCTTCCTATTAAACTTGCAAAAACAGCGAGAAGAATGACCTCCTTATGGAGTCAATATTCTCGAACATATTTTCGAGCGTTCGCCAAACGTTGGCGAACTGCGATCAGTATCACGAAGCAGTGCCGCTACAAATCAACCCTAATTTTCCTTTCAAATGATATGTCAATGATATGTCAAACTTTTTTTTCGCAAACGCTCATGCATTCCGTTTGTTCGCCTTGCAAAATGTATAATGTATTTCTGGCACACTGTACACGCAAATGACACTGGCTATGTCGAAGAATGCAACGTTTTTGCGCCAGCAAAACTTGTCAAATTTTTATCTGTCCGTTGCATAAAAATTCATCGATGTGATAAAAATATGAACAAATGAGTACATTAAAGTCCCATAATAAACGGTTTTAGAGAACCATAATTTACTGTTATAATTTTCATAATTGACTGTGCATTAAACTCGAGCAAGCTTAATTTTGATTTCTTGTCTACAAATTCACGAGTATGGTAGGAACATGAATGAAAATATAGACAGAAATCCCATAATCATTGGTTTTGTAGTTTCGTTACAAAAAAATTCCAAGATCACTCTAAAATATCAAAGGTTGTAATAATTTTTGAAAAATGTACTTAGTCGACTATATTAGGTTGAGATTCGATTTTCTCGTGATGTAAAAATTCGTGGATATACTCGAAACATAAACAAAATTGCATGCCAAAGTTCCAGAATAATTAGGTTTGTAATTTGGTGATTTAAAAATCGCAAAGTTAACATATAATCAAATCACTCCTTTAGAGATCTTGATCACTACGGTACCTAATCGCTCATAACGAACTCAATTTTGATTTTTTCTTTGTACAGAAATTCGTGAATATCATTAAAATATAAACGAAGATGTACGCTAAAGTCCAATAATAAACAGACTATAGTTTTCCTTTAAAATATCGCAAAGTTACTCTGCAATACAACACCTTACACAGAAAGTACTTTTTCTAGCTGAGACTTAATCGTTAACAGTGAGCTTAATTGTTATTTTTACCTAACTTAAAAATTTGTGGATACAGTTTAATACAGAAATGATCGATTTTGCAGTTCAGTTGCAGTATAACATTTTTCGTTCAAGCATTCTAGCTTTCATCGTGCTCTGAGTGCTCGTATTTAAAGTTTAGGCGAATCTAGCTCCGCTAGCCGGTTCAATCAGTGGTCCTGCTGTAACGCGAGAACCGAACGTCCAGCTAAAGAATATTTATAGGCTGTGCGTGCGTAACCACTTTAATTCGAAGCATCCTCGATGCTCAAGAAAAAAGACCGTGCTGCTATCGACGTTCAACCTCAAACACGTCTTTTTCCACGGAGTTCGATCGACGTAGTAATTTTGCAAAAATCATTTTTGAGATTCGGCGTTATTTTAGAACCATTCCGCGGAGGTTTCATGTCGATCCGAGTAAAATTGTCAAAGTTAAGCGAGTTCGAAGCGTGCATTGTAAATTATCTACCGAGAATGAAACGCTGCCTAATGATCGCTGATATCTCCTGTATTTATTTATATTTCGCATTGAAAAAATTACCGAAGACAATTTAAGATGTACACTTACGAACACTGTAACGTTCGTTAAAAAGGAGTCATGGTGTTCCTCGCAGAAAAATTCCGAAGGATCATCAAATGACAGTACCTACGAATTAACTGCTAGAAGGGAGTAATCGCCTGAAGATCGCCGATATTTTCATTGTTTATTTACATTTGGTGTTGGAAAATTGACTATAAATAGTCCGAAATATGTGCTTTCGGGCACTTTAGCGTTTGTTAAAAAAAGAATCACTGAGTCCGTAAAAAAAATGCTCGAACATGATCCGCTAGTTCGATCATCGAACATTTTGCAGTCTCGTGCTGACCTAAACAATAAGAATCGTCGACTGAGCAGTGCTCCGTTGAAAACTGCATCAACAGCATCCACGGTGCACCGCGGTTGCATGGCGATCGATGGCGGGGTGCAGTGTCACGGCTGCGAGCCGAGCGACCACGTGCCGCGAGATAAGGGAGAAGACGGAAGCCCGAGCGGAAAATCCGCAAGATTAGGGGAACACAGCTCCGAACGCGGTCGCCTAATTGGCTTGGTGTTATGCCAGACGCGGGGGACTCGCATTATAATTAGAAGCAGCCCGCGAAACGCGCTAGAATTTTGCGAATCGAGGATCGACGGCGGCAATGAACACTCTGGATGAGTGAAGTGACCTCTGACCCCACGATACTGGCTCCAAGACGCATCGAACGCTTTCGAAATGACATACTAACATTATGACCGCTGCCTCAACACGCTCCAATCATTTAGTAATAATGGAAATTAATTCGCCACCCCGGAGAAAATTAATTGGCCGTATGATTCACTCGTTTCGAAAAATTTAATGTAAGCGTGAGTCAAAGGTGACCCAGGATTTGTCTATCTATCACACTGATTGCGGATAAAAGTGAGATTAAAAGTCGTAACCTAATCAGAAGTTCCTCAGTTTCGTAGTGAATTTTCATGTTAGTTATTTTAACTGTTTTTTGATGGATGAAAAAAAATGTATGGAATACATGTTTGTGTATTGCTGTAAATAGTGTTCTTGAAGTATTTTTCGATTATTTGATTAACAGTCCCGGTTACGGAAAATTAAAAACTAAAAATTGTAAATTTATTACGAGTACATTTTCGGTGAAGAAAATCCGCACCTGAGTATTAAATATAATTATGAGAAATGACAAAACTTTCCGTTATTCGTTATCTGCGATAGTCCCACGTACCGTGAAGCATGTTTATTCGCTTGCAAAAACTTCGTCGACCATTGATAAATTAACTTAAAAAATTATTGATGAATCAGCTACCAATGATGCATACCATAAACAGAGTAATCCCCCCGCCCTCTCTTTCTCTAGATAAGTCACACTAAATGCAAGCAACATTCATCTTTCTGATAGCCGAATAAAAAATTCAACACTGATAATGAATTTTAAAAGTAGCAATACGATTCCAAAAAATGTTAACAAAACGGACGGATAAGAAGCCCAAATTGTTGAAAATTTTCTTAACTATTATATGAGAGATTCGAATGAACAAAAAAAAACCAATGAGTACACGTTTTCTCTACTTTAAATATTTTTTCAAAATTTTTTCGTAATGAAAGTATTTAAAAGCATCATTCTATAAAATATTGTACATCTAAACAAACGACGGTATGTTTTGCTAAAAAGTGAAAATTATTTAAAACTATTTCAATTGCATCACGATGATACAAGACTCGCCAAAACGCTATTCTTGAATGTCCACTATGACATTTGTTTGACTACTTTGTATCTAAATGCTAGTTTATAATTAACATATTCTTTAAACAAACCTCCTTTTTCGAAAAATCTACTTGGGCAGATTATCCCAGATAATCGGTACAAGTTTCGCCCCACCCTTCTTCACAATTCAAGGTCAGCTTTGGTTTTTTCAATATGGCTGTTTTGAAATATAAAGGAAGCACGTGTCGAATATTTTACGGTGCTCGAACTGAATTTCATGAATTTATGACAAAAATAGACGGGTGTAAATAGAAACAGTAAAAAGATTAAAAGGATTTCGGCATATCAACAAATTTTTTACAGCTCAACTACAAAGACCCGTAATTTCGTTCCGGTGTCCTGCAGTTAATGCCAGAGAATTTTTATTACGTGATGACTCATTCCGAGCACAACCGACCCGATAAGGGTAGGTTCTCTCGGCAAAAAGGGTCGTTAGAGTGGTAGACCGTAAATTTCACCTGAACTGTCACTTTCGGTGATTTCGACCGGCTAGACGGACTCGAAGGGGCACAGGGTAAGGTTAGCTCACCGAGTAGGTAGTGGCGTATCCATTTTTTCTTAGGCGGGGGCGGCATCCAGCTGCGACGCGGCTCGTCGTTGACGACCACGCCGATAATACCGACGACCTGCGTCGGCATCAGGCTATTCGCGTCCCGTATGCCGCTCACATTGTTGTTGGTCTCGTCGATCGGTTGCTGCGCTCCGGCAGCTTTGACCGCGTTCAGACTCATGCGAGGTTGGACCGCCACTGTGCCATCCGAGACCAAAAGAACGCCCATGATCCCGAGAACTCTGTTGACGGCTGCGTTACGCACGGTTCTCTCCGGCCGGCACGCGTTACACGCAGATAAAAAAAGAGCACGCTCGCCGCGGACTATATAGGGCCGTGGCTGCCACGACCGCTGCACTGGAGAACGACCCCCTTCGCTCCCTCCCCTCTCAGAACACCGGAACTACCGAATTTCGTACGTGCATATCGTCACGGGTCCTCTAGCTATAGCCACGACCAAGGGACTAGAGGCCAAGCTACACGCTTCTACGCATTTGTCATCTTCAACAATGTTTCAGCGTCGTAGATTCTCCCGCCTAATACCAGGAAGATCGGTATTCGAGGCTAGAGCAACTCGGTGGGGATCAAAGAAGACGACACCAGGCGAGTGCTAAATCTCCTCCAACGCTTGGCACAACACTGTCTCGCGCGTTCGTCACGTTCAACGATATTTTATCACCGTAGATCCTCTGAAATTCCAAACCAGGAGCTAATGAACGCGGTACAATTCACTCGTATAGATCTATCGTCTTCAGTTTTCTGTCATTGGAGAAGATCCACAGTGGCACCGGCTTGCTTGTTCACTTTGTGCGACGCAATTCTATGCATTCATCATTGTCAACAATGTTTCATCATCACAGATCCTCTACTCTGATCAGAACGATCCGTACCCGCAATAGCAGTCAGGAAATGCGAGGTGGCGAGACTTAGGGGATGGCCGAAGCACAGGTGCTAAACTTTCTTCGACCCTCGCTCCTTCCAACCCAACATGATTCACTATCGTGCATCCACAATCTTCTACCATCTGAAATTGACCACTTGGAGAATCGGTGTCCCAAGGGGCGAGATCTTCAGCTAGCACCGAGGACAACTGGAGGGTTGATTCGATCCGAGTAGCAAGACTAAGATAGCGGGCAATTTTTCAGATACTATTCGACAGTTAACTTGTAAGCGGAGCAATGACCATCCACTGAAACTGTGACCCGGAAATCTAGGACCCGGAAAACTTAATCCGCACTTTAGCTGACACTAAGCTGAACTATCTTCGACACCTGGAGTACTGAGAGACGCTTGCTCTTATATCCGGCGTGGTTGTTCAGTTAGACGAGTGAGACAGAGAGACACTTTGGCCATATAACCCCGACGAAACTGTCGCTGGGGACGCGTCGAACGGACGACTAGTCGAAAAGAAGTGGAAACGGCCGGGAATGCGAGGCGCGTGGAAAAGAGAGAGGGCTGCGTCACAACGACGCGGAGAGGGGACGCGGTCGGGACGAATGAATACGACGAGGTCGCCGTTTACGCGATAGGAAAAAAATCCGAACTTTCGAAACACTCGCGGCGCCGTGGCCCGAGGATCCTCTCTTCCCCCCGCCCTCTCCTAAACAATTCAACGGCGATCACCCCGTGAATCCGCGTTGGTCATTCTCGGAAGTTTGCTAGCAAGCCGGATTCAGTGAACATTCACTGTATCCAACCAGATTTTTCAATCCGATCGTAATTGCCGTCGGGATAGTCGCAACGAAGTCCAACTTCGGGATAAGGAACGCGACCTCGGCGAAGTTATCACCGCGAGGAGGAAGACGGGCGAGGTGGGATCGTCGATCGATCGGATCGGATCGGATCGAATCGATTGTCGGGCACCAAAGGAAACTCGTACCGCGTGAGGCGCGAGTGCCGACTGAAATCTAAACGTAAGTGCCACCGCCTCCAACCTGAGGATGACGGAGCCCCTCCGCCCCCGCCCCGCGCCAGTGGCAACGACAGCGGTGACGGCGACCAATCTCCTTGCGGCCCGCCGCCTCGGTCGCCGCCGCCACTTTCCGTGACATCTCCGTTCTCGCGAGAACTGCCCAACTGCCTCCAGTCACCCGCGACACTCTGTCCTCGTCGCGTAACCAGCGCAGACCCCGGCCGGGCTGCTTTCTCTTTCTAACTTTCTTGTTAGCAGACGCTGCACGCACTCGCTTCATCCTTCTAACCCCTGACGCTACAGTTTATTTTGTAGTTGCAGTGATTAAAATTTCCGCGTCGTCCAGAATTTCAAAAAATAGAATTTCATTTCGGGTTGAACACCAAATTTCCCATTCTCGGGAAATTGCCGATATTTAAAGTGTGATAATTTCGTTAAAAAAGATAGCACAACACTGCAATTGGACTTATTTTAAAGGTAGATTTAAAATAAGCTTCTAGTTTGGAAAAAAATTGAAATTTTTTTCAATATTTCTTATCTACGTTACGTAGTAAACTAATGGTTCGAACTTCTCAAAAACATCTAAACCCTATGGTCAAATATTAAAAAAGTTGCCGCCCATTTAAAAGTGTGTGAATATTACTGTGACTCACTGTATGTAATTAATGTTTAGGACCGTTTGCAACTTCAATTGTGAATTTTTGTAAATGTATTTTGATAGTACTTTCTATAGACACGTGTTATTGCCAATGCTCAATTTCCCAAAATTAAGTACATAAGTGACTATATTGATGCTCTGGGTCAAAATGAACCCAGCCGTCGGAGGGTTATGAACTTTCAAAAATTACATTGAATGACAGTTCTCGATTGCAACGTTGTTCAATATCATTAGCAGTTTTGAATGAGACACCCTATGTGTAGAATATGTGGATGAATCGAATAGACAAAAAGTTCATATATAATTGTTTTAACCATCAGCGCAGTTCGGTCAGTATTAAAAATAGTTCTAATCATACGTTTCGTGTCGGTTACCGGTGACTGACGCAGCGATGAACGTGTTAAGCCCTCCAACGACCAATGAAAATCGATTGGGCGCTTAACCTCTCGTGGTTCACTGGTACAAGTAGTGAACCAGTAACATCGAAAGGTTATAATATTAATTTAGTGTCTTATTGTTATCAATATATCACAGATATATAAATAGAAAATATGTTTAACCCTCTTTAAGAAATACAATATTTTTTACTACAACCTTCTGCACCTAAAACTTTCAATTAAAAAATTGGAAAATATTTTGTGCTATGCATCTAAACAAGCCAGATTATTTCAAAAATTTTACATGGAGAATATTCAATAGAATACGATTTTTATTAAATTTTTGTGGGCCAGGAATTTCAACCAAAAAATCGGAAAAATTCTCTGATATTCAGCTGGATAACTGCTTCAAGTCAGATTTTTTCGAAATTCTTGCGTAGATCCCCCAAGTGTACAACACAGTATTCATTACTTTTTCGTAACTAAATCTCACAACGAAAAGATATTTTTTATAATGGTGGCAGACTCACCGTCGATGATGAGCATTTTTTCTTCGCAGAATAAGTCATCTTGCTCCGTGCGTTCCCTTTTCAGCTTCGCACCTGTAACAAACAGAGCAAAACCACAAAAATAAAGACAAGCCTCAACGATCAAATAAAACTAGACGGTCGTTCAGAAATAACGGGTGAAAAAGATTTGCTAGGCTAAACAGCCACCGACTGCTACAATTATCTACGTCACGGATAAATAAATACAATTCTTCCCCCCCCCCCCCCCCCCCGCAGTAAACGCAACAGCCGCGTGGCAACGTGGAGGGACCGGTAAGTGGCGCCGGAGGCAGCGATGCGCAACACGTCACCGTTTGCCGTTGTACGTCCAGCATCCCTTGGGTTTTCTTCGACTGGAGTCTTGGTTCAAGGACTTAGTGATATTTTTTGTACAACTTTGAAACTCCAAGGAATACCGAAGTAGAAATATCGATTACAAAATATTTTAAATAAATCTCTTCATCTATGCACACAAATACGTCATCAAAAGACGCATCAATTGCATTTCGAATTATACGTTCTAGAGATATCTGACCATGATGGCTACTTTCAACCCTGCGACGTGACCGTTTTGAACAAAGAATACACCAGTTGAAGATTTTTTGAGTCATGTATTATACCTCCCGATAAGTACCCCAAGAAAAGCTGTCACGGATGAGTATAAGAATTTAGAAACAACAAAAAATAATTAACTAATGACGGGGGAGAAATGGGGATAGAAAACACTTCGACCCAGACCGTAGCACAACGGTTGAATCTACAGGTCGATAAGGCATGAAAAATTGAAAGAGGCGCGTCTCCACGTGCTGCGCCGGTAGCGACAGGGGAGGGGGTATTCCCCTAGGTCAGCAGGATAGCTGGCGGCCGATGGGGTGGGAGAGCTGCTCTCTCTCTCTCTCTCTCTCTCTCTCTTTGTATTTCTCGTTCTGGCCATCCACGGGTCACCGGAGGACTCGGCAACGCCGCGATTGATCAGGACGCCACGCGGCCGGACGCGCGTGGTGGGGACTCGCCGGGGACAACGCGCATGCGCACTGCGCAGGCTCGGCTGCCCGCGTGCTTGCCCGCCGACACAGTGCACGGCTCGGCGCTGCGTTCTATTTCGCTCGATCTTATCCTTATCTGCGAGAAGAAAAACAGTTCTCCCAGTCTCAGCTGAGCTACGTAGCCCACTGTCTCTTCCTCGGAAATCTTTAGCCAGCCTTAGTGCAACGTTATGACAGTGAGTGAGTTACAAACGCCCCCATGGGGCCACGGTGTAACCGACGGTAGGAGTGGTTGCGCCGGTCGATCGCACACCTAGCTATCTTGGGTTTAGCAGAGAGATCGGTGCCTGGGTCATTCTCGACCCACTCTGCAATGACTAATCCACCGGTGTTCATTCTGGAATATCGAGTTCTCGAAACGGAGGATGATCGAAAATGGCGAAATCGGGGCCGCTCGGAGATCCACGCGAGCTGGATCAGATGGTAGATTGTTGTAAATGTTTGCGTTTGAAGTCCTGAATGATTTTGTAGCATTTAACGAGCCGTAAGAACGTGCGTTATGAAGCTGTAAAACTGGTCTGTAAAGCATCGTTTGAGTGCTTTAAGATAGACAGACTGAAATTATCGTTTAACGCGCGTTGCCTGTTATATCACGCACTACCGTGCCAGCGAGCACGCGCAACAAGGCAACGGACCGGATGCACGGAGATAGGGAGCAAATTACAACGTTTAAATCATCCGTGTTACGATCGGGATACTAAGCGAGAGACCGGTAGTCAGTTTTTCGAGCGAGGGGAGATCTGCCGGCTGGCGAACTGATAGTGTGTGTCACTTTTAACCCTTTAAGACCCTTTCTACCTCCTGTAAATAAATCGTTCTCGAATCTCAACGAAAAGATGCTGGGCAGAATAAAATCTGTGTCGATGAACTTACGACATTTAATTTGTTCTTAATAAGTATTTGTATCAGATCTTTCTCTCGATTCCTTCTGCAACTACCATCCCGTTAAAGATAGAACCGTGAAACTTTACCCGAAACGTTCTTTCTTATCTCTGTATGGGGCTAAACTGTTTAAAAAAAGAAGAAGGAAATTATCAGGAAAAAATGCATTTTCTCAACAGCCACCAATGTTTCGTCATGCTGGGGAGGCGTGACCGTGAAAAGAGAGGATCGATCCACCGATAAGTGTATGTTCACCTTCATTTAAGGTTTCATCGCGACCCACGCGGAGAAATAGCTGAGCGCGACGTCACAATTGCACGCGTCTTCGCCTCGGCGACTGTTTGACCGGGTTCCGCAACTCGGAGACCGATTTCTAAACGCATCGGAAACCGTTGTCACTCGTTGCCAATACCGTGCACGCACGACCACGCATGATTCAGACCTCACGGGGGGTTAATGAAAAGAACGGAAAAGTATGATGCAAAGAAAATTCGCCGGGACCTGATTACTCCTGGGACCAAAGTGGCATATTCGATAGGCGTTCGCAGGTGCCTGATGCGTCGACGCGCGCGACTAACGAAACGGGAAGATCGATCTGACCTGTATCGTGTCCATTTTTTTGCCTGCCGTACACTGCACCTAGCTAGGCCTCCCCTGCGCGGGATAGCGAGCACGGGGACCGGACGCGCGATAAATCACCTTTTCAAAGTATTCTACGAAATAGAAGATCTTCATCTCTTTTATGACTGGGATTTTCAACCAAAAAATTTTCAAAACCGTGCATATGAGTGATTGCTACGCAATCAGATTTTTTCTGCCCGATGAACCTTCTTCAAACCTAACTAAAAATTGTTCATAGAATGTTTAGTTTTATTGTACTACTAGGATCGTTAACTAAAAAATCTATAATAGTTATTCGAATATATGCTACGAGTCAAATGTTTTTACATAAACGGTGATTGGTAAATTCGTTTTGACTCGATTCCTTTCGTTCATTGGAGAAAAATTTGTGGTGTAACTGTGTACATATACTTAGGATTTTCAGTGAAAAAAGTTCTGTATTATCTGGTGGAATGTTTACGTACGATTAAGCGGGTAAACAGGATCAAAACCCGATAATCTAGATTTCCCGTGGAACTATGGTCGGCGGGTTCTGATAATGTGGAGCCGTGTCAGCTGCGAGAAGCTGAGGATGACGGGAAAACGCAAGTCTTAGGGTAGAAGAGACTGCGAGCGCGACGCCCGTGCGCGAGTAGGTGGCGCGCTCGTGAATGAAGCACAAAAGCTGTCGTAGTTTCTAGAGTCAGTGACCGGGGTCCCTTGGACTCCCCACCATGACCAGCAGCCAGGTTCGCCCCCACCACCGTCACCAGCGCACCACGGTCATCAGTGTTGCCCCTCCGAGAGCGAAACGCGCACGCCCCCCACCGCTGCAACCTAATCGTCGCGATCTATCCCCTCCAGTATACCCGCCACTCCATTTCTTCTCACCCCCTCCCCCGCCCAGCAACCTGCCGCGCACCCTTTCCATGAGCTCTCCCACCTAACTTCCGCCACCCTTCGGTGCCTCTTTGCCTTTATACGTTCCTAGGCGTCCACCGCTACGTGCACGCTGGCTAGCGACTTGTTCTCTGGCCGCACGGTGGGGCACGGGTGGCAGGATGCATATGGTCATCTAAATCGTTCTTGCTTTCCCATCCACCTCCTTCCCACCCTCATCGTCCCTTGGCTTTTCAACCTTCCAGCGACTTCGGACACTTCGCTGGCCCCTCGGAGAGATACACTTTCACGTGCCGAGTTTTCGCATTTTTTTTCACGATAACACTTGTCTAGATTGAGACCACGTGCGCTTGTAACCGAGCTGGAAACTATTTCTGAATTTCGAAGACGCAGACAACGACACACTAGACTGTCTCAAATATGCTACTTGAAGATTTGCATTTTTTATAAGCAGCATTTCGAACATAAAAATTTTAACTGTTCCCCGATGCTACTTGTACATAGTTTTAAAAATTGTGATACAACCGAGTAGTAGCACAGAGTGGTCCAAAGTCGTTGGCCATTTGAAATTCGAATTTGTTTATAAAAGAATAATTATGAATTTTAAAAACAGTAAAGGGCTAATTCCATTTTAAAATGGTTTAGTGACTTTTGGATTCTATGACATTTGTCCCACTACATATTTATGGCATAATGAAACTAGAAAGAAAAACTAAATCAAAGCAAACAATACATTTTTTCCTCTGAAGCTTCGCTTCCGAATTTATTTTGAAAAGGGGTACGAGTTAAGTTACTAACAAACTTGTGTTTCTCCAATTTTTGAAGTTATTTTTCTCGAAGGCAGAATGTGGTACAAAAAAATTTGTTGTACATTTTTTACTTAGTTTTTCATGTAGAATCGTCCTATGTCGGTTGCAATTTTTTCCGGTCATGTCTTTTCCTGGCAAGATCTTTGTCGCGAATCGTACTAGTTACGCCGTTACCGGTTTACCTCGGCAATGATCGTGCGGCTCCGGTTGTACCGCCGGTTTTTTCGAGAAGGTTATCACGCCGATCATTTGACTAGTGAAGTCAATGTAGAACGAGAGACCGATGGCGTGATGGCGTGCAGTCGAGAACTCCTTCGCGAGCGTTTCCACTCGCTTTGCGAGATCGGTCAGTTGAGTCATTGACCTAAGAAAACGCGGGAACCGAAAGGGCACGCGGAATCGTCAGAGAGTTTATTATGTGGTACTGCCGTGATTTTTCTCGTAACGATCGCAGATGTGATTTTTCATAGTGACGGAATAGATTGAGTTAAGTGGAACGCAGACGAACCCACGCACTTTCGAGCACGCGACTATTGTGGAAGTTTTTCGAAAAGATCCTGATCGTTTGGGAGCCACTGCCGCGAGGGAAATCATACCTAATTTGGAGGCGGTGAACGCGTGGGTCATCGCGTGCTGTTCACATGTACATTGCAGTGCCTCTCATCCCACAATAAATCGTCAAATTTGTTTGTTATTTTATTTTCTATTTTTTTTAAATTTGCAAACACGTTGCAAATTATTTCGCACCGATTTCTTAAGAACAAGGAAATTTATCAATTTCCAAATTCGAAATTTAATAAACCTCGCTTTTTTGCTAAAACTTCGAATCGTGAACAATTACTTCTACCGCAAATTATCAACATTTCAGACAAGCAGAAAGTCATTTTAGATGTAACGTAGTAAAATGAACCCGCTAAGCAATTCAAAACAGGGTGGGTCGCCTAACACTGGTATTAAAATCAGAAATTTGTTTATCTCCAACATTTCTATCACAAATTCCATTTCTATTGTAAATATTAAAATTGTTGTATCAAAACTATTTGTTTTCAAGGTTTGGATATTACGATAATAACTCGTTTCGCCAAAATAATATTTTGAAAAATGTTTCGGCTATCAGACTTCGTATTACACAATTTTTGTCGTAAAATTCGTTTATCCTAATATACATTTTTAGGAGATTGTATGTATGATATGATTGAAAAGTTGACAAAACGATATTTCCCAAAATGTTCAAAAAAAAAAGAGACATCTTTTTGAGGGATGAACATTTTGTTGCCTAGCAAGGAACCCCGTCGATATTTTGAGTTTCGGCATTAGCTGACTCACCCCGTACAGCCCGTTATCTGTGAAACTGCGAACGAAAAGTGGCGCGCGTGGTACTCACCACGTGGCTCGTTCGAGTTGTGATGGTTGGAGTGGGGGGCGACGGCGAGCGGATGATCGGAGGAGGAGGAAGAGCTGCTGGCGAGTCGCTCCCTCTTCTTCTCCTGCTGCTCGACGAACCGTGCCGCTTCGAGCAGCGTTTCCAGGCTCATCCTGACGTTGCCGAGTCGCTCCACGACTGTTCCCCTTTAAAATCTTCCGGAAGATTGAGCCTCTGCGCCGATTCCCGTCGCCGACTCGCGAGGACGACGTCGTCGACGGAGTCGAGAGCCTCCACCCTCTGTTTCTGCTGGTGCCAGCCGCCGGTGGCAATCTGCGCGCAAATAAACCGAAAGAAAAACAACTTAGTCTCCTTACTCGAAAACTGCGAGCCGCGGTCTCGTTGTCGGTACGGCAGAGTGGGAGGAACATTAATCCCGTCTCGGTTCTCAATTCGTCGACCTTGCCGGACACGATTCGACACTCGACGTACGTTATAAACCTCCGTTTTACCGTGGCGAATTCGCACGTGTCACACATCTGATCCCCGGGCACTCGACACTTCAAATCGTTGTAATGTACGACCGGTTGTTCATGATTTCGGAAACTTTGTTGTTCAATAATATTATTAGCTCGTTTGAACGGAGCTGCAGACCGCACCGACACCACCGGTGTCTCTGAATATGCGTCACGTGACGTACGCGTGACGTAACGCAGTCGCGCGGGAAGCCTCATCCCCTCTCCTCTCCGTCTCCCGGAGCCACACGTTCCGTAATACCACACCGGGGCAGATGCGCAGGCGCGGCGTGCGCTTTCCTGGAGCGCACCAGCATTAGCACGCATCTCGAGTCCCGATCGCTGGAAACGATCTAACTGTCCGAGGGAAAGAAAGAGAAAATAATAAAACCGCTATTGTACGGCACGAACGTTTCTTTCCAGTCGTATCGGTGGATCGTCTTTGAGAGAACTGTTTTCATTTTCTTCGTTATTGGTTGTCTTATCGAAATTTTGATAAAGACGGGATAAAGTTTGATGCACTAGCGTACGATGCGCTTCGAGCGCCCGGTAACCGAAACGCGTTGCGGATCTTACGATTTCGGTAAAATGTCATTTTTAGTTTGATCATAGAAATTGATTAGTCGTTGATTATTAATTATATTTGTCAATTGTCGATTATCGTGATTAACTAATTCAATTTGTAATTGAACATTTACATCAATTAATTGTAGTTAAACATTAGATTTGTCAATTTTAAGAGGTTTAATTTTTTTTATTCGAGTGACTGGTTAATGCTGGCAATTTGAGGTATTAAATATTTACCATCAAGCGTTTGTGAAAAGTAGTAATCGTCACTTTTCAGTTTTTAATCGAAAATGGCTAATCTAATCTATGGTTCAATTAATGGATAAAAAATTGATAAACCAACATTTCGATTGTAATCGTTGATCGTTAATTGTATTAAGCGTATACGTTTGTTGTATTAAACATCGACCAACTTCGATCAAAATTGATGAAATTAATCGTTATAAATGTGTATGTCGACTGTAAGAGCTGTTCGAATTCAAATAGCCCGCCAAAAAACCCCATCTAAATTCAAATAAAAAATTGTAACTGTGTAAACAAATTTAAAATATTAACGTTAGTAAGCATTTCTTTTGTTAATTTTCTTTGCTAGTAATCAAGTGTTTGTTCTCTTTGCTAGTAATCTTTGCATAGTAATTTCATTTAACCTATGTTTACGATTTCAAGAAATTAATCGCTGAAGATTACGAGTGTTGTGATAGAAAAATTGTTGTTACTACTAATTGAAAGTATACATAGATATTATTGACCATTAACCGCTGATTAAAGATAATAGTTAATCATTAACCGGGGAAAGTGATAATATATTTGTTAGTTATTAATTGGATGAATGGAGAAATTAGTCGATTTCGATTAAAAACTGTCCAACTCTAAACAAAAAAGTCCCTTAATTTAAATAAAAAATTTCAACTGACAATTTTCTATTTTCTACGCTCTCCAGATTCGAAGAACTACAGTAATTCTAATCTACAGTAAACATATATACATACTCAATTTACTAGCCATGATCTCATTTAAGCTCAGATTAGCATCACAATGTTGTGAGCTGTTCGATAATCAAGATTTTTTATCCCAATCATAAAATACATTAAATATTGTCCGACTCGGATCAAAACATCCGTGTTATTGTAACCGTGTACATTTGCTGGGTGCGTGATTTCGATTCAAATAGCCCGCCATAAATAATCGCGATTCAAATAGAAAATTTTACTTTCCCGTTTACTGCGCACCCGGAGTTCGATTGAGCCGAGTAATTCCAAACTACGTAAAATTTTACGTATACATACTCGATCTAGAAACCATGGTCGCATTCAAAGCCGGATTAGATTCACAGTGTCGCGATGTGCCATCGAAACGATTCACGAGGGTCGTTACGTGGCGTTTGTGCTCGCGAGTATACGAGAACGTGCAGCACACTGTTGTGTAGGCTGTCGGCTGCGCGATCCGCGAGAGATCAGCGAAGGAACGAGGAGGCGGGAAAGGCGAGAGCCGAACTACGTTGCTCGGTCGATTTGAAAACCATCGAGCTCCGAGGCCTTGTTATTGCTAACGGAACGGTAACTAAGTTTTTCGCGAGCGGGAACGATCGTTTGAAAACCGATGGGTCGAGACAACTATCACTGAGCCGAAGGGAAAAGGCGAGAATCGAGAATCGTCAGCAAAGTCTCGAAAGCGTGCCGTACGCGGAACTCGCTCCTTAAACTGACAAAGCAGCTACACACACGTTAGACGGGCGACGCACGCACCGTTGGCCAATCGGAGCTCTCGGCGGTGTGACGTCACCGGTTGAAGTACCGTGCGATTGGCTGGGTCTATTATGGCACGGAAAACACGCCACGCAACCACCTATACACATGTTAATTAAATAGGTGATAGAGTCCTGTCGAGATAATGCTCTCTCGCAGCGGAGACGTTCGGCCGGGCGTGGTGACGCTGATCGCGACGCGTATCGAAAGCGGAGCGGGCGACTTACGTGCGGGCGCACGCCGCGCGGAGCTGTCCGTTCCGGTCACGATGGAAACACGCTGGAGCCCACTTTCCACGGTGGAAATCAATTTCACCGACAAGAGACGGGTTTCTTCCCGGTCTGTTCACGCGCGGCCGGACGCGAGCTGCGTGTCGCGCGAGGCTTCCTCGTACGGCGGACGATCTCGCGACGGTTCACGGCACACGACGGTTATAACCTGATCGATCTAGCGCGTGGCAGAAACATTTTACAAGTGCTAACCACTGCGCATCAACAGCCATGCTTGCTTGGCCACGATTCACGTGTCTGGGATCCGAGGCGCCGGCCAATCGGCGCGCAGCCCGTGACGTCACCCGGCTGTATTGACCAATCACCGCAGTCCATGTGACGCAGCACTCCGCTGGGCGTGTAAGAGAAGTGTCGAGCTCCGTTGTATATCGCGAGCTAGTCCACGCACTTTTCTCTCCGATTTTCTCGGATTTACGTCCGTAGCATCGCGCGAGACCTTGTTAACCGTGGTTACGGAGGCCGATTACGCGTTTTTAGAGCGAGCTTACCTTCCGGACGACGCCAGAACGGACCACTATCGCGAGAATCGTACACAGCACACCCGACAGCCGGCTCGCCCGGGCAAACACTCACTCCGATCTCGGCGGCGTCACCCTCTGCCACCTTTTGTCACGTTCCTTCTCTGTCACATGGATCGCAGGCCCCGCGCTGTTGCCGCGTCTACCCATCGAAACATACAGCTCATTGTTTACCTTTGCGCGCGCGCCAAAAACACGTACTCTCGGCTTTTCGAAATCACCGCTCTGCAGCCTTGTCGAAGAAAATCAAATTTTTTCAGCTTTTCATGAAGGAAACACTACGACAACAAGAATTTTTAAAATCTTAATAAAAACAATCCTCCTATCAGATGAAGAAGCTTGAATTACGTACACACTCACAATAGATGTCCAGCGTGTTGCCACAATAAGCGCATTCTGCGCTCCAAACATATTGGACAACTATTATGACTACCGACGGATCCCGGATCTCCTCTTTCAGAAGCAAAAGCAGCCTGTAATGAAGTTACTAGTATGCTTTGGTATTTCTGTAGATTGTCTTTTATAAAATTGCCTACAATATAACATAATATGTAATGGGTTTAATTTCTCTAAATGTTTCAAGACGATTTGATTGAAGACGAATGTTTCGTCTTTAATAAAATTTAATCCCTTAGGTTTCAAAACTATTGGAATTTCAATTGTTTAAGTTGGCAGAAAAATTGATTGGTTTTTAAATTTCAGTCTTCTTTAACACTTGGTGAAAGTTGACGAGATTCCGCTGCAACATAGTTAGCCAAAGTTGTATAATTCCCCCACTTTGTTAATTTTTATGTAATTTTGAGTAATAAAAAAATATGCAAACGGCAATAAAACGATGTTTAACATTCTCTATAAAAATCTTGATTTATTACCAAGCACTCTGTGTATGATACTATGGGGTCATCATTAACTCGAAATAAAATTCACAGCCACCCCTACAGGTTGCGGGACCCGGGGCAAGCACGGCCCTGAAGAAAACGATAATGTATACCTTACATACAGTACAATAAAGACAGTAAAAAATTGGATGTCTCAGCTATTACAATTACATTTGTTTATATTTTATCTATTGTGGGAGTAACAAATTTATATATTTTCGATAAATATAATTATAAAATTTTTTCGCTGACAAGTTTTAATTGTAAAGCATTAATTAATAAGAATCTTGTTCTATACAACAATAAAAAAAGTAAAAATCTATTTTTTTCGTCGTTTTCTTGTATTCTACAGAAGTTCAAAAAACTGTTACTTTACTGTACCAAATCCTTAGAACAAATCGATGAGGCTCCCGAAATTAAAAAAGAAGTTCATCAATACAAATGTCACAAACAAAAAATATTATATTATTAATGTGCTTAACCACTTATCTTCGAAATTATTTTCCTATTCTCATAAAATTACAGTGATGGAAATGATAAAATATCAAATTGTATTATACTGTTGACAATAAAGATGGTTTTTTTTAATGCAAGGAATAATAACATTATTTGTTCTACGTTTGAAAAATATTTTACTTCAAAATATACATTTTGCACTAAATATATAACACTATAGGTACACGTATGAACATTATTTTACAAATTTATCTTCATTTAACTATTCTTTGTAACTTCTTATCAGATGCGAATGTCGAATTGAATTAATTACAATTTACCTTCTTGTTTTATTAGAAATTATGAGTTTTATGACATTTTTTTTAAGGAAAATTGTCCACACGAATTTCTCCTACGATATTTATAATCTAAAACAAATCCAGCAGTACAAAACATGACTAGAATGTGCACAAAGTATACTATAATGTACATACAGATCTTAGTAAATAACATTAGTATGGAAAACAATTTTCTCGTCACAAATTTTGATCACATTGAAATTTCATATAATTTAAAATTTTCATATGTATCTTTTACTGTAGGTTTCATTAAGTATATTTTTTACTGTAGGTTTCTATAAAGTTGTTTATAAATTGTTGGAATTATTGCCGTTCCATTTATACGCTATAATTAACACTAACCTTGTAAAAAGGTAAGAATGCGCTACAGTAAAAGTATAATTACATAGTAGCATGTGTTGCTGATTTGTAATAAATTATTTGTATATTTTTTATTGCTGTTTATGTACAAACGTAAGTAGTGGTCATGGAAATTGTGATTTATTTCAAATATTTGTACCTACAAGCACCTTCTTTGATCATTGAGATATTATTATCATTTTAATAGTCCCGACTTCTTTCCAATAAAACCGGAACATGGTTCACAAACTTATCTGTACCACTGACAATAAATTCTTTCACGTTCTATTGTGCTATGACAAAATCGAAAAATACTGTAAAGCAGAAATATTATCATTAATTTAACGTAAAACATTTAAAAAATAATTTCACAAACAATTTTCAATATAATACTTGATCTAAGTATAAAACACACTCTAAAAGTGTGATACTAGTTTGCCGTAGTGTGCCGCTAACAGAACGCCTGACATTTGGAACACGTTTTCGGAAATTTTCTTGTTTACCAACTAAATTTGTCGAGCAGCGTACAAAATATTCCTAGAAAAGGCCATAAATATGCAACTGTGCTTCCGCAGAAGAATTTCGAATTAAAACAATCCAATTTGTGTTACCAAAAGAGATAATAATTATGTTTACCTGACGATATTGCGCATTCGGTGAACACTTTTATAGTTACCATAACACATTCGAAGAATTCTTTGTTCCTTAATAGAACCAAAGAAAAAGCAGTACAAATATACCACTCTCTATTAAATAACTTATTTATTTTTTCACTTTTTTGTCGTAATGAAATATTTCGCGTAGATACTGTAAACGTCGACTAACAAAAAAAATTCACAATTGTAACTAGGGGGTGCTTTGTTGAAGCATTGGTTATCTGCTCAGATTGGTTACATAGAGGTGCTTCAACTCTGTCTTTGGTGTGTTCTCGAATAGAGCAGCCCGATTTTGTCCTTCGCCCTTCTTCACCCAGTGCCCGTAAACTCTGAACGCACAACCATCAATCACCTGTAACAATTGCACAAAAGATTAGATCATAATGATATGTCTTTCGATAATATTGTAAAACATTTAAACACGTTTGAATTTAGTTTCAAAGAATTCCATTCAAATTTAACCTAGACATACTTTAAAAAGAAAGATCGAGTTTCTGGGATAACCGTGACAGCTGAACAAATGCTTCTTGCGCGGAACGATCCATTAAATATAATTTACTGCACATTTTTGTACAGACAAAGAGTTGTGTTTGGCACAAATAACACTTGGATTTTGATGTACCGAACACGAATCTGGAAATCGTTTTTTCGAACATTTTTAGATATTTAATTTTAAAACAAAAGTAAAATTGTCTGCTTAGTAAATTGGTTGGTGCTTTAAAGGTAAAAACTATAACAATACAGTTATTTGCTATATAAAACGTTTACACGTGTTTAAACTTGGAGCTAAGACAGAAAAATTCGACTTTTTCGTAATTTAAAATTCTTAAAAACTAAAGATGTTTGAAGAAAACGATTTTGGGGTTCATATTTATCACATCAAAATTTACAAGAATGATTTTTAAAAAGTTGAAACTTGTTGAATAGTGTTATTGAACAATTTTCATGAACTTGAAATATTTTGAAGGTTGTAAACTTTTCATAAATATTTAATACATCTATAATAAATTTGAAAAATTGTACCTTTCGTAAGATTTTGATTCTGTAAGGGTCAGTGCATGCCACTTGCGTCGAAAGAGGTTCAGGTGTTGTGTGAAGTCGTTTGATACGAACAACTGCACGGACACAAATAATAGCTAACTGGAATCTTTTCCTTGCATTGAACGACTTTGCCTTTAATTCCTGCAGAAAAAGTTAAGCAATGATAGAAGTTTTTCAAAGTATTCACATAACATTTCATTCAAAAACAGCTCGCTGCAATAAAAAATAATAAAATAGAATAACAAGAAACTGTGTAAAACAAAGCGAAGATAAAAAGTAGAATTAATTACAATAGGAAATGCAATGCATTAAATAGTTTAAAAACGTTGAGATCACGGAATTTGTTAGTCCTGAATTTTCTCCAGTCTACTTTATGAATCTGTTCAAACTTTAACTTCTCATGCAACAATAACAGATGATTGTTAATTAAGGTGTCCAACTTTTATGTTATACAATTAATTTATGCACAGTTACGAGTGTCGGTTATAATTGTTCACTTTCGTATGAATACTTACCAAAATTATAATTTAGAAATGCAAACAAATAGAAACGAAATAAAAGTTTGATATTAATTCAATCCAATGTGTTAATTGTTATTATATTTCAATTACGTGAAAGTTATATAAACCCACATGTAACGGCAAACAAAATAAAAACAAAAATAATTTACCAAAGCTAATTGAGATATCCTACTCAGACGTCGAGAATTAGATGATAGCGAACGTTTTAGAGGCGCAATGTCTTGATCCCATAGCTGTAATTCCAATAATTTTCGATTTATATCGGTGTTATGTTATATGATCTCACAGGAGACAAAGCAACGACACAGAAATTGTTCGAAAATTGATGCGTGATCATTTTCTTCGAAAATAAATATAATCTCATCATGAATTGATAATGTACAACACATAAAGCATAAAAAGAAAAATATGAAATTACGATCGTAATACCGTCATCTAGAAGTGCACAAAAAAAAAAACGAAAGAAATATTTAGTTTTCTATTCGAAAATATATAGAGTAACCCAACTAATTCAAGCGCCTTGAATATTCCGCTTATTATTGATAACAGTTGAGTGGCAAATATTATGGTCAAAAATTGTTCTCAAGGTCGTAGTTCTTCAGATTTCAAGGTCACTAATGTATTTTTTAAACGATACTCCATGTTTCTTCCGATATTCTTCCAAAGCATAAAAAAAACATCCAACAACTATAATAACCATACCTTTTCGATTATCTAATCTCGAAACCAGTGGTATGGTTACGGAGGTCGTTGTTACCGACTTTTAATTTTCTATAAAGATATCGAAGAAAATATGCACAGCCCATAAGAAAAAAATCTATAATACGGAAATGTTAAATACCTTTACATTCAGATATAAATATCTTAGGATTAAATTATTAGGACGGAACGGTTATTAAGACTGTTGAATTCGTCTTTTTATGCTCTATAAGGATATGAAAGAAAAAAATATAGGATTTCATTAAATTTCTTGTTTACAACAATATTTACTCTCTCAAACCTAGTCATGGTGTTTTCCCCTGACATTATTCTCTACTATCAATAATAAGCGAGATATTCATGGTGTTCGATTTAGATGAGCGTACAGTGTAATTATGTACAATTATGCAGTGATATACTTACAACTGTATGGAAAAACGAATGTTCCAATGCTTCCTTAATGGAAATCCTCTTTTTCGGTTCGACCACTAGTAATTTTCTTATCAGATCTTTAGGTGCATCTGAAAATGCAATTAAAATTTAAAAAATTTACATTAATAAATGGAAAATTATATTTCAACTGCTTGAAACTAAAATATGCATTGCATTTAATCGATTCTTACTTTATTAGTAATTATACATTCCTGATTTGATCTTCAATTAAGAGTTACCTGTTATGTCTGCCCATTCAGGAGATGTGAATGAGTAATTGCCTTCCATGATATTTCTAAGCATAACCATTTGTTTTCTATGCCAAAACGGTGGGCAACCAACTAACAAAGTAAACATAATTACTCCACAAGCCCATCTAAGAAGAAATAAATAGTAATTATCTGCATAGATAATTCATTAATGTACTACACTGTTTCAATTATAACAGTGTATTGAAATACATAATGTTGAATATAAGTTTGTATCAACTTACACATCTACTTCATATCCATAGCCATCTGCGTTCTCAAACATATTGCACTTTAGAACCTCTGGTGCCAAATATCCAGGTGTACCACAGAGATCTGCAAAAGAAAACCAAGAATGCAATTTATATCTTCTTATAGACACCAGAAATATATTCTATTATTACTATTATTATTATTATGATTATTATGTAATTACGAACCATATAGTTTGTCTGTTCCCTTTAACAACCTGGCGAATCCAAAGTCTGTTATTTTAACATTTAGATTATCGTCTAGCAATATATTCTCGGGTTTCAAGTCTCTGTGCACTATTCCTTGATTATGTATATGTTGGACTCCTTCAAACACCTGTCTCATAATATAGCGCGTCTTTTTCTCAGAGAGTGTAACCACAGATGTGAGGTAGTCAAAAAGTTCTCCATTCTTACAAATTTCAAAGATTAAGAAAATAAATGTGCTTGATTCAAACACATCATGCAATTCAACTGGAAAGAAACATTATAAGATTATAATTAGTATCTTCCTTTTCTTTTAGAATTACGAACTTACTTATGTAAGAATGCCCAGCGACTCTACGAAGGATATGCACTTCCTGTAACGTAGCATCTTTCATAGTATTTCCATCCTCATTACTTTCATTACTAATATCTATTATCTTAGCTGCATACTCTACACCTGTTTCCTTTTCTATACATCTTCTAACAGTGGAAGATATTCCTCTGCAAACATTATTGTATAACTAAACTAAAGAAGGACTAAACAATATTCCTAAACAGCTAGGCTTAATATGATCACAACAAAATATCAGAAAAAGCTTAGAGAAATTTGTATTGTTGTATGCTCGTGAATAGACTGCGAATCTTTATGTAAAATAACAATTGTTTGCATTGATCAATAAGATAGGGTAGTTTCATAAAAATTAATTTGCTCTTTTAATCATTTTAATAGGTTGCAAATAATGTAACAATCTTCTTGTTTCTGTTTCACCTACCTAGTTTTGCTAGAAATATATAAAATCCGCAGTCTACTCATGAAAGTATTGAAACTCTTATTCAAAATTTAAGCTATAAAATTAATTGTGTTAAACTCAGGTATGGAAGGTAATGTAAACAATGTAAGATACAAGTATCATATCAGATTCTATATATACGCAATGTACACAAAATTTGAAATGAGTTGGTAAGTGTTTTTGACAGTTATGAAATAGACTAATGTAGAAACTTTATATAGTGAGTTTGTGCTTCACTGTGAATAATATTAGTTTCTATTATTCATATATTGTGATATACATTGAAAAGCTGGCGCATAGCATTATACAACCTTTTAAAGCCATAATGAAAGCCAGAGAAGACCCCCAACTAAATACTAATATTTACTACAATCGACATTTTGTCGATTTAAATGGTTCAGCAAACATTTGCATAGAATTAATTAGGATAATCATTAATTTTAACGTGTAAACATACACTAGAAAAAAAATTATATGACGAAGTATACGTGAACTATAGTTCAAGTATCGTTTTATTCATTTCGAAGCTTGTTATTGTTGAATTCTGTGGATTTAGCTTCATCGAATTATGTAATTGTACAGGTTAGGATGCGGCGAGAATCTCTGGGTTCGTTCATAGTGATTGCAACGTATGTACCATGGTCTAATAATACAAACACAAAACATATCTATCATGCTACGCGTACTGGGCAAGACAAATAAAAATAGTACGCTATGTTGTTATTTTCTTGTTTCGAATGGATCACGTGACGAACCTTCCAAGGATTTCTTTGGGCTCGTATTTCGCATAGAATCCCTTCGCCGCGTCCTTGTCCGGCAAGAGGTCGTCTCCTTCGTCTTTTGCCATGATTCTCTCATGCGAGTGTCGCGTTAAAAGCCACCGTGTAGATAGCACATGTTCCTTTAGTTTGAAAGGAACGATCGGATGGCTAGTCCGTCCGATGCGATTGTCATATTACGTATTTTCTCGTAATATGCTGCCCGATTGTTCTATGTAGCTACATTCTAGGCATCGCTAATAAACTAAATCACTGAACACCTCACCACTGGTTACGGCTACGAGTCCTCGAGGATACGAACGAAACACGTGAACACATTAAAACACACTGTAAGGGGGAACAATGGCGACAGCTCACACAAAGCGACGAACGGAGAGGACTCTGACGGAGTGAGGAGGAAAGCACCGATGCTTGCGAAAGGGAAAACAGACGGCACAGAAGTACATGTACTTGCAAGCATACAGTCAGACTCATAATTGACGGCACGAACTTTAATTCACACGATCACTTTCTTATAAATGGAACAAACAACTTCAGTTTTTCTGCCAAGCTTGATGGACTAACTATGTATACTTTGCTGGATAATATCTGATGAAAACTTTGGAAAAATTGCGTTTAATCTGAATTACGAAAAGAATAGTGAAAGCCCATTTTCACAATTTTTCTATTTGGGCTTGTAACGAAAATTTAGAAAATTAGTTAATTATGAAAACTATGGTTTTTTTACGATTTTCAGACTATTTGTGCCGTTTTATTATACTGTTCGACAATTGTCACCATTTTTAATTGTTATAACTCATAAACCGATTGACCAATTTCGATATTTTCAACATGTACAGTCAGTCAAAAAAGTCTCCATTTACAGCCTTTAAAATGATGTAACTTTTTAAAAGGTGGACCACGTGAATCGAGTTTTTTCAATTTAGAAGGGCTAGTTTACTAAATGTTGTTTAAAGAAAATTTCAAGAAAAATGTAGGAATTGCGAAAAAAATAGTAAATATTGATTTTACAACTTTTTTATCTGTGATAATTATACAGATCTGTGATAATTATATACATGCTGAAAATTTGACAAGGCCAAAAATCTGCAAGTTTGCTGTTCTGTTAAAAAATTGTATTATTTTTCTACACTTACAAAATTTTTTATTCAATACCAATGCATTTTTCTCTGCAATATGATTTTACTAAGCTTTTAAAAGTAGTTTAAATATCGTGGTGTTCGATTCGTGGATCACTTTTGTGATCGCGGGAATTTTGTTGGTTTTCCATCATCACATATTTACATTGTTAATAAACATAAACTACTCGGACAGTGCAAAATTGACAAACTGGTGGGATTTCAGGAGACATTTTGGAATTTTGGCCAAAATTTGTACGTCATTTAGGGAAAAGGAATTCTAATTTATTGTTTTTATAAAAGTTGGTTTTCATCGACGACGGGCTACTTTCCCGCCAATTTCAAATAAGCGCGTTCATAGTTCTCAGTACACGAAGGTAATAATGAATGAAAATTTAATTGCCCACTTAATTTTGTCCTCAACTGTACAGTAAGCCTATACTACCACAGGTCTAATAAAACCGTCACGTGACTATAGCGTCGACTATTTTATATAGCGGTTGCAATTGTTTCGCGCAACAATTTTTTGGCAACCTCTAGCAAATTCGAGTAATCGTCACTCATTATCCACCAAACCATCTAAATTCAAAAACAAATTAAACAAGGGACAGATAAAACACGAAATTTTGATTTACATTGTATATTTTAATAATTATAGAAAAGAACAATAGTTCTGAAATGCCAAATTATCCTCGTGAATACGAATCTGAAAAATAGTAACATATACTAAGTTCAGTCTAAAATTTAAATGTTTTGACTTCTAAATATAAATAAAATGATTTTCTGCTTTTTTCAAACATGAATGCAATAATTTTGCATCTTTTAATGTAAATATGCCATAATTGAATTTCAATCAATTGGTTTAGGTGCAGAGTAATCAATGTAAAAAATTGATTCAATTTAAATGTAAATATTAAGTTAGTTAGGTTTATATTTGCAATTAAAACGTGATAACTACAGTGTCTGACACATTTATTAGGATAAGAATTTCAGACTTTTCTATGTCAGACTCCTGGTCAGCTAAAATTGGCACCAAACTAGCTATAGTTGCTGAAGGTCATCAAATATAGTTATATTGCGATTGACCTGTATCTTTTCCAAGAATGGCCTAACTTTATAGATAATTTTTAAGTAGAATTATTGCACAGGTTTCTTTACGCAAGAGCATTAATGTCATCAGTCTGTAAATAATTTAATCAAAGAGATTATGCAATTCATTATTCACAAAACCTTGCACAGTATAGAACACGTCTTCCTACGTATCGAAAGATTGATTAATTATTTAGCAATTTTGAATGAATTTGTGAAAGTTTTTACGGACCTAACATATTTTTTTATTGCAGCCGACGGGACGTGCAAAAACATGCTCATAACATTGACCAAGAGACACAAGTTAACCATTAATCTCACATGCAAAAACAGGCATAACTATTTTTTTTTCTACCTGTTTCAACACCTCATATATTTTCTAATTTATGAAATTTCATAAGGACTTAAAAATCCACACTTTACTAATATTTATTTGATTAATATTAAGTATCAAAAGTATACTAATTCTGTAAGGATTGGACAGGAGCAAAGTTTGTATTTACTATACAAACCGTTTCTCGAACTTGTTACGGTATATTTATAACTGTAAGGATTATTTCGGTTACAACGACTTTTTGACAACATAAACGATAGTTTTATTAAAAATAACAATTACTTATAAGCGCGGCCATTTTCTCTGTCGTTGAAAATAGCAGCATCTTTTAATACCCGCCGGCTAATTACACTTTCCAATCATCTTTTAATTCTTTATGCGTTGCAATATTCAATTCACAAACCCTACAATGTGATGAACATTTTTTTCCCCAATACACTAAGTGCGGTTTTGAGAAATTCAATTTTGCAGGAAAAGAAACATTTCCAATTTTGGGGACTTTTAGGCTTTAACCATAATAGCTGTACGAATGTTCCTTACATAGAATAATTCGGTATACTATTTCGAGTGGAATGATATATATTTTTAAAATATTTTTTATACGAGCGACATTTTCAATTTGATTTTATAAGAATTGTTTGTCGGTTATTGCAACGCAAAATATATGTTGAGTAGTACTTTTAGAGAGTAAAAATACCATAATTATTACGGACCTCGCAGCTGTGCGAGTAAGGCCTCATTTTTGCGACATTCGATAGTCAGTTGCCTAACCGCAGCAACATATTTACGTTGTTGTTCTATCAGAGAAGCAAGTTGTCGACTAAGCGCATCCCTTCTGTATTTTTCATCCGCACATCTCTTCTCCACCTACAAAAACGCGATCCCTTCATTAAAATGGGTAAAAGTTACTTTAGTTTTATTAGATGAATATTTGTAATAAAAAATATTTGTAGAACCCAATTTATAAGAATTGTGGATATAAATGAATAATTTAATAAGAATGAAATTAATTACTTTTGCTTTGTTGCGTTTTACACCACTAACAATTGCCTCGAATTGCTTTAAAAATTGTTCCTTGCCGCTCGTCGATGACATTGCCCTGACAAAAGCATATAAAAAAACGTAAAATATTATTATTCATAATAAATAAATAATTCCGGATTACTTACTCATTATAATTATCTTGGATGGAGTTTAACAACGACAACTCCTTGCTTAAATAGAGTTTTGTATCGTCTAGAGTATTGTACAACGTATAATATTGTTTCGTTTCCTTGTGCTTGGCTGAAACTGTAATTTTTACCATAAAAATATAGAATGACCGAAAAAATGCGCGAAACAAAAGTTGAATGATTTCAGAGGACGCATTATCTGATGTAAGTGAGTTCTCCTATGTAGATCTATAGAGGACAAACGAAGGTCAACTTTCTTTTGTAAGTAGAATAATTCATTTTTTAATGTATTAGTAGATGTAATTTGTGATGCTTTGCAAAAAAAAGTATTAAGACTTTACTAAAACCCATAACTAATGGATTTTAGTCGTAAATGATTTAATAATTTTTCGTAGAAGAATCGTCCACTGGCGCATTAAAAAATATATAATTTTACTTAAGAGAACAAAGTTGAACTTCGAATGTCTTCTACACTTTAAGCTACGATAAATATATTTGCATAAAGTCATGTGTCTTATGAAAACAATCGACTTTTATCTGAGACATTTCGTTTTTAGTTTCGTAAACAATTTCAAGATATCCGAGTGAGTCAATCCAAATGAGTCATCTTGTGTATTTGTTTAACCTTGATTATAAAGCTCCATGAAACGTCTTTGATACTGCGTGAGTTCAGAGCGACCAGGAACATCATCCAACTGTCTGGTCAAGGATGCAATGGCTCTGTTCTTCTTCGCTAATTGTAGTCTTGCTTTTGTTACTGCTTCTTTTTGTTCCTCATACTCTTTCAAACGGTCTTCTTCCTCTTCAGAGGTTCCACTTTCGATGTCTTGCAACTTACCACGTAAGATATTCAAGTCTGACTTGCATTGTTCTCGGAAATTGTGTTCCTGCTCCTTCAAACCGTCATGCACTAACAATAGTTCCTCCAAATGTTTGTAAACACTGCAAAATTCATATAAAATTTTTTTTTTAAATGGAAGATCGGAAGTTGATTTATTTTAGCCTATAATAATAAATAAATTAATAATAAAAAGTTACGTATTCTGTTGGATATTGACCCTTTGCACTCAGATGTCCCCTCAAAGAGGATATTATGAGACTAGAATCGATGGCTCCGAGTGTAAAGGGTTAATAATAAGAAGTTACCTATCTTGTTCATTAATCCCCATTTCCTCTGCTTTTTTCAGCGAACGCTCAATAGCTTGTCGTTTCACACGAGATTCATTAATTTTTTCAGTTAATTCTGAAATTTGAGCAGATAAACCATCTTTATCTTTAGTTAATTTTCGCACTCGATTTTGCAGTACTGTTTTCTGTTTCTGTAATGCCGTGAGTGCCGAAGAACTTGTAGTATCCTGCAACGAAGCAAAATAACCATAACAAAATAAACTAATTTACCAAACGTTTGGTAAATGGAAAATCACCTGGCTTTCGGAAGTCGACATAGTTGCATATTTTTCAGCGACTTTAGCGATTTCTTGAGCCTGAATTCCAACGATGTTGCCTACAGCTGCGACACTTAAACGCGCCTGCATAAAGCATGATTAAAAAGTATCTAATTAATAATAAATATTTATATGCTTAATTACTCACTGAACTTTCCTCAATGGCAGCTAGATTTCCTGCTAATTTTTCTGTATTCTCCTACGAAAAATATTGTGCAGTTTATTATCCTGTTATTATTGACAACAGAAAAAAATGTCCAAAAAATTTTTCATTTTCTGACTTGAGGTGCTTAAGTTAGTTGGAACACCCTGTACTTAAAAATTTAATGCTAAATAAGACATAGTTTGAAAAACCCACCTGTGGTGTATCCTGTTAGCATGCGTGAAAATTGAATTCATTTATAATTTACCTAGTGTATGCACAAACTTAAAAAATTCAAAAATATATGAGCATATAATACGAATATTTTCTTACTTTTTCTTTTAAATCTTCTTTCGCGTCGATATCCTTAGTATCATCAGCACCTGCTATTGTTGGCGATCCAGGAGCTTTTGTCGTGTAGTATAAAGGCGCTTCATACTCTAATACTGTGCCAAGAAACCTAGTGGATTCATCTTTAATAGAACCATTTTTGTGTTTGAAAAGTCGTCGTGGTTCGTATGATTTCTACGAAACAATCGTAATTATTTAAAATTACTTTTACACGTTAAATGAATAGGATCATCCAAACAATTGTGTTAAGAATTTGCAAACTGCTTCACCGGAAGTGAAAACGTTAATTCATATAAATTTTAAGTCTTTTACAAAGATATTCTATAGTGTTTTTCATGCTTCGTTATAATCTTACTTTAATCAGCCTAATGTTCCTTATTAGATTTTCTTGTGCAGTTGTTCCTGTGCCAGCGTCTTCGACAAATGAATGCTTTTTATGAAACTGGTTGAGTGCAAATGATCGAACAAAGTCTGCCATTTCTTCTCTGGTCTCCATCGAGCGTTTCACCAACCACTGAAACGTTTGTCATTATTACAAAGTGGTAAAGAAAAACAAGCATGCAATTATTTATTTCAAAGAATAAAAAATACCTGGATAACTGGAAAAATGTGAATACAGTCTAAGCCTTGAATTTGATGTGGCTCTATTCGGTATGGACAATTCATTTTGGGTAGCATAGCTACAATTTTTTCAGTCAGAGCACTAGAATTATAAATATTATAAAATACATTATACCATTAAATATTTCAATTATTTTATAGAGAGCTTACATTTTTTGACCTATAGTTAAATTTTCACGGAATAGAAGGTCAATGTCTACGTCAAAGTTGCAAGATTCTATGCACCAGGTCATCCCACCGATTACCTAAAGATTATATTATTTAAATATTTTCTTTTTTATCGTAAGAATTATTTTTAAAGGTTTTATTGGATTTACCTTATCGAAATTTGATAAACCTTTGATTCTGGCTCTAAAATACCCCGCAGCCAACAATAAATCGATGATTTCTTGAAACTTTTTCGCTTGTTCTTCATCTTCGCGAACATCGGCCTGAAAAATTTTTCAAACGTCTTTCAATTTCCCGCGAGTTGTTTGACAACATATGCTTCTTGGTACATAAAAACTAGACGTAGCAATATAAAAGCGAAAATTGTAAATTTGTGAATTGACAGTGTGGGTCTAAGTTAAGAAACAATGAAATAATGTATTTTAATTTTTTAAATAGGTTTTATCGGATAATAAAAGTGAGAAACATACCTCAGTTGATTCTGAGCTTTTCAGTATTCTTTTCGGTACATCGTTTAGCATGATTGTTTTATAGCAATTTCAGAAATCACGGTAACTATAACATCAGGCATGTATCCTCTATATTCTTAAAATTATCTAAATGTTTTTTGTATCGTAATCATTTAGTAATTCATGTCACTTTAAATGACTGAGGCTGTCAACCGTTTCGACCATTTTGTTCTTGGACTTTAGCCAGCTTTCCATGTAACCAAGTTTGCAAGCAATTTTCAATAAGAATTCATAGTAAAGTGTATTTAGCAATTATTAGTGTTTAATTTAAGCTCATCGAGCTTTATGCTTTACGAAATTAAGCGCTCGAAATTAATTTTTGGACTCGTAATTCTCCTTGTGATTCTGCATAATGATCCTAAATATACCACAGATGAGGTATATATGGGTGTGCCTCGTTTGCCATAATATAGACTAGATTATAGATTATTGATCATCACGAGTGATTCCGTATGATTTATTAAAAATTATTCTCGATAACATTTGTTTACGCTATTTCAAGATTTTATGGAGTAGATGATTCTTGTTGGAATTTGGTCGTGAGAGTGGTAACAGAGAGATAAGAATCATTTGTAACTAAATATATTTACTCTTTAAATTTCTATTTTTATTAATTTATCTCCTCCTACAATTTTATATATACTTCCTTAATCATATGACATTATACCATTACCATTGTTTTCTCCAATCTCCTCGTGTTAAAAACATTTAAATTACATTTTTTTGTAATAAGAATACAACGGTTTAAGCAATTAACATATATATATATATATTTCGTCTGGGGAATTAAGAACATATTACATATATCTATTTCATAAATAGACTTTTATTTTGCAATACAAGATTAGAATATAATGTTTATTTAAAATATCCGAGCTGCCAACTTATAGCTGTTAATTAATACATTGAATCAAATATTCAAGAATAAATATTTTCTAACATTTTTAAATATAGACACATCGTCTAATAAATTTATAAAATCACGTTTGCAAGATAAAAACGATAGATTCAAGAGTAAAAAATATATAAAAAATATGTATAATAAAATTCACACTACTCTACTGTATTTTTAAAAATGGAATGTAAGCATACTTCTTTTTTCCTATCTCGACCATCTAAAACTTCTATTACTGATACAACATACAGCATTTAATTTTCTTGGCCAGCTAAACATTTTTAATATCGATCTAATTAACAATTAGGAATATACAATTTCATTCTTTGGTTAAATTTTAAGAGTTCAACACTCTAACAATTTTCCAATACTTAACCTTGACTCAAAATGATCTTGAACCTTTGGCCTCTGAGTAATGGCTGCACTAATGTAAACAATAATATTTGAGTATTAATCCGGATAGAGAAACGGCCTATATATGTAGATCGCAATCCTAATTCAGCATCGCGATCAGAAGTCTTTTCCACTCGGCGACGCAATCGTTCTGCAAAAAAGAGAAGACACAGGTGTTCTCGATATACGTTAGACCAGTTCACGATAGTAAATGAACAGCTTTCCGTTGACCAACGTGCAGATTTTATTAAAAACAAATAGTACAGTTACGTGGAAGGCGTATTATTCACGGTTTTGAGGTTAGGCGTGCTCTTACAGAGAACAGAGCCCTTCCATAACTTTCATTAATTCAAAAGTGCGATCAGAAGCCGCTTAAATTCTTCGCCGCAGTCGCTCTGTAAATGCAAACAGAATGTAGAGAGAATTAAAGCAACGCTGATGCTGTATAATTAGTATAATTCCTTATATCTTTCCCGGGAATGTTAAATTTCAATCTACAAATCGATGTCTTTTAGTATAGTGTTAATCGGAAATCGCGCCATATTTCATAGCGTCACGTGGGACACAGGTTAACTTCAGAAATATTAAAAATACTTTTTAACGGTCCCACGCAAGGCTTATCAGGTTAATTGGTCAAATTACAGAGTTAAGTGGTGATATTGGGAGAACGAATTTTTAATAACAATATAAGAAATTATTAATGTAATTTATTCATCTAGTCTCACGGAGACTATTTAAGTATTGTATTGTTGTATTCTGCGCAATAAGAGTATCAAAAAGGCAACCACGCAACACCATAATCACCGTTATCATCGGATTAACATAAGCATCTAGAAAGCTTCGCGAGTCGTCATAAAGAACGAATTGCACACTGTAGAGTGTATAATGTGAAACGAAAGAGAAGCTGTCGAACATAAAATGTTTTTCATCCAAGTAGAGTAAGCAAGAGTCTCTTGTAGTCGCCTGAGCAGTCGTCCTGAAATTCATGGAAAGTCATGGACAGCCGAAATATAGTACAGTAAATAGTTAAAAATTGTTTCGAGCAGAATTACAACATATATGTGCACGGTTATGTGGGTGAAAAGAAGTCTCAACCTCAGAGATTGTTTCTGCAAAAGAACTATAACAATATCGTGACAATAAGGGAATATTTCTTCTAAAAACTTTGTCTAGAGATTGAGGATTGAAATTTAAATTATTTAGATTGTAAAAGAATTCTGCAGAATTGATCTGAAAGGCTGGACTATGGAACTACATTTAACAGTTTCAACTTACATCAATGTCGCCAGCAAGTGACTGGTCATACATTTTTTGGTAGGTTTCCTTAATGTCTCCTAAATCAATCTCTGATCTAGCAACGATTATTCGGATCAATGTCGTATCGTCAGTGCCCAGTCCTTTCATTGCTTTATGAAGCCGCTTTGCGAAGTATCCAGTCTTGTCTCGGGCGCATCTCACTGAAACAAAAAAGCATTAATTATAGTAGACAATTATTTTTCTCCATATCTTCTTGGCGGATTTTCAATTTTACATGGATGGATTTGCTATAGAATTTTGGATCTTAAACACAAATCTGAAAATTATTTTTACCTTCCACGTGTACTTTCCGAAAAAACTTCGAACAAAAATACTACTTGTAACTTTGAAAATGTCTGTTGCTTTAATAGCTGTAGATATTCAGTTGTCATTGTATACTAAATACGTAAACTTGTTTATATCGATTTACTGGTGATTAATTTTTTTAAAAACTGGGTATGCTCTGCCTTACCGACTGCGAGATAGCCATCTTCAAGGGCGCCAGAGAATTCACTCTTGATGGTGTCCTCGAGGCTGTTTCCACTAAGACGTTCATACTCGTTGAAAATTTTTCGCAATTGAGGATAGCTTCTGGTAATTAAAATAGCATTAAATGTGCTTTCGTCTGTTCCCCATTGGCCTTCACCAGCCTCTATCAGCCTCTGAGCATCCTGGGTAGCTTCCTCAACGTTCACATCGGGATTTTCATCTCTGTTAGCCTGTTGGCATTTTTCAAAATTTGATTAATTACGTGAATTTAACCGCATACATTTGTATTGATAAATTTTACTTACACATGAGAGAGAAACTAGCAGTCTCTTAAAATGTCCAGATGTGTCGCTCTTCAGATCATCTTCCAACTCGTTTCCATACACTACAACCATAATTTTTATTAAATTTTGTCTTTCACTTTTCGGAACGTTTAAAATATTTTCAGATGTACGAATAACAATCATTTAATAAAAAAGTATTTCTGTATTCTAGATTTACGAAACAATAGAGCTCTACAAAGTTCATTAAACAGTGTATAATTTTCCCTTTAAAAACGATGAACTAAATTTTTACTCACGTTCTTTATAGACAGCAGATATGGTTTTAACGCCATAATTGCTCAGGGAGGCCAGGACCTCGATAAGAGCTCCCTCGTCAGTGCCCATCCCAGAAATTGCCTTGTGTATCTCTTTAGCATAGAACTCTGGCAATGGTGTCATCAGCGCTATAATTGCGTTTTCGAAATTGCCGCCGAGCTCCGACTTCAATTCGGAGATTAGATCTTTTCCGTACATTGTCTTGAATTTGTCTGCAATTTCAAGACGCTGCACGATGCCGCGATGAGCCAGCACGTCGATGATCGTTTGTTCATCGGTGCCGAAACCCTTCATAGCTGCGCGCAAAAGAGCTGCATCCTCTTCAGGGTTGAAGGGGTCTGCAGGGTACACTGTTGGTGTGCACTGGAAAAAAATTTCATAAAATAAAATAAAAGAAATTGTACCATTTTCTGAATTTCTTTCACTACTAGTTCGTGTGGAATACAGAAATGAATTCGACATATTCTTACTGAATCGATTTCAAAACTATTTCAAATTTAAATATTGTATTCCTTATTCCATATTCTTTTCATATTTAAATAAAAATCTCTAAAAATTTGTGAAAGTCCATTAATGGAAATACCATTAGTGAAGAAATTATAACTTTATTTTTTTATTTTTGTAAATATTTTTAAGGTCTTAAAAAATGTAATAATTACCTGCACGTGGTAGTACTGGCTAGCCGACATTGTTCAGATTATCTGTAACAAATAAAGTACAAATTATACATTTCTGAAAAATATATAATATTTAAATATAATCCTTTAAACGCATATAGAATTATGTGTAGATATAATTTTTAAAAAATTCTAGTAATGTCTGTAGTAAAGATCGTGAATGTAACTTTGTTTTTTTTATGCTGTGTTTGAAGCCACAGTCTCCTTCACACCTATGACATTGGATGTTATGAATATGAGTCACGCGGCATTGCAAATGAACACTTATTTATATCCAATCGCAATGTTCTGTGGCTGGAGAGATAAAAATGATTACGCCAATCATTTGGCGCACTTGTAATATACATAGGTGTTTCGTGAAATGTATTCTGTCGCTGATAAAGACGTAACAATACGATTTTTCTCACAGAACTATATTAAAATGTAAAATAAGGTTTTTTATCCGAGGTACCGTTTCCAGGAACGAACTCGTTCGATCGACTTCATTCTACATTTTTTTACTCAATTTTGCACGACGAATTACATGACATAATGAAACCGCGCAAGAGCGCCACCCTCCGATTTGGATAATTTTCTAATATGTTACAGAAACTGATACTATGATCGATATTTTCCTTTACATATTAGCGGCGGTCTCGCTTAGTTTATTTTTTGTTTACGACAATTTAAATTGTTAAATTTATAGTTTCGGCATAAACGTCGATAAAGCCTCCTAGAGTCGTGCCTGAGTCTATTCTGATCAGAATATCAAAATAGTTACTTATGCTAATTTTTAGTAATGAAACTAAATAAATAGATGTTGCATTAGGAATAACAATAATATGTCTACAAGAGATACGCTTCAAAATATATTTAAAAAATTAATAATTAAAGCTGTAAACGCTCCTAAGCATCGTCAATTAAATGATTATAAAAAAATATACGCCGTTCGTGAATTAATAAGTAAGCACTGTTAGATTGGGATCGATATGACGCTATGTATATCAACAAAGTAGATAAATATTTGAGTATGTATTGACGTGGGTATATATAAACCAGTCACGATTAACCCAGAAACGTTGGAACATCAGTCACGAATTGACAGCTATAGTACTGATGACACGAACTAGTTTAGACGATACCCTGGAACAGCCAACCGGCGTCGAAGGACTTCAACGAACAAAAGCGTAATAAACTCAATGAAATCGATAGCATCAACGAGGCTCATAAGGCTGTCTTCAAACTGGCGTTTAGATACTTGTTTCCAAAAACATGATTACTCAACCCCGGCATGATCTAGAATCTCGGCCCTAGCAACCAGCGGCGGATCTATGCATAAGCTTTATGGGCTGCAGCCCAGTGCCGCGCTCAGTCCAAAGGCCCCCTTCGCGACCAAAAGAAAAAAAAAAAAAAATAAATAAAAATGGAAACAATTTAAATTAAAAACTCAAGGAAAAATGAATTATAAACAAATTTTTGGTTTGGGTAGGCCCCCAAATAGTGTTAGCCTAGGGGCCCAAAATTAACGGTCCGCCGCTGAGAGCAACAAGTATGATACTCATTCTAAATTCCCCGATTCCCCATAAGAAAAGTAACGACTCTAACGGCTGAGAAATTCCAGTGTCCCTAATTTCTCCGAAAAATGTAGAGCCGTTGATGAAACAGCGAGTTTGGGCACGAACCCGTGGAAATAGCGTCCGCGTCAACGAGAGCTCGTTAAACTATGATCTCATCGGTTGAGAAATGGTGAGCGTGAAGATGTGAGCAAGGAAACGTGCCAAAAAATAGATGCTAGTTGGAAGTTTGTATTGATCGGCGAAGAATACGACTAACCAGGGTGTGGCAGAGCTTCTCGTGACGGAATAGCGGGACCTTGGTTACTGTGATGTATGCCGGTACCGGTTCCACACGATCCTCGGAGGCAACTGAATCGGTCGGCTACTCGGCGACTGGCGTCGCAGAAACTTACAGGATTAGTGGGAGCCACCAAGCGGAGAGCGTACAAATTGGCACGGAAATTCAACAATACGACGACTCACGATTCGTGAAATCTACGTTCCACCCGGCTACACATCCGCACTGCTGTTTACGGTGTGTTTTATCGAAAGAAGAAGCTCGATGTACGTCACAGTCACACTAGATGTCCAGTGCGGTCCTATATCCTACATACTGTGCGCTTAAAGCGGGGTGGACAGCTATTATGACTATCGACGAACTTCAGACCTCTTTTATCCAAAAACAGGTACTTTGGGCTAGGTTGGGACAGGTATTGAAACGTCGATCGGTGTCCCAAACTTTCAGCCCTCGTATAGGCGAACCTGAGTCTACTTTGATTCGTGGTTATTCGAATTTCAAACACGCTCATAGTTATAATAGCTGTACACTTCACTCGTATATTTTAATCCGGAAGTAGTGGGAATGAGGCGAACGGATATTACGAATTCAGATACATTCTTTCGAGAAACAGACGTCAAATTAACAAAAAAGTCACGCCTCTCGTGCAAAAGGGAATGGTATTTTAAGGCCATGAGTAATTAATTCGTCTTGCGTTGTTTTGCAGTGTCTAACACGAGGAAAACTGATACCAGGAAATGCACTGTTTTTTATTAGTTTTTTTTTTAGTGTTACTGAAACTGAAATTCACTTAATTGAAGGCTTTGAAAGTACTGTTGGTATTTATACGTATTACGACATGTTCCATCGACGAGGTTAGTAACGTAATCGGATAGGAATTCGAATTGTGTTCGATAAGGAATGCTGACATAATAGTTGAATAGTGTAACCATAACTTTTGGTTATCTTTGGAGACAATAGAATTTTATGTAATCGACGATGACGGAAATATTGATCTATTTAATTATTTACAACATAATTCAACAATATTAATTGTATAGAAAACTAAAACTTGTACAGGGTGGTCCAAACGTCAGTAGAACATTTTAATATGGAATAACCCTTTTGTTTTTAAAACTTGACGTGTATTTTTCCGTAAACAAATTCTAATGTTAAATGGAACTTTTGGACTGCTTGGTAACAAAAAATTGGTACTGTTTAATTATCGTTTTTTTTTACGAGATAATAAAAAGAACGCAAATATAGCAAAAACACTGAGATTTTTTAAGGTGTTAGATCAATGGGACACAATGAATAATAATAAATAAATTACTATAATTATCATCGTGGCTGAAAAATAGTGAAAGTTTAATTTCGAAACTAAACTAGAGCCCAGTTGGTAATTTCAAGTAGATTGTAAAACATCAGTTTTTCAAAAATGTTGGGTAATTGTTTTTAATTAAAAATTAAAAAATCGTTACTTTTACAGTTTAGATAATTGTAAAATATACTACAATTTGTTGAATAATTTTCAAGTTTACGGTGAAAATTGAATTTAGATTTCAATACAAAAATTAAATTTCAAACATTTCAATGGTGATGCAAATATTATCAGTGGAACTGTTTGTTTCTTTACCTTGTCAGTGCACTGGAGAACTGTCGAGATACCGGCAGAAATCAATGTCACTGTCACTGGTTTGTCGAATCGGTAGATGATTGCCTACAAATTCGTCGTAGTTGGATATTGTTACGTGTACCATGCGCGTAGCTAGACTGTGCATCGGATCATGGTTGTAGTATGTATATAAAGAGTAGCCCGAAAGAAGAGGTGGTGGGAGTGCGTCGACGTACGGATGCCCGATGACAACCATTATCACGCTATAGTTACAAATTGTTTATGCGTCACAGTTCAGTGGTCTTCATTAATAAAGTTTTAAAACGAAACCATCAAAAAAAGGACATTAAAAATAATGCGAGTTCGAATATCAAGGGCAACAATTTACGATATATAATGCTACGTTCTGCTGGTTTAAAGAATTATTTAAATGTATTTAAATGTTTATAATGTCATACGAAAACACATCTTCGTATTTGGGAGAGTTTCGAACTTTTCCGGTTTTCGAAATTGTGTTCTGCACAAAGTATGTGTGTACAAAATCTATGAGAATCATTTATTGCGTCACACGTATGACGTCATATGTGTTCGTATTCTGTCATAATTAAACATTCATTCATCCCGCTACTATGACTGATTCATCGGCATTTAATTGCAGTTTGTCATCACCTCATTTGACAGTAATAGAAAGCTCTGTTTCTCTAATGACTTAAAAATATCTAATCTAATTTGTATAGCCTGAAATATTTTAGGAAGTAATTACAAAATTTTGCAAACACAATAATTTAAAAAATGTTTGCAACCTTCACTATTATTATATCCCTTCATTAATATCTCCTACCTATAAAATTTTCTAATAGTTAATAGTCGTTTTGTTAACAGAAATACCATACCTAAACGTAAAAAAGAAAAATTTTTATTATATTCAAGATATGCAACCATTCAACTTACAATACAATCATTTGTACGATCAAAAGTTTTGAGGTCAACAGATTTTTTCATCGGTGTTCAAACCGCATTCTCGAGTGTGCAAACCGCAAACCGGAAGTATTTTCGTAAGCCGCGCATAGTAACAAACTCCGGTAGTAGTCTAGCACGAGATAAATAAAGCGAACGAGTACACGTTACGCTCCATTCTCGCGACGAATGAAAGATCTCAAACGTGGCATTCTTCGAGCAGTCAAGGAATGAGTCAGTCGGCCATCACCTTGTCCTTATTTTCTGAGAATTTCATTTCTCAGTGATCCGGTAGACTGTAACTGCTATTATGAATTCTCATTACGCTTTTAGGAGCGTCCCCACTTGGGCGGAACCTCATAAGGTCATGTGAACATTGTTGCTATGTACTCTGTTGTCTACTATAACTATTTTTAATCCAGGCGGTTATACGACAAATGAGTTATAGAATAGACATAATATCTGATGGGTTTTTGTGGTGCTTAGAAAATTTGAGCACAGGAAAAAGATCCAATATGCAATTTATTTTTCTATCGCGGATTTTTGGTAAATCCATAGGGTGAATGCATAAAATATACATTCAAAATATAAATGCATTTCATTGCGAATCAATGAAAATTTTTGGTATGAACAGAGAGGAATTTTTTCTCTGGTATAAATCAGTCCAAGTAGATAAAGCCGCAGTGTACGGCCATTCTTGCAAGCGTTTTCTTTGCCACGGTTCACGGTATTCGTTTTGGGATTCCCAATTGTCGAGTGGGGATCGTAAACCAGTTACATTTATTTACATACACATATGCCTTTTGCTTTCCAACACTACCTCAGTAAATAGTTTCTTAACTAACCGTTATTCATGAGAAGAGGACGCTATAATCAGTCGTAAAATATTATCGGTAAGGCAGTTTATTCATAGAGGTCGTCTGTGCTATAACCGACTGTGGTTAATTTACATAGTCGATAATAAAGTCTGTGCAGGAATACACAATGTTGATAAACTACAACAAATCAAAATCTGTTGCCCCAAATATATTTTACGCTTTTCTAATTTTTGTATTCCATAACATTTGTAATATTTGTTGCTATTGTTTAATATTTACCTAAACAATTATGTGTATAAATATATAAACAATTAGATATGTAAACATTAATACATATTAATATTTATACATATATTCAGGCTATACTCGAAGCAATTATAAGAAGATTAATGTAAATATTTTAATAAAATAATTTATGTAGTATAGGTTAGATTCAACTTTGTAAACACAGTTTCGAATATCTGTGATACATAACCTATAAACTTTCGTAACACGTGCTCACTTACTGTCAAAACAAATGAATTTGTTTGTAATAAATAGGTAAATTGTATAGTAAATACATATATAGTGTTATAACTAATCTTAAGCAATAAATAGTTAAGATAATTAGTATCCTTATATTTTCATTTTCACTGGAAGAAAAATGTATCTGCCTTTCCTTGTGTGTATAATTTTCTAATCAACATTCATCAACAGATATGAAGGTGAAAAGGAGCAAGAAGGTGAAAACGAAAAGAAACATTTGTCAGATTTACTGAAACGAATAGAAGAGCGCAAGCAACAGAGGGCACTTGAAAATACTTCAAACGTCAAGAAGTCTAAGAAAAAAAGAAACAAGTTAGAAAATGACAAACTTGACACTAGTCCAGAACAAAATGATTCTATCTACGAAAACTCTACACAGAGTAATATCAAACAATGCGAAGCAGAGACTGCAACCCAGCAGAAAACGTCCAAGAAGAAGAAAAAGAAAAAACACAATATTCAAGATGAAAAAAGTGAAATTGATGGAGACGAGGGTAAAGATGTAGAAAATGATGGTATGAGTCATCAAATGATTGACTCGAATAAAGTACAAGAACAAGTATCGGAACAACAGAACGAGTTTACAATTCTGGGTGCAAAGCCTAAGAAAAAGAAACTTGAAGTAAAGAGGGTATTGCCAGACTGGTTGGCGAATCCAGAAGTTATTTCAATGGAATTAAATAGCGGGCCGAGTTTGGAAGAATATAATACTGTTCTAGACTCTAAGTTAGTTGAAGTTTTGAGAAGTAATGGTATTGACAAATTATTTCCTGTTCAAGCAAGCATGCTTTCTTGGCTCTTGAAATGCAATGAAGACAGGAAGCATGGATGGTGGTTGCGTGATACATGTGTGTCTGCTCCCACTGGAAGTGGTATATGATTATTTCATTTATTTATTGCAGTACAATATCTGCTGTTATTATTATAATATTAATGTTTGCAGGAAAAACTTTAGCATATATTTTACCAGTTGTGCAAATATTGCAATCTCGATTGGTGCCAAAGGTGCGTTGCTTAATTGTTCTGCCATCACAAGAATTAGCTGCGCAGGTTTACAAAGTAGCAGTGATGTACACATCCCATACAAATCTTAAGGTTGCTCTGCTTTCGGGCGCATCATCGTTTCAGCAGGAACAAAGTAGTATTCTTAAGAAAAGTATGTATTCTAAATACCATGAAAAGTTATTGTAAGTCATTGTTTGCGTTCTGCATAATACATTTTACTTTGTATTGTTAAGCTTGCAGAGGGGAATATATGTCTGTAGTAGACATAGTTGTTGCTACAACTGGACGTTTAACAGACCACATATTAAAAACGCCAGGACTTTCTTTCGCCGATCTCAGATTTCTCATTATTGATGAGGCAGACAGAGCTGCAGATTGGCTTGAATATCTCCCTGATCACCATCATGTTCCAAAATTAAACTTGCATAATCTACGTCACTGGTTAGCTGTTTCAAGTTCGCCTTTATGTATCGATATTTGTTTCAATTTTTATAACCTACACTTTTATTTCTCACACAGCAAAATTCCAGCACAGAAATTATTATTCAGTGCTACGCTTTCTCAAGACCCAGAAAAACTGAATCGCTTGGGTCTCTTTCAACCAATACTGTTTACATCTGTTTTGGTATCAGGCAAAGATGAGGATGTAAACCTAGACAAAGAAGTAGGCGATTTTATAGGTCGGTATATGAGCCCCGAGGAGTTAACAGAGCTTGCAGTGGAGTGTTTAGCAGAACACAAACCAGTGGCAGTGTATGAGGTGTTGCTCAGGAGTAATTCAGTCCCTAAAACTCTAATTTTCACAAATTCTGGAGAGTCTGCACACCGACTAACAGTTTTGCTTCAGTCATTTCTCTCTAAAAAGAACATACAAATTGGAGAACTTTCTGCCCAGCTGACATCAAAACAACGAGAAACTGTACTCAACAAATTTACTAGCGGAGATATTCAAGTGTAAGTGTTTAAAATGATTGTATTTATTTTTTTGCATATTTCATTTGTGATTTTTCCAGGCTTGTGAGCTCCGATGCCCTAGCAAGAGGTGTGGACATCCCAAATGTACAGCTGGTTGTGTCTTATGATCTTCCGAAGCATATTAAGGGTTATATTCACAGAGCAGGGCGAACAGGGCGTGCAGGCAAGCTTGGCACAGCGATATCAATTCTGACAGCAAAACAAATGGGAATTTTCAAGCACATGTTGTTAAACGCTAATAAAGTGGTGCCGAATATTGAAAAATTGGAATTAGACTCTGTTGCAAATGCAATCAATTATTCTAGCCATGTAGAAAAATTAAGAGAGGAACTTGATAAGGAGAAAAACAATAATTTGCAACGCACAAAGGCTACTAAACGTATCCATTCTAAGATTTCAAAGTGAAACCAGTTGTTCCTATTACATTAATAAATTGATGTTTGATTTAATTGAATTTCTTTTTGATTTTCCTAGAAACTATTATTAGGACACGGGAATTGAGTGAGACAGTTGATAAGGTAACATCGATAATAACATTTTATTGTCTGAAGTTAATAGCATTGTACATCATGCTCGTTCTCTACCGCAGTTTATTCTATAGATATCTTTAAACTGTATGCTAACTGTTACTCTACAGTTGTGTTGTGTCGAAGGCAAGTTATTCACAATTCGAATATACAAAAGATGAAGACAGAGACATAATTACATCACTATTATTGCTGTGAGTGGTTTCTTTTCTTGAAAATATTATTCGCTGTTCAATTTTATCAAAGTTCAACCAAATGCGAACAGAAAATAAGAAAGAATTCTGTAAGCGAGCATAGTTGTGCAATCAGGTGGTTTTTTCACTCACATTTGTTGCAGCACACAACGCATGACAATAGCATAGGATTACAAATTTAAGTTTAGGACATGCTTTATTCGAAAATATTTTCGAAACTGTTGAATGTATAAAAACACGTTCCAGATAAAAGTTGAATGGTTTCAAACGCCATATAAGCAAATCAAGTCACAGGTAAATCAACTGCATTTCTTTAAAACTGAAATTATTAAAGATCAATAGCTCAAGAAATATTTGAATTTGAAAATGGTGTTGCGCTCCGTAATTGTGTTAAACTATTTTCCTGATTAAAGGTTTTAGAAAATTTGTTTTTATAAAAAAATACAGTTGATCTTGAAATGACCTCTACGTGACCATTTAGAAAAATGGCTCGCATGGTACCATGCAACGTTGTCCGAAATATTTTTTGGTACAATTGACAGTTCCGGAAGTATTTCAAGTGGTTCACCTTGTATATAAAAAACCTGCTTATAATTTGGTATTGCAATAGATTTCCGATACGAGTTCAACAGACAAAAGCAACTAAAAAGCTGAAGAGAAGTTTTTCATTGCATTGACAATTCAATGAAAGCTTTATTCCCCTGCCTTAAAGTTTTTGCTCCACTATATGTTTCCACACTTTTAATTTACTGTACATGAACGTTTCACAAAAGAATGTGGAGGTAAGTTAACAATTGAATTTATTCATCTGCATTCATGCATAATACAAAAGTATCAAGTATGCGTATTTATACTCAAATAAAATGAATACATAAGTTTGTTAAATTTCTTCATTATTTACAAAAGCAACATTTTTTGATAAAAACAATATGTATTCAATAATTGTAATCTTTGTATTAGTACGCCGAATTTGCACGATCTGTACCATGGACTCCTTCAAGAATATAATTAAATTAACACTAGAAAATTTAATTAACCAACAGAAATTGTTGAACACATTTATGAAATGCATTCCGAAATATTTGTCTAAATAATTGTGTCATTGTGTTTGGAAGGTTGTCTGTGGTGCAAGATCGAGAAATCTTACTATAAAAAATTAATTTACATCAATCGATACAATTTGTTAATTAAGTTGATATTAAAAATAATATAGGTTCCATTATACATTATTAACGCATTGATCACTACATCAGTAACCGTTTGTATGCCAAACTCAAATAAAATCTTTCATCATTGTTTTATGTACCTTTACATTTGTTATTTTTGTTCAAAAACTTTTTATAGAACAGTTTTAAAATTGAACTATATGCGAACAAATTTTCGGTATCGTTTATGTATTAATAATATTTAAAAAAATTATTCAATTCATTGTCTGACTTTTCTCAAAATTTGGGTAGAAAAGGGGCAAAAGAACTTGAAAAATTAAATTCTGTTTGGCCAACAAAAAATCAGAAAACATGAAAAGAGGTTCCCCATAAATTCCATAGATTCTGATGCAACAATCAATGCGTTCAAAGTGCAGAAACACCGGCTCCCTTCTCGAGAATAAAACCGATTTCGAAGTTCGTTGTGAGAAATCTAAAGAACGAGCAAGTTTCCACATTCACTTACAGGTAAACACGATTAAATGTTCTGTCTTTTATCAGCTTCGGTATGTTACATCCTGAGACTAGCTTACACCGTGTGTCGTATAAAACGTAGTCCCGTTCAACGTTATAATTATACAGTATATTTTATAATAATAATAATATATATCGACCTCCCTTAATAATTTGCCTTTCGTCTTAACGTTCCATCGACAACACTTACATTATTTACAATTAATATATGCGTGTATGTGTAGCTTTTTTTTTGTTAAAGATATTATGTACATACATAAAACATGGTCCTATATGATTCATATGTATCGTTGCTGTGTATATGTATTTTACTCCTTAGCGCCGATAAATTCGCTATGTTGATCTTATTATTTATTAGAGGATATCCACTTATTGTTAGTAGTTTCTTTTATTCACTGTTAAGACAACGCACAAAGCAGTCTGCTCCGGCCTTAAAAATCCACCGGGGCTTTTTCCCGTGTCCATTGAACCATTGACACTAGGGCTCTTACTATTCGAGTATTCGAATACTTGGAGTACTCGTTATAATTCATAATTCGCTTCACACATCGAATACATATGGGTACGATGGACTACACAAATATTCTCTGTACAATCAAAATTCAGTAAATATTCAAGTACACAAGTATCCCGATCGAGTATTCTTTCTTGTATCTTGATCAAATGAGTACTTGAGTACTAGGATCGAAATCCAGTGAATTTGAGTACTCATGTATCCGAAACCGAGTATTCTATGAGCGAGTATGCCAGTACTCGTGTATTCGAACTTGAACCTGAGTACTTGAGCAGTCAAACTAGAATTTGTATAACCAAACATTCTAATTCGAGCACACGGATACATTCGGATACGCAGATATAAGTTAAATGAGTATCCAAGTTCTCGGATCCAAATTGAGTACTTGAGTACTCCGATACAAATTCAGTATTTGAGTACCTGAATTTAAATCGAGTGAATATTTATGTATTTACTTGAGCATCTGAACTTGACTTCTAGTACTCGTGTATCCGAACTTGAATTTGAGTACTTAAGTATTCGGATTTGAGTTTTCTTCGTCGCAGCTAAATTGGGCAAGGACTCGAATATGTTTACATGCTCGGATTTAAATTGAATGAGTATAATTCTAACTGGGATTTTAGTAATTGCGTATTCAAACTGTAATTTGAGTACTCAAGTATTCAGATTCAAGTTATCTCCTTCGGATTGAAGGGGAGTGGTATCCGAGTACTCGAATGCATTCGGGTACTCGGTTCTCAAATCAATATCGGAGTACACGGGTATAAACGAGTACTAGGATGTCAATTGAGTGGGTAACCGACTACTTAATTTCGAGTACCAAACGATAGTAAGAGCCCTAAAAGAGACACCAATCGTTGTCCTCACATCATTATATACACAAGATTCCCATCATTTCATTTTCCAATTATTGTTCCACCTCGATGATTACTCACTCTCAAAAAATATTACAGTAAACTATCATTGATATTGCCATTAGATACCGACGTATTATACAATCGACTGTATTTACAAACTGCTTTCCTAAAATTCAAATTTCACCACGAGCAATCTCAAGTGTCAATGAACCAATATCCACGAGCCATTGTATCAATCGTTTATCAAGAAATGAATACGTCGTATACACACTGTTTACTTCTTAAAACAAACGACATTCTATGCAAATTATTGGCAATTTAAATCAAGCAGAAATATGTTTATGTATTTCAAGGCTTTTGTCTCAATCTATAAAACGTTCAAATTTTCTTGTACAATTTAATTATGTACAGAGTGACCCATTTTAATCATTTTTGATTATCTTCGAAATCGTTGATGACACTACACGATGTGAGACAACAGTTAAATTGTTTGTATTAAAATTCTTCATCGCCAACAGCTTTAAAGATATTCGAGTGGGTCGTTTCAAATGGGTCACTCTGTACGTTAATACTTAATCAGCTTAGTGATATCTGGAAGAATACCGTGCATGCCCAGAAGGTTTTTAAGGCAACTTTTCAATCAAACAGGACTCCACTATAACGTACTTATTGTCGTGCCTTCCATTTTGCATACGGACTACCGTAGTTGCTCTACTTAACAAGCGATTCAAATCAATTTGGTCAATTCATAATTAGTATACGCACGCTTAATTATATTGTAAGTCAACCTCTTCCATCTGTTCGTTAACATCTAACAATTGTATAATATGCTTGTAGGAATTCTTTGAATTTTTTTCCTCAAAAATCGAACAGCTTTTTAACGCAAATGTTTACATTCAAAAGTCCAAAGGACTTTTTAATCGAAACATTGGTTTGATTTCTATTCTTGTGACGTGTTCAAATCGAAATAGTGTTTCCCGAACGACAGCTCGTTTAAACGATGGATATTTGTAACCGTCCGATTACATCGAAACGGTTTTATTGCTAATGATCGTTCCGATATCGTAATCGATATTTTTTAATGGATTTTTAGTTTTGTTCTTGCGAATGGTATTCAATAAAAATATTGATGTAGCAAATACGAACGATATTGAAGAAATCAATTGCTAGAAGTAAACAAATATTTTACTTGAAATTAATTAGTCGTTTATTGTAATTAATTTTTTTTTGTGCAAATGTAAATTATTTTGGCTAAGGTCTATCAGTTTCTGTTTATTAGGCACTATGCAACTATATACGAAAATGCAGTTTCTCTGGCATTATAAAAATTGATAAATAAAATAATTGTTACGAACTTATGTTATTGCTCATGTTATAATCGTCACTTTGTGATTAAATGTTGTGCGAGAGGTGTGAAAGGGCAAAATATTAATGCAACTTAAATATAAAGAACTGTAAACATAAAAGTAATTATATATGATAAATCTTATATAGGATGTCCCAAAATTCAATAAATTCTGTGAAATGGGTGGTTTCTGAGGGAACCATGGGAGAGACCCATGGTTATCTTCTTTTGCAAAAATGTCCGAACGAAAAACACGGCTCGGTAGCAAGATCTGCTGAGCGGGAGTGTTGGCTTTGCGTCGCGGTAAAACAGTGAACAAGAGAAGGGGCAGAAATTGATTAATAATAATTAATTAGAACTCACTTTTTTTTAGCCGTAAATGCACTTGCTGCTTCGAATTATGTCACTGGGCCATTCGGAGACAAACTGCACAGCACATATCACTTACATTGAAGCACAAATCACAGCAATCAATTAATGTGATCACTAGATTGCGAATTTAATGCATTTGTAGGAAAAATGAGGAAACACTTTAAAACAGTGGAAATATCATAATAATTTAAAAACACCAACTTATTATTTTCAACTTGATAAAAGGATTAAAGTATTAGCAGCAGTAACAGCAGCCAACTTTTATTTTGCATAATAATCCACAGTCTAGTGATTAGTTTAAATATAATTATTAAAAACACACACACTAGCAACCGTGAGCTTTGAATTGAAAAGTCTTTAGAGATGTTTTCTCTACCGCGATTCGGGCCGCGTTTTTCGTTAATAACTTCTTTATAAAGCCGAGGCGGACATTTTTGCAAAGGAAAATGTGACATCCTGTGAATAAACTTAAATAATTATAATTGTAATATGTAAATCGAAATGTAACATAAATATAATATACCAATATAATAAAATGTAATCAATACTATTTATGTTTCATACTTTCATAACTCTATATGTATACATAACATACAAGCATAATATTTAAATATACGAATATAAATTTATATATTATATTTATATTTATGTTATATACATATATTGCATAAACGTAAACGAAAATAAATAAATATAAACCTTATAATGTCTCCAATTAATCATTTAATACAATCATCTTGTTAACTTGATTATTATTTGATCAAAAAGAAGGATCAATAGTTAACTATAGAACTGGGTGTGCAATTACGATTGCAATCATGTATATATTAATTAAGAGGATAAATTCATTTGATAAACATTTTTTTTCAAAATACTAACATTTCTTGCAAAATAGGTGTAATGAAGTAAAATTATAAATAGTTGCACAGTGATAATTTTTCAATGAATGCAGTTGTTTTTACAATTTGCATGCAAACATAGCTGACAAACTTTTTACAGCATCGATTATCAATTCCTTCGAACGCTACTGTATGTACAAGTTTTAATAACAATGCTTTTCACAATTTTTGTTATAGAATTATCATTATAATTAAATAGAATTGAAATGAAATTAATTTTCTAATTCCATTGATGATTGAAACGAAATTAATTCTACATTTTATAATAAGTTAAAAATACGTAGATTCCATTTGTTTAACAAAGACGAATGTTTTAGTAGTATTGTATAGATAAATAGTTAATTTCACTGTACAGTCAATATTTTTCAATCCTTCCACTATAAAAAACAACACAATTTTAAACAAAACATTTTCAATGTTCTGTAAATTTACAATAAATATTTCTCAATTCCTCTATTGTAAAACAAAAATAATTCTAAGTAAAAACTAATACACTTAATATTTTTCTAATTTATAATAAATATTTCTCAACAATGGTAAATAAAGACTGCCATATTTAAATAAAATTTATAAATAAATCTTGGCATTATAAGAAACAGCAATTCCAAATAAAAATTAACAGTTATTACATTTATATTCATGTCGATGAAAAAATCTGAGGAAAAATTCCAAAGCCTTTATTATTTATATTCATAAACGTCCTTTATAAATAATTAGTTAAGTTATTTTTTTACGTTTCTCTTAGACAACGGAAGTATGCTTGGACTTTGGCAACTCCAATGTTCATCGAAGTCTTCATATACATGTAGCGTTAGGCATATTTAATATTTTTTATATTTTTATTTTTAATTACTTTATTTATAGATTATTTAGCAATTAATTTATTTCATAATTATTTAAAATGACAGCTACTGAACTTGAATTAATACCATATACTTCTACAACGGTAATTAAAAAAATCGTTTAAACATTTTTTTAATTTAAAGAATTCAAAATTGTCATATAGAAATTTTGATTTACTAATTTGACAATTCTGCATTTTTTATTTTGGTCAATCTTTGTATGATCCGAATAATATTTAATTTCATAAAACATATTTTGAATGCAGAATTAAAAATGTTAATTGATTTTCTGTATTTCTTGCAGTTTATTACAAAGGTAAACGTTGTTATATTTTACATGCAAAAATGAACTAAACAGTTGTAATTTATGCGAGTCCGACGTTGCATGAGTGCAGATATTATTTATAAATCTGAATTCTCGGAAGACTTTTTTCATGTTAGTTCTTAAACTATTTTGTGAAGAGCGTACACACTTATTGATAGTTGTTAACCACTTAAATAATAACAACTTATTAACCTTCCATAACTTCGCAAATATTTCAATTCACATCTTCATGAATTTTAGTGCTTCAACCATAAAATTTATTCAGACGATTCTTACTGTAAAAATTCAACGAACTCTTTTGAATGCGATGATATTTCTTTCATTAAAAAATTATTTAGACGCGTCTAAATGTTCAAAATGTCGTAACAAAAATATCATCGTATTCAGAAGAGTCTATAGAATTTTTTTATGCAAGAATTACTTAAATAGCTCCTATGGTTACAGCACAAAAATGTCCCAAAGATGAAAGGGTTGGTTATAAGAGCGCAAAATAGGTGTTGTAATTAGGTTAATTTGTTAAGTAGTCACGATATGAAGACTTATAGATATGAAGACCTCTCGTTGGCGCATCTAGCTGCAGTCCGTGCGATCGTTCGTTGATTTCTTATCCTATCAATCATGTTATCTATTTACAAAATTCTTTTTTTTTTTTTGAAGAAGTCCCTTGTATTTGGTCGCACACACTGACTATAGCTCGTTCTAAATCGAATAAAAGGAAGACCTATATTTCTTCTCGGCGCGAGATATCTCCTACCATTTGCTTTTTTCCCTGCATCTCAACTTTTTCCTCTTCGAAACAATCCCCCCTCCCTCCAATTCAATTATTCAATTACCAGATCATTCTTATTTAATCGAAAAGGATTTTTTCTTCAAGCAATCTTTTCCAATAATTTAAATCAATAATTTATAGTCGAAAACAATTAATTTCTTATTGATTCATAATTTCGATATAAAAAAGTAAAACTTGGAGTAAAATTCTATCAATTTATACAATAATCTTGATACAAATAAAATTAAAATTTTTACATTGCAAACCATCATGTAGGAAAGGTTACCCATAAAAAATTCTTCGATCGTCTCTATCTTATTCTCATTCTCACTCCTGCTCCACCGTCATTTCCGGTAGCCATTTCCGGCACTGTATACTTTTTACATCAGAAAAACCATAATTGAGAAAAGGAACGAAAATATTGTGATCGACGTGGAGAGTCGCTTAGGTTTTGCACCATTTATGTTGACCCACGGGGGTGAAGACGACGGTAAAATGGGTGGCCGTTCCGTTCTATGGCCCTCACGTACAGTGCTGCCCCCCATAACTTGCGTGGAGCTTAGGTCGTCTTCGTTACCGGCTGAATCAAAGTCATCGAAATTGTTTCCGTGTGGTCGTCTGCCGCCATTGTTCTTTTTCTTCCCCTTCGGCATAGGCTTCTTGCGGGGCTTTAGGTCCACGTTCTTTGCTATGGGACTGGGTGTTGTTTTCTCGGGAAGGAACAGTTCTACACAATAAATAAACAGTTCTTTACTATCTTAATAACTGTTTGTGGATGTATTTTTCTGGTGTGTATGTGTATTCCTGGTACGAAAAATATGGAGCACTTTCGATTTTTTAAATGAAATGTGAACAAATTTTCATGCGGTCGTACAGTGCCCGACAAACTAATTGTAAGTAATTTTTGTCCGAAAAGTATTTCGAAATTCAGCTTCGGTTAGGCGTTATGGCGGTTTGAAAACGTTAGAACTCTGTGCGGCGGCGGCCCCTGCACTTCTACGCCAATGGTACGCGTTGGGTAGATATTAAAGTCGCTGTAACTTTTGATTGATACGAAATTTCGGAAAACTTTTCAAACAAAAGTGGCTCAGCTTTATTAGAACTATATGACCGCATAAACATTTTTCCAGATTTTTCTTACTTTCGCTACATTAGCTTCGCAAATTTTTTAAATATCTACTTAACATTATTACAATTTAATATTGTTATAATTTATTAATTTATTTGTTGTTACGTGGGGTCGAATGGTGTATATGTGGTTGACAGGCCATTATTATTTACCTTGTAACCGGACAACGCCGTCGGCCTTGCCGAGAGCGTTCTCGGACGAGCAAACATACTCGCCGAAGTCCTTTTTTTCTAGGGAATGGACAGTTAGGTTCATCTGCCGGGTGTAATCGTTCACCGCGTGGTCTGACATCACGTATTTGTCACTGGACAGCAGCTTTCCGTCTGCATCGAGAAACGAGAATATTGCGGGTTTTTTAATTTTCCCAGTCCTCTAGTTTTCGTCTGTGCCGTTTATTTGACGGAGCACTAGTGCCGCAAAATTTACCGAAACACTGTACAAAAAATACCGTCGAACCTCTGTACAACTCCAAAAATTCTACAAGACAATAACTCGTAATAAAACTTCACTTCAACTCAAATTATTTATCTCCTCTCAAATTACTAATCTAACTCAAATTGTCTGCATTAGTAAAACGAGGCGTCAAACGAAAAAAGGTGATCCCTTTTCATCCCCTGTTCGGTTGTACCATTCCCTGCCTGTATTGATACATTGAATAATCCACCTTAAAAGAATTTTTCTTTCTTAAGCCGTTATAAATTGAAAAATGATTAGCTTCGTAGAAAACTTCTGTACGCCGAACTGTCGTTAGTTAAATCCATTCTGCTAACAAAATCTCGTTTTACCAAAAAGTTTCATACTAAAAAACTTCTGTAATTCGAAGATTTTATCTCTTCCCTAGAAATCCGAGTTAGCGAGGTTCGACCGTATTGGTCTGGTTGATCGAGAATTTCAAAATCGAAATCTAGTGACTTGAGCTGTATATAAAAGAATCTTGTTGCCTCATTATGTTAATTCTAAAAATTTAGTTTTATTTAGTAAAAAAGTTAATAGAAAATTAATGGAAAGTAGTATTTATCAATAATAATTTTCAATGATGAATGAAAAGGAGGGTGTCATCTAACTAGTAAACAAGGTAAGTGTAACGATAAGTGATTAAATGTAAATAGTATTTGTTGGATAAACATGGTATTGTTACCTGGATTTCTGTACCATGTGTTCATGGCATGTGGCGAGGCTTCCACACGACACCGTAGAAGAACAGTGCTGCCAATCGGTGCCACCAATAATTCGTCCTTCACTTTTATAACTGGCCGAACTGAAAACAAACGATTGTTGATGTTTAGCACGTTGATTGCCAAATCAATGTCCATAAACGTCGCATAAAATCAGAATAACTTATTTAACCTCCTGCAGTATTATTTTTCTGACATTCGCTAGGCTTTAGGCAGGCATAACTTTTGAACTAGTGGATTCCTCGTCTTAAAACTACGATTTTTGGCACTTTCTCGTCAAGATGTAGAGGATTGTATTTGTAAAAAATTAAAAATTTCTGGGTTGCCAAGGTGAAGTTTAACCGCTTGAACTATCTACTTTTGACATCTGCGAAGTAATTATTTACTTAAGTAGATTTTTACACTAGGAATCGCTGGGGAAGTAACCATGTCCTATTCTTAAAAATGTTTTTAATGTATTTTGTCCCTAGGAAAAACGTTTTTTTATGTTCTCCGTTTTGGAATGAGTACGACTTTTAGTTGCCGTGGTACTTAAATTTTTCTTTTCGTATCATTCGGTGCCCAGAGGAAATGATTTTGAGATTTTTGGTAGTTCGAAAGTGTCGCTTTGTTTGCAAAAAGGAACATCGAAAAAAATCAACGGTGGCAAGAGGATTTTGAATCGTTGGCGCAGGCCGTGGCAGTCTGTATAAATCAGACGAGCTATGAAATAAGAAGCGCTGTATCATGGTTAAAACACAAGGTTTCCGAGTAGGTGAATTACTGCACTGTCGGGCTGATCAAATATTTACCTGTCAGCGACGACGTGGATAAATCGCCAACTTGAAAAGCTAATTTCATAGTAATTTATCTAACGGTTAATATTGAACGCGATGAAAACATAATTAATAGTTGCACGCTTCCTTAACGCTACCAAACAGGCTGCATAGCGTTCTCATTTGTAGAATGCTTTCTCGACGAAGAAAAAGGCCGACATTTTTTACTGTAAGTAATTTGCAAATGTTCTACACGATCCCATCATTAACAAAATACAATCCATTAATATGTTATAATGTACTGTAATTTAGAATTACAAAAAAATTTTATTAGTAATGTTGAAATCAGACATGATTTCTTGATCAGACAAAAAATAATCATTTGAAATAATGATTTATTTTAAATACATTATTATTTGTATTTTACAAATAACATGAAAAATTTATTTTCGTTTGACGTTTAAATCAAATCAATTATTCTTAAATAATATTTTATTCGAATGATATTTTATTTCAATCACATTCTTCAAATAAAATAAAAAATAATTTCACCTCAAGAGGAGATTATTAAAATAACTAAATTAATTATTATTAACTCAGATATGCTAATTTTTGTAGTTGAATGATGAAAGTTTAGCTGCATACTACACTAATAATACTAAAATAAAGTTATTCACTGTATCTTATGTATATTATCTTTTTTATTTGATTTTCTATTTATTCATTTTTCCCATTCATGGAATATCGATTGTTGTGAGTCAGTCGGAAAAATTTTTACAGTTTATCAGCTTGTCGGTCGAGATGTGACGCGAGTATTTGCGTATGGTTGCTAGTATTTAGTGTAGCGAGTTATTTACGTGAAATGACTCGATGTTTTCAGTGTGGAACCCATGATGTCGCAACGGGGAACTAGAAAGCGAGAGCGACAGCGAGTGCGTAATTAAAGCAACGTAAACACGGGGGTGTTCGATGCTATACTATGATTCCGGGATTAGGGAACGACCTATACACTGTGTGTGCTACAATTACTTTACCAGTACCATTTGATTCCCGAACAACGGATGTACTGTGCTGCCATTATCGAATGGTGCAATTTTAAATTCCACTTCTATCGTTTCCAAACGTTTTATCATTTTCAAACGCACTGCCATCCATGAAAAATATTGGATGTCTTAATTCATCAAGTGTACCATTTGAGGTTAATTCTTATTTTTCAACACGTATTTAAAATAAAAAAAATATTTTTTCACTAGCATTTGATTTTTTATTTGCTCAAATACTTCTCCAAACAAAATCGCAAATTCTAACTAATTCTATCATGCCAATATCGTTAACTGTGTCTGAAATACAGATTTCTATAGTGTCTCGAGCATTTTATTTACTTAAAGTTGCTATTATACATCTCGTTTAATTAATTAATTTCTTAATTTCAAAATAAAAATATTTTGTTTATTTTATTTATCAAATAAAAACAACAAAGTATTTGAAATAATTCACTATGTAATATGATACATTATTTCAAATACGACAACTGATTAATTCTAAACATAATATGATTATATTTATTATAGAAGTTATTGTATAAATATAATATCATTATATTTATTGTTATTTATTATTATATAATTCATTAGTTCAAATGATTATTTGCTGTCATGCTTCAAATAAAATGTGCCAACCCTGACTCGAACTACCCTGGATTTGAAGCTTGAAGGCTTCCCCTTGCAATGGCGTCAAAAGATTTAATGTACGATTTCATCCTGCCATTTTATTGCAGTTTAAAAGGTATGAGCTCGATATTGAAGTTCAATATTTCTGAAAATTCTATTTTTCGTGAGTGCGTTCGATTTTAATTCCGGTGTACATTCCGGGACAAAAACATCTAAAAATTTTAAAGAACTGGTAAAACTATATTTTTCATGTCTGTTTACTAGTCAATTTCTTTATTTTATATAACCTAACTTAGACATGTAAAAGAATTGGTTGCTATTTAAATGCTGGGTTAATTGTCATATATCGACCGCGGATTTTTCTGCAAAATAAAAAATGTTTGTGTTTATTGCAAGACACAGGAAGCAAATAAAAAATGTTTTCTTCCCTTAATTATCGTATTAAACCGAAACTACTACGCATATGTAGGTCCTTAAATCTTTTCAATATGGCAGCTGCTTTAAATTCTGCGTACCCATTTTTGTCATAAAATCCGCAGTCTAGTCATATACATTTGTTATAAAGTACACCACAATTTATATATTTATTATTAGAATATTTTTTTAAATACATCTTGAGCTATGTCACTTTTCTTATGAATGAACGGTGTACATATGTGTAACATGCTCAATATTGTCCGGAAAAATATTGTTCAGTTCGAAAAAATTCTGGGAACGTAAATGTAAATTTTGTATTATGCAAACGGGACAAAATGGTAGCAGAAAATCTACGCCCCCCAATTTATAAATCCGAATGCGTGCTATCTTTTTCGAGAGGGCGTTCGATTTGAATTCCTACGTAGGCGTTCGCGGACGAAGTTCTAATTAAGAGTTGCGAGATCCAGGGGTGTCTTGCTCCTCCTTAATACCAATCGACGTATCGTAACTTTCCGGGAACGGCAGACTTCGAATGGATGTGACTGAGAGGATTGCGGAGGCCGACTTTCGCAAAGTAAGGAAGTGTACAGCGCCCCCGCTGCGCACCTGTATGTTCCATGCAGCTGGCTTACCATGAAACCGTAAGCACTTGAACTGTTTCACGCTTTTCTCGCACGCGAATTTCCCCAGACTTCCGCCGGCATTTTGTTTCGAGTCCAATATAATTTTCCGGATCTCCTATCTACGTATATTTCTACCAAAAATAACTTGATCGATGTTAAAAGCTAATTCTTGAAAAATTTCCTAAGATTGCACGACACCATTTTCAGAAACATTCTAGAGCGAGGGACCCAATTACTGTGGGGATACCAATTACAGTGCTCATATGAACTATACTTATTTTTAAAGCATAATGAATATTAAAAAAGAGACCTATATTAACTGATTTTAATGAAAAAATTTAACATCTATTTTTCTATATTTTCTTTTATAAAAGTCAGTTAATATATATTTTTCTGCTATATATCTCTTTTATAACCTATTCTTTTCAATACAATAATGTCATCCATATATACAAAACAATAAAAAAATGTATAATTTTGTCTTGAACAGTATAGGACGTAGTACAAAAAGAAAATATTGGACATGCAATTTTTTTTCATACAATGATGCTAGGGGGTGAGAGCAACCCCCAAAGTTCGACATGAAAAAAATATTTTTCTCGACGTTTGAAAAACTGTTTGTCCTAGAAAGTATTACCTATTTTTGGCTTTGACTTCCAGAGCGATTTTCAAAACATGAATTCGTACAAACAGACATCAGAAAAATAATAAATTATTTATATGCGTTTTTAAGAATGTTTATAATTGCTCTTGTGATAGTAAACAATTTATTAGAAAATGAGACAGTAAATATCATTTTCAACTCTTTAAAATTAATGGTTTTTGAACTAACAATACTTTTTTCATATTTTAAATTTATACACAAAAACAATTATTTTTACCTATGACCTATGATATTAATCTAACTATTTTTCATAGAAAATTTTCATTTCACTGTTTCATTAAGTGTACTATTTTTCAAGTAAAGTAGAAAATTTTTATTTTACTGTTTTGTTAATTTAATTAATTTTCGAGAAAGATAGAAGAATTCTACGTTCTAAATATTTGTGAATTTGTTGTATTTTGTCTTGGCTATCAATTAACTTGAAGTTAAGTTGACTGTTCATAAGATATGTAATTCCATCATTTCAATCATTGCTCTTTGATGCGTTAAATAAACTGCAGTATTTAATGACCCGTTTCATAGCTACTTTGCGGATATTGTCGGTTTGCAATTAAAGCGGCCATACATACGGGACACAAGCGCTCGTCTAATTAGTATGAATAGGAAGACTGAGAACACAATTAACATTTCTTGGTCGAATTTCAACTGTTGACTTATCTCCAGCGCTGTACGCAGTCGGTATTACTGTAGAAATTTAATTTACAACAAATGTGTTACGACAAATAATATTATGCAACTGCCGCGAACAAAACCTCAAATTAATTGTAATAGTGAATTAAAGTCAATTTTATAACAATCAGATAACACATCAATATCTTTGTTTCGTAATAAATTTTGTTATTATTTATTATTTTGTGAGCAACAATACATAAAATCGATACCTAAAATATTATAATTTATGCCCACGGAGAAACCATAATTCTTTCAGTAACAATTTCTAACAAATGTGATTTACAATAATTATTAATGTAGGATTAGTTAAATTTCTAAATAGTTTATGCTATTATTAATAATTTTTTATCAATAATCGTGGAAATGGATATTCCATAGTATCAAATAATCAAACAGTGTTCCTAATAAAAAAAAGTAATAGTTCCGAACATTTCCCATTTGTGTAATTTTATACTTTGTAATCAATTAATTAGTTATTACCGATAAATCGCTGAATAGACACGCTATTGTGGCGAACTGTGCGAATATTATTTGTTCAACTAAATCAACCGTTTAAATAATTAGTTTACGTTCTATGTATGAATTCTGACAATTAACCGCTATAGTGGTCGGTTATGCGATATAGATACGTGACAAGTGATACGTACAGTGGACGACGACGGAATAACGTTTGCTGACTGTCGGACGCACATTGTTGCTGGCTATGCAAAGATACGTGCCCATCTCCTGTCTAAGAACGCCGGCCAATTCCAGGATTTCACCCTCGTAGAGTAGCACTTCTGCAACAACAACAAATTTTCGTTCTCATCTTAAATATTAATTAGTAAATATATAAATTTCGTGTTTTCAAGTCCCTCCATTTATTAAAAGATCGTTTAATCAATTGTAGATGTTTCATTTGTCGTAACTTTGTGAACAAAAATAGAATAATGGTCTACTTAGGCTCATTTTAAAGAGCGAAGCTTCTAGTTTTAACCCCAGTAATTGCTTTTTAAAGATTGCCTTTTCTCTAGAGCGAGAAAAAGGAGAGCGTTGTCATCTTAGTTATTTTTCGTCCTTAAATGTCCCTAGGAAGTTTAACCTGTTGTATCTTTGTGAAAAGAAATCGGATAACAATCTACCTAAGTTTGTTTTAATGCTTAAAACTTTCAGTTTTACTATACTGAATTGTAAAACAATTTTAAGTTGTTGTAACTTTGTAAAATACAATCATACAAAAATAAGTCGATTTTATTCAAAGATATTTTTTACTATTTAGCAGCTGGTAAAGGAAATTTTTATCCTTCAGCTTCTTTTTTTCGAAATTTGATATTTCTCATAAAACTGAAATTTTCTAAGGTAAACGGCTCGCTAATAAATTTTGAGCTGCCATTTTAGAATCGTCCTGTAGAGATCCCATATGGTGCCTATCTATTCGGCAATAAATGTCGCCGTAAAACGTGCCACCCACACGTTTACATCGAAATGTAAATCCCTGTCCACAAGGTAATTAATTAACGACAATGACCAGCGACACAATCGATTATCCCGCATTGACGCGCGATATCTTGTGCAGCGAGGAAAAATATATTTCCCTCTATAGTTATTTTCACCCAAATCCCTTAAAGTGTGTCAAAATGACTTTTCAAAATTCAAACATCAAAATCCCTCATTTTCTCCGAAATTCAATTTATTGCGCGGACTATTATACAATGCAGTTTAGGATTCTTTTTGATATCTCAATTATTCAATTTTTCATAAAAGTCCAAATTTGTTTTCTGAGTAGAAATTTGTTTCGGTAAAACGGTGCCTCGACAATGGCAAATAATTCCGCCATTTTCTAACGTTTCCAGATTTAAAAAATTGAAATAGGAAGCTTAAAGAGTATCCTACAATGCAGTTCAAGATCTTTTTTCGATATCTCAATTATTAAATTTTTCGTAAAGGTCCAAATTTTTTTTCTGTGTAGAAATTCGTTTCGGTAAAGCGGTGCCTCGATAATGGCAAATAACTCCGGCATTTTCTATCTTGTTCACTTCCTAAAAATTGAAATGGAAAGGTGCGAGTCGGGTTCACGCTTCAGGAAAATTGTGGAGTTCTCCGTTTACAGATTACCTATGAAAAAAGTTGGAAAAGTTTGCCTATCGATGAAACGCGAATCGCGTCTCCGAAGCGAGCCGGTATTTTATGGCTTATGATTTTAATTAACTCCGTTTAATCCGTTCAACGAAGCGGAAGGAATATCGCGGGTTAGAGAGAAGGTTTACCAGCTCTCCCGAGCAATTCCCTCGCTTTACCTTGTGATTTGTTCCAACAGACATCTCTATTCACACCGTTAAGCTCTGCGAATCCTTTCTTAACTCGATCATCCCATTCCCCCATCAAACTTTCAGATAATGTTTCCCTTTTCAGACTTTCTATCCCTCGAATCGGACAATTTTTCGACGCAGGAACTCTGTAGATTATGATCGAATGAAAAGAACACCATATTCAAATCCATACTTTTCGTTTGCATTTAAATCTAATTAAAAATCTTTTTCTTTAAATACATTGTGCTCACGAACTTTTATTTAACAAATTAATCGATTGATTGGAACGATTACTTTTTATCACAATCAACAGGGATCAATTTACTGCAAGAATATTTTTTTTATTGTAGCACTTAAAATTATAAACAAAACCATTCTGTGTGAATTTTGAATTATTACGAAAGCGGACCGTGTTTAGGAATTTTTATTTTGGAAACTACCTGCTCGATGGAAATAATTGTTTTTTATAATGATCAGTCAGGTTCAATTTAGTGCAAGAATATTTTTTTCATTGTAAAATTTACGCTAGTAACATTACAAAATTAACAATTGTAAACAAGACCTTCGATTGAAAATGCTCAACAAGGTGGCCGACTTCTTAATTCGAAGCCGGCAATTCGCGAAGTGCAGGTAATCCATTCGCATTTGCATTTATCATAGAAAATATGTCTTTAGTGTACGCCTTAGCCTTAAGATGCAATTGTACTTTAGCGACAATAAGATACGGAAATTCTGAGAGCCGGAAACGCCGTTTCTCTGTACAAGTGATATATCTATTATCCTAGTTTCGTGCATCTGCTGCGGGTCATCTTGCACCGAAAATGGATGCGTGGCTTTAGCGTGTATACGAGCCAATCATTCTGCATCTTTAGTGCTGTAATTACTATTTGCTATTATCGTCGTAATGTGTAAATATTATTGCGCCATTATAGCAATTTGTACACAATATTAAATGTTATTTCGTATCTCACCGGTTAATCGAAAGAAACAAAATGTTACACATGTAATAGGTAATGATATAACGTAATGTTTAATATGGAACATGCACGGGTCATATACAATTTAATATGTAACATGTAGCGTACAAAGCACGTTTAATATTTAATGCAAACAATGTAACCTAACAACTTAAGTTGTTATATTTAGGATATAATATGTAACATGTAATATGTATCATGTAATATTTAACATGTAACATATAAAATACAATATTTAAGATGTAATATAGAGCATGTAATATGTAGTATGTTACATACATCACGTAACATGTAATATATAATATGTTACACATATCAGGTAACGTAACATGTATGTAATATTCTCTTTTGAGAATATTTTTTGTAAGGTATTGTAATTAACATGTAACTTAAAAAATGTTACCTCTTCTCTGTCCATCCTCCCTGAGAATAATCTTCTGTCCATCCTCTCGTTTCCACGTGACTGTAGGTTGTGGTGAGCCAGTGGCAATACATTTCAACCTTATATTGCCGCCTTCAGGGGTTATCATACCTTTAGCAGACTCATCGTCCACTATATCCGGAGGTATCAACACTTCCATATACCCTTTCTGAAAAATATATAACAAACAATTTTTATCTCTTGATCAAAATTATTTTTACTTCTTTCATACAGTGCTACATTACAATATTCCTAAATATCATTACGTTTTAGTACGATAATTCTCCATATTACCGTATTTTATTATAATATAATATTTTTCCATATAATTAAATTTTATTACAGTACAATATTTCTCCGTATTATTATATTTTATTACGCTACAATTTTTCTTCATATCATTATATTTTAATACATAGCTTTTGTATTTCCAACTCGAATAGTTTATGTTACATTACTTCTACACTTTTGTTTGCATTTCAGAATCGTTTTTAACCATTTTATATTTATTCTTGCTTGTTTGTATCGTGATTTTTCGGAAGTGTTGTGAATTCTTCATATACAAAACACTAAGCGAGAAACAAAACAAACGTTTTCGCGACAAACATTTTTTGTTTCTAATTATTCTTTTGTGAAACTTTTATCAACGTATTCCTGACATTTTTCTGATTAAAATGAGACCAAACACGATACAATTCGCAGCATATTTACTTGTTTAAATCGCGATATAGTAGAACCTCAATTATCCGAATCGATAGTGTCTGCAACCTCCGTTACTCACTTGTAAACATTTCAATCTAGAGCGATGCATATGCAACACGATTTATTGCACAAATCAGTAAAAATGTTTAACATGAGTGACTATTTTATTATCCGAACACCCGTTTTCAACCGATTAGTTCAATAATCGAGGTCCTCCTGTACTGTGAATTAAACAAATAAATATGATCCAAACCACGTTGTGTTTGGGCTCGTTTCAATCAGAAAAATGTCACAAATACGTTGGTAAAAGTTTCATAAAAAATTAGTTAAAAAGTTTTGTCACTGAATTAGTATCGTTTCATGTCAGTATTTTTTCCATAGTTTCACATGTATTTCGACATTACTGTATAATCTAATCGGGTTCAGATCAAATAAACTATTAGAAGATCGTAGAGAAACAAAGTGTGTGCTATGATCGAATCACTTTAATCCAATCGTTGTCTTATCTCGAGTAGGATGCATGGCTCGTAACATGTTAACTGGATTCTGGAAACTTTAGTCCGTTAATTCTATACAAGCTAGGTGTGCATGTGCTTAGGTCCGCAAGCAGGATACCGTCCTTAATCCTGGTGTATTTGTGCTAGGTATTACATGACCGCGACCTTGCAATCCTAGAACCCTTACATATATATATGCATATACATATATAATATACCACAATAATCTAAAACTAAATAACTTTTCCCAGGAAGCCGCAATTTACACTTTCGAATCTCACGTGCGAATTCCCTTATCTACAAGGTGTCCGATTCGAACAGACTTTGGAGATATCAATTTTCAAAATAAATAAGTAAGGAGCATCTTCTTCCAACGGCCTAATCCCAACCAACTTGGATTATACCTTCTCTTTGAGATCCCGTATATGATTCTCTATACTATTTTAAGTACTGTTCGATGACAGTAACAAGGACAAAGTGTAATCGCTCAAATTTATACACCCATAACTTTTGAACCAGTGAATTCCTTGCCTTAAAATTTCAATTTTTCGCATCTTCTCGTCAAGATGTACAGGATCGTGTAGCAAAAAGTTCAAAATTTCTGGTTTTCCAAGGCGAAGTTTATCATAATTTTAAGCATAACAAGATCTAGAAGATATTTTATAATGTTCAAAAAGGCATAAACTGCGGATTTTATGCATTAATCACAAAAATGGGTAGGTGAAATATAAAATGGTAAACAATTTCACTCCTCAAAAAATTATATAATATTATTTGCAACTGTCATGCAATTCTTTTTTGTTGTGATTGATGCACAGAACTCTGTACGATTATCATGAATCTATGTAGCAAAAGAATTTTACAGTTTCTGAGGTTTGAATTTACAATGTCGAATCTCGGGTTATTCGTAGGTGTTATCGCGCGTCTATTTTGCCGAAACAATCAACGTGAAAAAAGAATCCACTCTGTTCAGCTGTCCGTGCAATTATCACCGCTGTGACGTCACGTTCGGATGCACACCGATTATTAAAATGACTCGCTGCCTGTGCTCTACGCTCTTCAGTGTACACGAGGGCGGTACGCATTCACACCGGGCCGAGGATAATTTTCCGCTCTAGAACGAAACACTCGCAACCCTTTGCACTTTCCGGCCAGTCCTCGGGTAATGCAGTTTCTACGCAGTTACTCCACACAATTAATTTGAACGAAAGTACTATGGAGGTCTTGCTGCCCCGTGGAAAAAGGATAATTACTTATAGGCAACGCCATCGACCTCCGCTCTTTAATTAATTCTTAATTTCATTCCACTTAATTCGCTGCGAAATGCTCCGTTAAAATCGACAGACAAATAACCGTAAATCAACTTTTTTATAGCATTGCTAGAAATCCTAATGTCGACTTGTTTCTCCTAATTCAAGATGAAAGTGTCAAGCTCCAACGATAAAATTGGTACTTTTCAACGTACGTTTTTTGGCTCTGATTAAAAATAATTTTCATTAAAAATAATTTTGGATATTTTGTGTATTGTTGCTACTAATTATTGCAGTATTACGAACATTTGTATATCAAGAGCCACATTCAGAGGTTTTTGTATGGGTTACGTTAATAATTAAATGGAAGTATCTATCTAATTAATTTTATAATTAAATGAAGTTCGAGATTCAATCACGCGAGGATACCTATCGTGCAAATGATTATCGTTCGAACTATTTCCGTATAAAATATTGGTTAGTTGACGGTACGTAGGTAACAACGTGGCGCACGAGCTGAGTATGACCTCGTAGACTAATGCATGTAATGCGACGCAGCTATTTCGGCCACAATAAATGCATGAGTATGTCGGTAGAGATACCACAAACCTCGATATATGATGTCCTGTTAACCTCCCGTTTTCGTTCAACCAGGATATTCTACCCTGATACTTATTATAGTCTACTTAGATCATTTTCCAGAAACCAATTTCCACAATTTGTTCTTCTTCATATGATTGAATAAAGATCTCCTTATACCTTATAAGAAATTATTAGTATTTTATTAAAAAAATTAAATCATGTATTATACAAAATTCGGAAATCCAGTTTCTCAATTTTTCGATATTTTGCAAACTATTATTACTCCATGACAGTTGCAAAAATCATTTCCGATTTTTTAAAAATATTCACTTTTTACGAATAATATTAAATTTGATCAATTTATCAGACATTTAAATAGTCATATATCATTACACAAATTTTGTAAATCTATTTTTACCATTTTTGAAAACACAAATTAAATAAAAGAAAGAAATATACTTTATAATTTTTTCTTGGAAATGTATGTGTATAAAAATTATATTATAAACTGTTATGAACTGCTATAATAATGTGCTATTTATAAAGTTTATAATAGTTCGTAATAGTTTCCAAATAATATGATATTGTCTGTAATAATTTATAATTGGTACACTTGTTGCTACGATCACTGTTCACTCGGTGCACAAGGCAAATCAATGTTAAACAAGGTCTACAAACGTTACTCGTTGACGAAAAAGTTGTTGGAATGGCATCGAGCAGAAACTTCTGCAAAATAAATAGCCGCGACAGCGGATGCTTCAGATCAAAGTAAATGGGAAGTTGGTTGCCGACGACTTTGTGATCCGCATCGTGTGCACCGAGTGCAAGGTGCACTCAGTGGAATTGCAGCTTATATTTTGCAATTGTGGTCATCGAATTCCCTCAAAACAATAACAGCTTGTTTGATTCATTTTTAAATACTTTTAGATACAAAACTTGAACATTCAAATTCAATTATCTTACATATTATTGTAATATGAACAATAGAAAACTTATTACACCGAAGCCATACCAAATTGTGTGACAAATTATAAACCACGACATAAGGTCCCATACAAGTGGTTCATGCGATGCTAAATAATTAATTTAAAAGAAATATATAAACAAATATTATAATATTTAAATCAATTATTATATTCTATAACTTGTATTCATTTGCATATTGCTCTCTGTACACTTATTAATTATTTATATGCAAAAGATAAAAACATATAAAGGACTACTTTGGAAAAAGTGTATACATATACAAATTTTTGGAGAATTCATTTTTTATTTTGGAAGTACGTTATTGCATCTTGTGTCGTTTGTCAATTTTTAATGTTAATTGTTGAATGATAATTTAAAAACAAAGTCGAAATCTCGATTTTATTATCCTTGATTTTTGTGTGATACCATCTCGAAGAATTATCCCTTCAATTTTATTACATTATACATTACTATCTTACAATGTTATAAAATTATTCTTTTTATATATGATGCGAAAATAATGATTTTTTTTAAACTGGACAATTGCAAAATATAATGTATTCGACTATTGCAAAAGTACAAACTGCTTACCTGACTTCTCATAGGGTCCGTGTTCACCTGGCACATGTAAGCACCCGAGTCATTCTTTTGAACGTTCATCACGTGTAGTTTCCACGTGTTGTGCCCATTATGCGTGACCGAAAGACGCGGGTTGTGCGCCACTAACTGCTTGTGAATTGCCAGGATCGCTCTTGAATCAGACTTGATCCAGGCCACCTGAGAAAACCATTTCAAAATTTTATATTCCTCACATTAATGCCATTCCTTTCAATTAACCACAAAAGCATTTCAAACTGAAGGTCTTTCCCGCCGTTTCAGGACGTCCAAGTACCAACTTTAAAACTTCTAAAACTCTGTATAACCTAACAAAGACACAATGTAACCTAAAAAGACAATTAGACAGCAAATTTTCTTCTTCTGAAAACTGTATTTTTATTATTAATACAAATAATATGTTCAATACAAGAAAAATTAATTGAGATTTCCATTACCTTTTTAGTTTATGTAGTCTGTTCTGATAAGTTATATAGTACTGTATATTTGTTATGATTGGTACTACTGGGTCTCAATGTGGCGGGAATATTTAAAGTGCTTTACAACCATTTCAAAATTATACATTTCTTATTTTCTACTTTCCTTGCAAGACAAATTTAAATGTTTGAACAATCTGTAAAATGAAGCTAAAATAATGTAGTAGAAAACTTTAATTCATAATACAGTAGTAATTACAATGATTCAAAATCTTTCTTATTTTTATTGAAGAGCTTTTTAGAGCTAATATTTTTCTTATTCTTAAGAGCTTACATTTTTCTTATTTGTAAGAATTCTTTTTATTCTGTGCAAAAATTTTTTAAATGAGCCAGAAACTTTGTTAAAACGTTTTTTTCCAGCTGTGAAAATCTTAGGTTTTCGAAGCAGTCGAAAAAGCTGGTGATAAGAGGCTAAACACAATTTTCTACGACTCCGTGGGAATACCAGAATTGAAAATTCGTCCGTTTGATCCTTTGAGTGTTTTCTCGGGTAAACTTTCATTAAATGTCCGCTTAGAGGGAGGACCGTGTGTGCAATAAAAAATGCGGATTTTTTCTTTGCCGTATAAACGTTTGACTTGCTTCGAACCGGTACGATCGTGTTTATTTTTCGTATAAAGAATTTCAATTTTCGTGCCAGGTCGGAGAAAAAAATGTTTTATTTCATTCTTTGATGCCAAAATTTCGAAACCTCTCAATTAGGCAGCTTCTGTATTTAAAAAACGTTAAAATAATTAAATTAATTTAATTCGCATTATGAAGAGAATTAAATAAATTGAATTTGCATTATTTGATCTTCAGGTCATGTTGAAGCTGTATTTTTGTAGCAACTGAATGTTTTTTAAATTTAAAAAGTTCAAAATCACGAAGATTTTTTTGTAAATATTTTATTTCTTTTTTGCTTTTGATTATTTTTAAATCACATCGGATTTTTTTTTTCAAAAATTTGTTTATGCTAATACTGAAGAGTTGGGGAAGAATTTTCATGTACTCATAGTTACCTTGTATGGTTGTAGATGATTGACAATGCACGTGAAAAATACGTCTCGGCCCTGGGTCACCGTATGATTCTCTAAAGGAGCTAAAAACTCTGGCAATTCTTCCGGAGCTTTTTGGCCTGAAACATAAGTCGAAAAAAATGTTAGAATAAGAGCCATTTTGGAGGATCAAATGAGAAATATCACGTTTCATAATGAGTCTGGATAGATTGTTGTGCAATATGTTTTTTCAAAGTTATATTGGGTTAAACTTTGTAGGGATATATGAGTTTAAAAAATTTTTGAGAAATTTTCTTTTACTTTGAGCCCAAAAGCACAAAAGCAGTTTATAAAAAAACAACTTGAAGGCAGGTACATCACTCCCAAGTTATTGTATATAACTTCATTCAACTCTCATCGATCTAGTGATTTTAATGAATAAGAGTGTTAGAGAGAAATGGCCTTCATAGTAACTTTTCGCATTAGTGCGGGCGTACCCAGTCAAGCCAGATCGATCTAGTGATTTTAATGAATGGAGATACTGAAGAAAGAAAATGGCTTTTCTAGTAACTTTTTCGCATTAATGCGAGTGTTAAAATCGCTGTGGGAAATCAGTAACGAATCTCCGAGGGAGCGCATTCCGGCGCGGACGATTTTCCGTCGATATACATGCATGAATAAGCAGTACTGTCGATTACATATTCAAGCTTTTCCTGCAGAAGGAGATTCCACCCCCGCGAGGGGGCCGTCTGGCACTCCACCGCGGGACCGACAGAGATAAAGTAAGAAAAGAAAGGAGAAAAAGGAGCATACCCAATTCACCCATATTCCCGTATCGAATTCTTCTATGCGTTCATGCAAGAAAAGGCGATAAATGGAAAATTCTTGAGTCCTGCAGTCGTAATCTGGTTGTTGAAGCACCCTTCTTATGCTAGAAATTTTACGATCGCTCTAATCTTGCTCGCTTCGGAGCGTCCGCCTTTGCTTCCCGGTGAAGAAAACGGGAAAATTTTAATCCCGGAGCCGGATTTTATCATTTTGACGGATCTCGACTACAATTTATTTTTCATAAAAATATCTCGCATGAATTTTTCTCGCAGCTGCCAGTCGATTTTTGGGACGAATCTGCTTATACAGTCGACGTCGACATTCGGAACTCTACAACTTGTCTCTACTAATCCTGGAAGAAAGTTTGCGACCGCATTTAAAAATCGCATAATTTTTTGGTAAAATGAATAGAGATTTCTTGACATGTTAGAACACTTTGTTTAACAATTTGTTAAACGAAATTTTTTAAATATTGCTATTCGTAAAAATTGAGAAGAAAAAAGGAAAAATTTTTGTATGTGTTACTTATTTTTCAGAAATCTCAAGGTCACCTTCATTTATTTAAACGGGACCACATCTTTTTAGACGCCCTCGATGATAGTCCCTTTTATCAGGAACTCAGTGACTACATTTACTCAAGGTCACTCAAGGTCATTCAAGGTCATCTTAATTTTTTTAAACTGGATCACCTATTTTTAAACATCTACGACGATAGTCCGTTTCATTATCAATTCAAGGTTATTCAAGGTCACAGGACAAAGGAGATGCATATACCCTATATATACAAATTACATTTATACAACATAAATACAAATTAACATATATACAAATAAACATTTCCAGGAGATCATGCAAGGGCGAAATTTGGAAAAATATGGAACAATTTATGAAAATAGAAGAAAGTGATTTTTCCTCGAATAAGTTGGAGACTCGTTTTATGGGGGACGAGGTGTAGGGTGTGGGCAAGGGCTAACGGAATTACATAGAGTTTTCTATGGGGGTCGGTCGAATATCTATCTGGATTTTCAGATCACGGTGGCTCCGTGCTAACTCGGAAAATTCCGTGGATTCCGGGGGGATGCGGGGTAGGAAATGTAGGGTGGAAAAAGGATGCAAGGGTTGTCTCGGCGCTCGTGAAAGACAAAGTACGGCCAGTGGAAGTTGCATCACGTGCGACGAACTCCCGTGCGCCACCCCCGTGGAATCTTTTCTGTAAATACAGATTCTCGCCAAAGGCTACGCTCAGATATTTCGAAGACTTTTGTTACGGGCTCGAACAACGAACGGAACCCCCGATTGTTCGACCGTGATGAAAGCTTAAAACGCTCGGCCAACATTTCCTCGGGTTTGTCGACGCCATGGCCTCTTGCCCACCCTAACTGACTGATATTTTATTAACAATCCCCTTTCTTACTTCTGTGGGAGACCTCATTTCATAAGACACGGCTGGGATAATTCTACAAATTTTTGTATCCATAGGAATCGAATAGTTAGGACTCCATATCGAATTTTTTAAATTGCAGTACATTGCAAAGAGCAATGCGGGGTGTATAATACGGTGAGCCTAATAAAATGGCGTGAAACAATTTTTTTTCTTACATAAAGATACTGTAAAAAACGATTTTTTTTTGGGAAACACTAAACAGCATTTTAGCTTCATTTTAATATTTTTTTTCATTATTTAAAAGTACAAAATAACGGAGTTTTATAAGATTATCTAACTTCACGTACCGTAACTATTTGCTGTTACATTTTTTCATAGGTGCAAGGATTAATTTTACGAGACAAAAATTTTATATTCATTGTATATTTTTAATATTGCTTAACTATTGGCAACAGAACAGATTTTTATTTCGAGTGAAGGAAATTAATAATATTCATATACGATAGTTTCTGTTTGAAATCCTCATCGCAAGTCTGACTTCATATTACATGGGATTAACAGAACGAAAGTAAAACTTTCTAAGTTATTTTAAAATGCATGGTAAACAAGTCTTCGTCTGTGGACAGGATTAAAATTTCATAGCGCCGCCGGCGACTCCAGTGTGTCGTTCCAGGTTTAAATTTAAAATTTTTAAGCCAGAAACCCGTGTCTATTTTTTTGATATCTTACTATTACTAAAAATATCTTTAGAATAAATTAACTCAGGAGCGTCGAAAGTAGAGACTGTGAGCTCTAAAATGAGCCCAGATAGATTGTTATTTAATTTTTTCTCACGAAGTTACAGAAGCTTCCATTTCCTAGGGGCATTATTTCCTCTCCCCCAAATGCCTAGCGCAAAAATATTAGCAAAAAAGTTTTAATTTTAGCTTTGTAGTGTCATATAATATTTAAATTATAGTTTTAAGTTATAGTGTATGCAATAATTAAATTATATGTTCACAATTATAAATATATATAATTTAACAGTGGAATCCATCAAAATAATGGGTTTAAAAATGTTCACTTTATGATTATTGCGATTATGACTATTGATTATTTATAGGGAATTTATCAAATAAATTTCTTTCTTTCTACAAAAAGTAACAAAAAGATATTGCATAAAATTAGGTTTAAATCCAAATCACTTCTGGCGATCTGTAAATCCAGTGTTAAGAATAAAAGCCTTTGAACCGGCAAATGAGTTCTAAAAATCGGGAGAAATATTTTATTGGAAATGTTGAGTGGTTGGAATTTCATTTGATTGCCCGTGTGTGTATGGGTGCCCGCGTGTGGGTGCGAATCACAGCGATGGAAGAGCGAGAGTAGCTTCAGTTCGTGTTTCAAGTTCACAGGGACCATACCGCACGTCTACATAGGAAGAAAGTGGATCCTTGTCAGAGGAGAAGGGAAGAATGCCCCTCTTCAGGATACTTATCAGATCGGAGCACGCGCCTATTGATTTTGGCTTAAACGTGGAATCCCACCAATAGATAGAAGTTAGAGCTGAGACGCGAGCCGGCCTCGTAATGCAAGTTTTTCTTCCCCTAAATCACGTCAATCCACGTCACTGTACTTGCCTCGGAAAATGAAAATTCGGACAGGGAGATATTCCCCTCGCTGCGAATACCGTTGCTTCAAATCTACAATAATATAATACAGACATAAAATGTAGATTTGTCAAGCTTCTGCAAAATTCTACTGGATAATGCGAAACAGATCGCTTTTCTCGATTGATGACGGGAATTTGCTTAAAAGGAGTTATTCTATGGCATAGTGTATGCGAAATAAGGTGGGGTTTATGTCATCACTTTGCTCAATTCAAATTTGTTCATTAAATATAGATCTTTAAAGCTCTTGCAAAATTCTACTGGGAAATTCTAAATAGATCGCTTTCTACCGGCTGGTATTGTGAACTTGGCTCAAAATAAATTGTTGTAAGGTGTAGTGTGTAAAAAAGTAGAGGGATGTGATCATTTTGCTAATTTTCAATTTGTTTAAAAAATACACTGTGGAGTACATTTGAAATTTTTCAATTTGTCTCGATTTCTGCTTGTGATTCGATGAAAGTTATACATATGAATTTTTTTGTCAAAAACTGTTTATCCGATGGATTTGATTCTTTTTCTATATCAATCTTGGGAATTCAATTTATCATGATAAATTTTTTTCTCGAAAATATAGCATAAGCGCATATATCAATTTAATTGAAGATAGTATTTAGGTACAAAATTGATCAACTGTGTCTAAAGAATTAAAAATTTCGTTAACAGTGGTTCCATTTTGTAATTTCTCGGGGCTAGTTGTCATCAGTTGATTAGGCATTCGACACGAATGCCTTCTGTTCGACCTGGCGATTTAAAAACCATTCGGAAAGGTAAAGCAATATAACAGTGGCATAAAGTGTTCATGAAAAATGGTAAAAATTTATATGCTGTTCGCGAGCGTTTTACTATTCGCATAGAAATCCTTCTAGAGTTACGCCTGGGGTCCTATGATAAAAGAGATCATCCTTTTTACGTCTTACACAGAGGATTTCTCGAATCCTATTGGTATTTCTATCCTTGAGGCGTGCCAATAGTAACTGCAATGGCGTGGGATCATAAATTCATTGCTAATGCAGCACCGAACCGAAACAACTGTCAACCGGCAAGGCATTTTTATAAACTTATTCCTAAATAATACTTAGCTATTCCAAACAGGGGGAGAAGGAACAAAACTTCACCGAACGTGGAAAAATAAAATAAACCGTCGGTTGTGCTCCCGGCGGCGTGCCGTGGGGATTGTCTCGTTAGCATAATCTGCCAACTCGGAGAGACTGCCATACTTTTTGTTTCTCACTTTTTTGGCTTTTCTACGTTCCTTCACTGTCTGCGCATTGCATTTAAAGGTTGCTATAGTGTCACTTTAGACACTGAAAGATTCGGTTTTTAATTGTAATCGTTCTATCAATTGTACCGAGTGTCTCATTTGAATTGCTACTCGCTCGAACATCTTCGAAGCTGTTGATAATATCGAGGAATATTTCAAACGAAAATGCAGTGGTGCAGGTGACCCAAAAGTCACTAGGCCATTTTAAAATTGAATAACTATATTATTTTTAAAAAAATTACATTTATTTTTTCATGAATAAAATCGAATTTTGAGTGGTCTAGCATGGCCTACGATGTATTGTATTAAGCAATACATAATCTCACACAAGTTTTTGAGTCTTTTTGTAGATCTATGCGTAGCGGTCATATGGTCAACCTTATTTTTTTTTAATGAAACTATATTTTTGAATATACTGATCGATGCAGTTTTCAATTCACTACAAAAAAGTGTAATTCATTTACATAAAAAAAAAACCATGAGATCAGGAGATATTTTAAAATAATTGATCAACGCTCCGTCATTTTGAAATGATATTTCCCAATGTAATGAGCTTAAAATTTTCAGCCGTAAATGTTTCAATACATTTTTGTGGAGATTTAAAAACTGCATCGATTCGGTGCATTTTGAACACACAAAAAAATGTTTAGATTGTACAGTTGACCGATTAGTCAAACGACTTTTATTTTGTTGTTCGAATGATCGTGGGAACTGGACTGTATCGGGAAATAATGAGAATCGATCGTTCGTAATACGACACTGTAACGAAACAGTGGAACGGTATTGCACGCTAATCAAGTCGCTGTGACTGTTTACGGTTCAATTACGTTCCGACGCAGTGTTTAGCCATATTATGAGTGAACTGTGATCACACCGTGACTAGGGGCTCATTCTAGTTTACGCTCGCTATCTAATCCAATAGTTATGCTGTGTGGCTCCGTGAAGTTTACGCTAACCTTTGAGTATAGAATTTCGAAGCTATGAAATTTAAACGAAATTTATAGAAAATTAGTGCTCGCAACAATTTCCACAAAATAAACGGGTGTCTTTAAACTGAATATCACTCTATTAATCTTTTTTCATTTTTCACGGAAAAATTTAATTTTCAGAGGAAACTCAAATTTGAAAATGCACCCTATATTTTTCTTGCTCTTTACATACATTTTTGTTTGGACTTTTGTGTACACGATAACGTATTTTAATATTTTACTATGCCTAAGGAAATACGTTTAAAAAATAATTCAAGTGACAATAATTTACACAATTGTTATATAGAGCGTTCGACTAAGTGGGAGAAGATATAAGGGGTGGTTTTTCATGGCAATATAAAACGAAAAAGAAGAATAAAAAAATTTCGATTTCGGCTTCATTGACCAGTTATTAACAGTTAAAAAGTTCGCCTAAAATGCGGCAACCCTACCAACAGAGGTGTAACGATGCGTACGCCATAGAGGCGCGTGACAGTCACGTAAACAAATATGTCAAATATGTACATTTTTGTGCACAGTTGCACTAGCGAGGATTACATTCAATATTTACGGACACAATGAATATATGCAAACCATTTCATAGCGATTACGAGTAAATTACTTATGCGATTGTAAAGTGAAAAGGCATTGGTCTCTTCTACTCGATAATGCCATAGGGCGGATATTAGAAATGCCCTGGTAGATTTTAACAAGTAGTTTTAATTAGTGAATCCTTAAAACATTTTCACCTGGCTGGGGCCCCAAATGAGAACCAGGGTAAACATGTATTTGTCACTTGATACACGACTGTCGCGCGCCTTTATTACGTACACAACGAACACCTCTGTTGGTCGGGTTGCCGCATTTTAGGCGAACTTTTCACTGGTTAATAATTCAAAAATAAAGCGGAAATCGAAATTTTTTTATTCTTCATTTTGGATTTATATTGTCATGGAGAACCAACCCGTATATTTTCGCCCACCTAAGTCGAAAACCCTGTATAATTCCATAACTATTCCCGTTCCAACACAAAGAGAGGTACAAAACTTATCGTGCTCGTTACGAGGCACGTCGATTTCCTTAAAAATCGAATTTATTCGGAAACTAGTCACAGCGAACAAAAAGACATTACAGATTCGTGTCCGGGGTATTAAAGTCTACACGGACAATCCATCGGGGTTTTCAACATTTCCGTACTTTCGTTACCGCCACGAAAATTACGATCAATCAAGCGTCTGTCACAGCGATATCGAAATCGAAACGAAGCCGGGCATTTCCGCACGTGATCGGCAGGACGGCGGGTACAGCGGGTACAGCCGTGTACAGCGGCTACAGGCGAGGTGTCGGTCATTCAACTATCCGCATGTGGGAGCGTATCTCCATTTGCGGCGATTCTGCCGGCGCGATATAAAGGATTTTTGCAAACTCAAGGAGCTCGTAAATTTTACGAGAAACGTGCTGGTCGGCTCGCTGCTGACGGGTTACCAGACGACTTGACTTGCGAACTTCCGCGCGTTAACCACCCTCCCGCGGCCCTTCCACCACCCGACCATCCCCTCCCGTCCCACCCCCTACCATTGCCTAGGAAAACGGACATTTAAACGTAATTTTTCATGGTCGCGTAAATCATCCGGCCCTGTCATAATTTCGCCTCTCGCAGACCTGATTCGCAGTTGCGTCGTTCCCCTGACGCACCTGTTATCGTCTCGCATGCATGACCTTCCCGAAACTAGGGGGAAACATCGGGGGAAAGAGTACTATGAAAAGGGCAATTTTCGAGTTTTTGTGCAAAAATCTGCGGATTTTTATGCAAAAATTATTTGCATCTGTTGCAAGACGTGGGAACCACCTAGGATTTAAATCTCTCTTTTTAGTGATACAGCATAAACAATAGTGCAAATTACAGTTTCTTGGCAACTTTTAGCGTATTTTTGCTATTTAATTTTATTACGCGGTGATTTTCATCATTTCTAATCATTTATAACTCGTGAATCGACCAATATCGATGAAATTTTCAGTGTGTATACAGGGAGTCCCAAAAAAGGTGATTTCCGAGGTCATTTCAAGTCACTTTTTTTTCAAGTCACACAAGGGAATCTCTCCTTTCAAGAAAGTATAACATTTTTGGGACACCCTTTACAACTTATCTACCAAACACATTTTGTAAATTTTCGCTACAAGTTCGAATAAAAAAGTTGAGAGAAGCCCTTTCTCCAAAATTTTCATTACATATCATCTGGCAAACTAACCCAGCTTAGCAGAAAGACTGTAGTTGGTTCATTTATAAAAAAGGTATTGTTACTTAAAACGCACGCCATCAATTACATTAGGTTAGTGAAGCTGCCTGTGGGGATAGCATTGTACGATGTAATTTTTTTATTTAACAGGTTGCACCGCAAGGGGTTGGTGTTTAAATCGGCAAAGAGACTAATCGTAAGGTAATAATGAAGGATCAGCATAAAAACGGAACGGCTGAAGATCGATGTTAGCCGGGGACGGGAATCGAATTAACCGAGGAGCTCGGTTTATTGTTGACGCGTTCATAAGATCCGACGGAAGTAACAGGGTGCGGCGTGGGCGGCGGTGCGGCCTCCAGCTCGAATCTCTTAGCTGAGTATATCCGCGTTGCGGTAGAATGGCGCCGCAACTACCCTACAAGGGCAATACATCGTGGTAGTCGGGTGTAGGGGAGTTTGTAGAATCCACTTAAATCCGGTGTGATTTAGTTGGGCACGCGGCCCCTCGGACTGAATAGCGGCCTCTCCCGGTAAGTAACAGAACCTCAAGGCTTTTTAGACTGATAGGAACGGTTAAAAAGCTATTCGCCACGCCGCTACTTAGTTATGCCGGATAAATCTGCGCCGCGTTCCTCGACTTATTCCCTCCTTCCTACGGATCGCGAGAAACTGAATTTCAGGATTTACCAAGCATGCTTTTAACGGAATATAATTACCGGGGACCGTTCGGGAAAGAAACCGGACGAGCCTGGACAAGCCGCGGATCCGCGCGAAGAATGGTTCCTCTGCGAGAGGTAAACGGGTTAAAGACAAATCTCGCTCGAAGAGTATTTGCGGTGTTAAAACGGTTATTGGTACACTGCGGAATAATAGTAAAGCAAGGTTAGTGGTAGAAATTGTCCATGTAAATTGTACGGGACAGCGGACAAATAGAAACGTCATTCTATGTTTAATAATCAGCGTAAACTAACACGTTGATTAAAATAAAAAAATACTTCAGTTCAATTCGTTGATCAGCTTCCGAGATGCGTAAGTACACCTTTCCATGAAGCTTTCGAAAAATTGGAAACTTCAAAGGCCTGTATAATTTAAACAAATTGGAATTCAGCAAAATGATGACTTAAAAATTTATGTTTCCGGACAATATCAGAGACTTGGCTTAAGGTTGAATAATATATAAAATAAGGTTGAATAAGGTTGAATATAGTATAATATAGGGAAATTAGGGGACGTGTAAGTCACCATTTTGCTGAATTCCAATTTGTTCAAATTATACAGGCCTTTGAAGTTGTCCCTTGTCTATCTACAGACAAGAAAGAATTGAAACTTCAAAAGTTTGTATTTTTTAAATAAACTAAAATTCGCTGAAATGATGACTTAAACCTCCCCTAATTATTTATATATTATATTACACAATATTAAATTTTAAGCCAAGTCTCTGATACTGCCTGGAAACATAAATTTTTATGTCCCCTATCTATCCGCAGATAAGAAGGAGGTCAGGAAACTTTAAGTGCTCGTATTTTTTAAACATATTCGAAATTGATAAAACGACGACATAAACAGCCCCCAATCTCCGTCCGAGATTTCGCTGAATCAATAATTTCGTGCACGATATCGCGGTTCGAGTGACAAAATCAAGTTTGACTTTTCCCTGGGAAGAGCGCGTGTAGGTTTTCAATGTGCCCGGCACATCTGCGGTTTTCTCATGGAAGTCAGCCCACGGAAGTTGATGGAATCGCGTACACGAACTTTCAATTTGCCTCTTTCAGCGCGTCCCCGTTCCCATCGTTTAGCCGTGTTATTATTGTTCTTTGTTTCTCCAACTGTGTCGGCTTCTTTATCGAATTTTATCGAGGCACTTCCGGTCGTCTGATCGCGGGAATGAAAACTATTGGGCGAAGATGAGCGAAATTATTTTCCTCGACAAGGATCGGGGATCACGGGGTCGTGGAAGCACGCTGACTCGATGGCAGGTTAGGTTACTCACATAAACAAAGCTGTAGAATTGCGGTAAGGAGGGCTGCGAGTCTCCGTGCTGCCATGAGAATCAACCACTTTTGCGACGACAGTGCGGGAGATGAGTTGGCGATCTGGAAACAAAAAAATACCCGGTTATCTTGATTATTCAATTTTTCATAATTCTTCAAGTTGATCATTTGTGGTAAAAAGAATTTTTTTTGATATTTCAATTTCTTGCATACTCTCATCATGCATACTGTCTACATATCATGAATAGACTGTCAAGCTATTACTCGATGACTTTGGTAAAATTTTCAGCGATTTAAATTGTCAAAAATGTTTTTGTTGTCTCGTGTTGAATTCTTTGACCGGTTTAAGTTATTTTACATTTTTTTTCTGGTTTCGTTGTAGAAATTTATATTTTTGGGGTGGCGATGGATTCCGTAGCAGCCATTTTTCATCGTGCATACGCGCGGGCGTGAAGTTCGCCGCGGGAAAGTTCGTTATGAAGAAGACTACCACGGAAAAGTCCGCGAGCGTTAAACTTTAAGTAGTTCGCATGCGGAACGCCGGAAGCTCCGTGTTTACCAAATACAAGGCGTAATAAAGCGGCTCTGACTCCTTGGCCGGAAGTCGAGTTGTTGACGGTTGGAAAGTATCTACCTATTGTCGGGAATCCCTTTATAATAGCAGTTTTCAATCGCCCGAGCCACAGAACTGACAAACGTTTTATTCTATGCTTATACCTTTTTAACAATTGCGATGGTTAACGTAATTGATGGGGATAGTGATTGAGAACAGGATGGGAGAAGTCATGAGATAGAGGAAGAAAGAAGAATCGAACACGCATAACTTTCGAATCAGTGAATTCCTCGTTTTAAAACTTCGATTTTTGGCATTCTAATAATAAAAAGTAATTATATAATAAAAAGTTAAAAATTTCTGGTGAAGGTGAAGTTTAACCGAATATTTTTAAGCTCCTTTTGATATAATGCAATTACTGGAAATCCTGTTAGCAAGCTGTCGAGGGTTAATAGCTTTAATAAGTTAGTTATTTCATTTTCGTAAAATTCGCGATTTTATAAATACGACTTCTGTGAAAATTTTTTCGAAAAAAAAAGTAAAAGATAAATTGATCGCATTGGACGGATTAAATTGATTGCCCAGAGGTCCATGGGGTTAGGAGCGATGGAAGGAAGGTGTCAAGACCGTCATCGATCCTGGGCCGCAACCGTTCTCGCCGCGAGAATGAATTCTATACACAATGGAGTAATTAGAAAATCGAAAGTATAATGGGCCAAGTAAAAAGTGGCCGGGAATAATGAGGCAGCCTCGAAGGGCCTTGGAAAAGTAGCATGAGACGTCGGCCGACGTGGCGCGGCGGGTGCTCGGCCATTCATCCTTCGGGGCCCTTTTAAGTAATCCGCGTGCGTCGTTACCGGTTAATTGCATTTTACGGTTCATTGTTCATACGCGGCCATTCGTTAAAGCTCGATACTAAACGTCACCGTGAGTTCCGCCATGATTTCCAACGACGACAGAATAACGAGACCGGCCGGGCCGCTGCTATAATTGGTGACAGAGCAACTATAGATGTCGTTAATTACGCGAAACGAGTTCGACTTTGACCTCTGCGCGACCTCGGCCACCTCGCGATTCCTGTTTCGTTTAATTTTTTTCCGCGACGCAAAGGGCATTAAAAGCTGCAACGAAAAAGCCGATAATTAAAGACAATGCATGTTGCGCTATGAAAAAGAGAGGGAGAGAGAAAGAGAGGATGTATTTGTTGGAAAATTTTTTTCTTTGGTCGCTGGTGACAGTGCTCTTAAGGTAAGCTTGGGAAAATGCACGTTGTGGTAAAGTTCGTCTTTCTCGCTTTTAAATTGTTTGAGGATTTTATTGGAACGTGTTCTGGATTTTTTGCAGTTGTAGATTCTTCTAAGTTTGTAATAGTAATAAATTTGTAATATTTGTTTGTAATCGTTTTATCCAGTTAGTCGATGGTGTTGATCGAAGTTTGCAGTTTTTAAAATATTTTTATGGAAACAGATGCTGGTTACGATTTTTTGTTTCGAAAACTGTTTACGCGATCGAGTGAAAATCTTTTTCATTGTAAACTAGACATTTAGTAAGAATTTAAAAGTATGCTCAGTATGCAGTTTGTTACTACTCTTGAAATAAATATTTGTGCGGTCGTATTGACGTCTTTACAAAGTAGTTCCTCTGGTTTGGCAAATTGACACCTTCCCCTTGATTTTCCATATATTATTGTATATCACACAACATGAATTGTAATCAGAACTTCTGATATTATCAGAAAAAATATTGATTTTGAATGATTTATAAGTCTTCTGTATCTGTAAAGAATAGAAAGAAGTGAACAAATTAAAGGCTTGAATTTTTTAAATAAATTTGAATTCAGAAAAGTGATGACTTAAACCCCGCTTGATTTTCTGCATATTATATTATACAATATTAAATATTAATCAAAACCCATTATATCGTTCGCAAAGTTACTGATTTTGAATGATCTGCCAGTCGTGTGACTTCATGAAAATAATAAAAATGGAGAAAGGCTTCAAAAGCTTGTATAGTTTAAACAAATCCGAACTCAGCAAAGTGATGACATAAACCCCCTCCAATTTTCCATGTACCACGTCACACGATACTAATTTATGCCAAACTGCTCGACATTAACCGGGAAATGCAATGTTTCGCGAACGCTATCAAGATTCGACAACAAGAAAACGAACAAGTTGCTGATCACTTCGAAACGGCGGCCATCGAAGTTGTATAAGTTGTAATCGTCCATCACGTGAGACGATAGAATTAACGCTCACTGGATCTACTTCCTCCGGGAAGTACAATCGGATAGTAGCTATAGTTCAACCACTAATTCTACCGGCTTGAATAGCTCGCCGAATATTAATTTTGCGGGTGCGAGTTGGAATCAGCCAAGCTCCGCCAGTGTTAATCTTGCGCCTTAAACCTCCAGGAGCTCGACAAAGGAGTCCACGTATTCAACGAAAAAGCCAAATCCATTTCTTCTGTAACTTTTTTTATTATATCTAACGAAACAGACAGGACAAAAATTATCGTCCTCTAAAATTAATTCGAAGAAAACGAGGACTTCTCTTTTTGCACAATCTTTGCTGTGACCTTGTAGTACATGTGCAGTACTTTTCAGGTCTGTAACTATTAACAAAACAATGACAGAAATATTTTACAAAATAAAATTGCAAGTTCTTAATTGAAGTAAAGAGACGTAGGAAAAATTGTGTCATTAAATTTTTTTCTGGAAAATATAAACATTTACAAACCTCAAAAATAGTTAAGTCTTTAAAGAAACCTTTTCTTCACACGCCATAATTTTTCCAATAAAAAGAAAATTTTGCGAACTTTTATACCAGCGGCATTCTATTCAGGAAGAATTAAATTTCCACACGACTTAAAGAAAAATCTTTCTTCGGCAGATTTTCCGAGAACAATCGCCTCCATTTTGTTCGAAAGGATCATTACGTTGATTCTTTCTCTTTTCGGATATCTAGTACGCATCCTTTAACGGCGATTGCGCGATAAAACGCGTTTATCTGCAGCGAAGACTCGGAGCGTCTGCAGTTTCCTCTGCTTATCTGCGTTGCGTTCAATGCATAAAGCGCAAAGTTCATATCTTATGCATACATTCATGGAGGCAGTGGAAAGCCGGGGCGAGACAAGAGCCATAACTTACGTTGGCTGTTGGGCCCCCTCTTTTTCGCAGCGGAGTATCGAAATAGTTGAGGAATCACGTGTGACGGCCAGTCGTGGATTTTGATACGGGAAGGGCACAAACCGATCAAAATTCCATTTCCTTGTGGGAATTCATTCGCTTCCCAGGGGCTCATTGAAAAATGGCCCACTTACCGCGGCTTCGCGGCCTCCTTTTATCATAAATCAATCGCCCACGTCTTTCCGCTTGCTGCCTTCGTCCCCTTCTTCTTCTTCTTCTTATACTTCTACTTCTTCTTTCTGACTAGCTTGCTTCTTCGAGATTTTTCTTCTCCTCAATACTCTCCTCCGCTGCGACTAATGGTACACTCGACTATTCAGAACCCTGATGGTTACTTTGCTAACCTGTTAAACGTCTAATGAGGCGAGTCGCGAGCTTTCGATGTTCAGATTTGGAAACATAACGTTCTTAGGCAGGTTCAGATAAGGGTCGTTCCTAATCAATCACTTTTCCTCGTTGATGCTGCGGATTTTGAAATTGAGTATTCTACGACGAAATGCACCCCAAATTAAGGAGGGTTTATGTTATAAGTTCGCTGGATCTGTATTTCTTTATAATACGCAAGCCTCTAAATTTTTGCTTACTTTTGCAAAACCAGAAGTTGTACTCTTGGTAAAATATTACTCAAAATGAACGTTTCCGGACGATTTCATCAGAATTAAGTATTGCACGGAGTAATACAAGGGAAAGTGGAAGGGCTTTATGTCATTATTTTGATGGATTCGAATTTGTTTACAAACTACAAGCGTCTAAACAGAAGTTGTACTTTTGGTAACGAGGTAATAAAAATTGTTGTGTCTGGTCGATTGCACAGATTTTTATAAAATTGAGGCATAGCATAGTGTAATATAAGGAAAGCTAGAAGGAGTTTATGTCATCATTTTGATGAATTCGAATTTGTTTATAAACTGCAGGTCTTTTGATAATGAGTAACTCAAAATCAACGATTCTGACTAATCTCACATATTTCGAGCAAGGTTATATGTTTTATGGTATAGTGTATGTAAAATTAGAAGGGTTTTACGCCATCTCTTCTATATATTCTAATTTGTTTATAAAATAAACAAATGAAGTTCTGCTTACTTTAATAAAAATAGAGGTTATGTACTTCTGATAATAGGTCATTCGAAATCATTGTTTGTGGTTGATTTCACAGATTCTCATAAAAATTAGATATTGTATGGCGTAGTATTATTTATCGTATTCAATTTTAATCTTACGGTCAAGAAATGGACTTGGTTTACAAACCATATGTTAAATCACACCATTATATGTTGTATGACATAGTAACTAAAGATTTGCGGATGGGTGAAAAAAAAATATGTACCGTCGAAGTTTCTATATGCAATCAACACGAACAATGAGTCTGCCCGCGTAAATTTTCTTGCGGATTAAATTATCGTGATACAATTGAAGCAGTCGGTAATGGAAGCAGCAGTACCTAATTTTCGCGAAGTAGTGCACGCTACCACATTGGTAAATTTGATGTTACACAGGGGCAGGCATTCTCCACCGAAATTTCGTCGTGTGATATCCGTAAATTTAGTCGGTTTGTTAATTGATAAGAGGCATCTATTCAGAACGATGCAACGTAGCGAATGTTCCGGAACGCAAAGTCGTAATATAAACCACCTGCAATTTCACCCCGTTCGCCGCATCGTAACCCACGTAAATAACTTGCAACTGCAGTTCATACATAATTGCACACCTTCCACAATTTCCCTGGCAATTAAAAATATACTCTTGCATAATAAAATAATGCGACAAACGCGACGGTTCGCATTTTCCGCGTTGCATGGATGGCTGCCATATTGTAGCACGTTCAAAGTGACAAACAAATGTCTTCGATGTTATAAAAATAAAATATACCACTCACCATATATCTACCTGTACAAGGACAGGCTGCACTTATCAATTTTTATCTCGAAAATTATTTGTTGAATTATTTGTTGTTATAAGTTGAATTTTTTTTATTCTGATCTAGAAGGTTTGTTTTACCATTAGGATTTTTGTGTTTGTGATAAAATTTATTTGGGAACGATGAAAATTGTAAACAAACAGATGATGGTGATGCACGTGATAGTACTGATATACTTATAATTTTCAACGTTAGGAAATTGATTTTTCAATGAAAACAAAAATTTGTATTATAGTACAGGCCTTCTAGATTAATGTAATAAAAAGTTCAGCTCAATTCGAGAAATAGTTTCTGAGATAATAATTTATAAGTACACCTATGTTTGTCATCCTTTTGTGAAGGTAGGTACCAACAATTGGAAACTTGGGTAGTCTGTATTTTATAAACAAATTCGAAATTAACAAAGTCATAATTTAAGCCCGCCTTATTTTTAATTAACTATGTAATGAAATAAATGACTTTTGATCGAATTTCCGCTATTGATATTGGAACGATTCACATTATTAGTTTTGGAGTTTTCGCAATAATTTGATATGATAAATAAATTTAAAATTGACATACTCCACTTCCCTTATTTTTCATATACTACGCCGTCTAAGATGATATAGTTGAAGCTCTGCATTCATGTATTATAGAAGATCGACCAACTTGTCATTCGAATAGGAACGACTTTGGCAACTCGCACGCCGGCTCCGCAGCCATAAGAGAGTGTCAATGTGTGCGTTGCTCTCTAGATTGACACATTATCCTACCACCGAGGCTCTGCCACCCTCCCACGCATTGCTACATGTTGGCACTCGTTCTTTGCTTGCGAACGAACTATGCTATACATCGCACGACTCTGTTATACACAAACAGAATATTGCGTCAGGCGAAAAATGTGAGACTGTCAGTGTGAAACAAAATTTTTAATTTGTCAAGTGAGCAAAACTGATTTTATCTTTTTAGCCTTGTCATGCTGTGTGGCATGCTCAGCATATTTCCATAAAATTTCGCACAAAAATTCCCACCATTAATAAAGTTATGGCAGCGACAAGCCGTAGGTACCGAATGCATCAGTGAGAAGATGCGATGTTGTATTGATAAAAAATATTTGCAGTTCAGAATGCGAGAAAAATGAATATTCTTTTTTTACCTACTCATTATCTACGGATGCCCTACTATATGTCCGGAAAATTTCGTATCAAAATTTTCACTATTAACAAAGTTATGGCATAGACAAGCGTGCTCTGTGCTCCAATGTGAAGATTCTGGATACGTTCCATTGCCAAAAATGATTTATTTTTCACAGTATACAAAAATTTGAGGTTTTTGGTTTATCCACTTACAATCTATGGACTAACTACTATATCCTCGAAAATTTGAATACTAAGATTCTCGATACTAACAAAGTTATAGCAAAGACAAGCGTCTATTGTTCCAGCATCGTTTCCACTCTCTACCTGACGGGAGAATTTTGCATTAGTATTGAGACGCGAGGCGTTTCCGTTCGGCAGGGAAACCGCTGTAATTGCACCTGCCGGCATGCCATTGCGGCATATGCTTCCCCATGAATTATGCCGCGGAACGGTTTAACACGGCGAAACAGTAATCGCGGATTCATGCGGGTAATGCAAACAACGATATTCGTTGTACTCGTCATAAAGTTCCGCGAGCGTAGCTTCTGTGTACGCGTACCGCTCTGAACGCGGACAGTTGAATGAATATTCGTTCCGATAGAAAACACGGGTTCTATTATAAATTTCGATAAAACCGGAAGCCCCGATGGAAGACGTGTTTCCTCTTTTCCGTTAACATAAATCGTTCTTACTGCTTTCGAATAAATTTATTTGTGCGCACTTTTGAATTTATTTTCGGCCACTTCGAACAAGATTTTAATCAATTTCGTTCCTAACGAAGACGTTCCAATGAAAATGACTCATTGCAACAGAATTTGCAAAATTTTGTGCATTACTGGCACGAAATTAAATTGAAATTCACGGTTTTGTATCTCGTCTATTAATTTTTGTTATAAATTCATCAAATCTAGAAATGACTTTTGGAACGTTATTGTAAGAGTTGTAGTAAATTTTTCGCGCTTGGTTTAGGCAATTTTTAATAAATTGTTTCTACGAAGATTTGTATATAAATCCTTTTTACCCTAGACACTGCCATTGTAAATATTGTAATTCGATATTTTTGAAGGGGTTGAAAGACAGGGGTTAGTCATTTTATTTTTTGGAGAAACTTCATTTATTAGAAATTAGTCGGAAATTACATTTTTCGATTGTTATTAGTAGACTGCGGATTTTTGTGGAAAATAAAAATGATCTACATTAATTGCAAGGTATAGGAGTGGCATAGAGACATTTATTTGTTTTCTTAATCATTTTAATGAGTCGAAACAGTGTTCTCAACTTTTTTGCAATTTCTGTCGCTGTTTTGTAATTGGTTCAGCAATTTTTGTCAGAAATGCATAAAATCTATTTTATTCCGCCCTCGAAAAGTCTGCTCTTTAAATCGCATTACACACGAGACAAGCGCGTGCGCGCGCGCACGCTATCACAGAAGCGCAACAAGCTCGCGAGCCCCAAGAATCCACAGTAAACTCGTATCGCGTCGCCATCATCGCGGAAACGGAATTGACAGGTGGGTAAAAACGGCGGTTAAGTAAACGAGAAATTTTTCCGATTAGATTTCTCCGTCGATGGGTGGAGTGGGGGTAAGGGGTTGGGGGTGGGGGGAAGGACGACGTTCGTGCCTTTGTCGCGTGTAAAGCGACCCGTGGTTCCCTCAATATCATCAAAAAGCAAACCAAGAAAATGCTGAGCACATACAAGCTTCTCTCCGGCCCCCGCAACCATATCAAAGTTAGGTAAACCGAGCGGTATACAAGCGTTCGAATAGGGGAGAACGGGGAATGTACACTTGTCAGAAGCAGGTATCGACGTCGAGCAGCGGGAGCCGGGGCAATTGAGCGAAAATATTTGTGTTTTTCTTCGGGCCCCATAAAATTTATCAAACGACCTGCATTCGTCCGATCGCAGCCACCGCCGATTGCTTATAGTCCGCTGGAGAACGGGAACGGGAACGGGAACCTATATCCCGTTGGTTGTTCACGGTTCGGGGAGCCAAGTCCGGCCTAGACTAGTTACTATCTTGTGTAACTGACAGACACAATAAATCTTCTTCGGTGTCGCTGCGCACCCGGGCTCTCTACCTCATCTTTTTCGTTACCAACCGGGTTACGGGAAACGAAGGAAAATCCCGAGGATTTCAAAGTGGCCGGCGAATACGACCACAACGCGGCTTGTGCTCGACGTTTCGCTTGATGCGATCCTCCCCGACTCTGTGTAATTTGTGGGAAATGTGTGTACTCTCCGAAGTGATAGTAAACATTAACGCATGTACAACTTCTTCCCCGTTATGCTCGTCCTTATGTCTTCTGAAAAATTTTATCTTTCGTCAGTGACCATTTTAATTCATTTCGGTTCAAATTTCTTTTTATTGCAAAATTATTGAAAAGAAAAATTGGCCGCGTTGAAAGTGGAGGCTTCCAAACGAGCCTAAGTAGATTATTGTCTATCTGCAGACACATTCAAACCTATTCTTGGGAGGAGGCGCCATCACTTTCTTGGTTAGGCTAAATTTCAACTCAGGGGACCACAAATTTTGAACTTCTTTAAATATAATCCCGTAGATTCTGACTAGAAAATGCCGAAAATCCAAGTATTAACGTTAGGAATTCACTGGTTCGAAAGTCACGTGTGTTTAAAGTTCACCGATTTCAATAACTTTTGAACCAGAGAATTCCGAACGTTAAAACTCTGATTTTTGTCATGTTGTCGTCAAAATTTGCAGGATTATATAAAAGGAAGTCGAAAATTTCTGGTCCCCTAAGCTAAAGTTAGAAAAGTAGAAATTTCAAGCCTCAGAATCCACATTTTTTTCACAGAGGTGTATTTTCAACACCGTCTCCTGAGTTGTTAGAAATAATTAACTAAAGTTTTTTGTTAGTGCTTATTCGAAAATGGCCACTAACACGGTATTATATGCAAAGGGATTGACCGTAACAAACAAATATCAAATCTAAATCTCAAAAAGCTCTGCACAACTTGCCCTGGAACAATTCACGTCCAAAAACACGAACCCCATAATTTCCGCCAAGATTTCCCTAATTCGACTCTGTGGAACTCTGCAGACTCTGCTCAAATAAATCGGCGGCGGTACACGCGGGGAATCCCGGTTATTATAAAATCCGATTTTCGCTATCAAAGCGGCTGGATAGGAATCAAAATCAAATAGCGAAGTTCATGTAATGTAGGCACGTTAAAACGCGTGGGACAAGAGGCAGGAAACCGAAATTCTAAAAGCGGCAGCGCGCGGAGCTTTGCGGCGATGGTAAAATATTGCACGTGATCGCGGAAATAGCGGGCCAGAGTGGAGTAATAACCAGCCCGAAGAGGACATTGCTGATTAGATTTTCCCGCGAGGTGCAAATGCAGCACGTGTCCGCATTGGTTGCGGTTTTTGGAACCGTGTTATCGGACTGCGGAATGAGCGAAACCAAGAAGCTGTCCGGAAAGTCGCATAACTACGTGCCTTTCCGATTCTGTAATGATTACAAAGCCTGTCCGTCACCATTATCCACTGACAGACATAATTCTGCCTTTTGAGGACGTTCATACGTGATTTGTAATTTTCATTTGAGAATTTTTCCATTTTCAAGGTAAACGAGCTCTCTTCAAAAGGTTGCTTTTTCTGCTAAATTACACTGCGGATTACCCGGAACGAGATAGTATAGTTTAATATTATATTATAATTGCGTGCATGCTTCTAAAAATAGTTGAAACGAAAACAACACTTTTTGGCATGATTACACACATTCTTTTCACTTTAATTATTTTTTACACGCATATTTTCGTACGCGTAATACAATATTAAATTACATCATCTTGTTCAGGGGAGTTCATAGAATAATTACGCGCAAAAAACAACTGCATAACTATCACCGTTCGCATAAAGCATATTTTCAAAACTGAAGGCAATCTACTCGGGATATTTATTTAAAATGGATGCCCAAAAAGTTAGTGAATATTTTAAGATAATTAGAAAGTTTTTTCTAATTTATTTCTTTTTACACTGTTTCTAGATTTTGTGTTGCAACGAATACTGTCCTACATATGAAACGGATAAATGTAATTATAACGTTGACATTTATTTTGCAACGTCGAATGCACCGGTACAAATCCGCAATTATTCATTAGCTTTGACAAGTTGAACGTTTTAACTGTTTCGCAACCGATGCTTTACAATAGAATAAAAATAGATTGTTAACGAGCTATTATTTTTAACAAGGGAGCACAGATACGTAACTACATATATATATAGTACATTTTAAATTACAAGAGATGACTTAAGTCCGAAAACAATTTTTTTGAGCTCCACAAAAATGCTTACAAAGAGATCCTGGAAATGCTCATCTGCGAGACTTGAGAAGAAGGTCATCACTTTTCCAAAATGTTTAAAATGGAAAACCACCACAGTAGAAAAGAATGATTTCCATAGAGCGAAGATAGAGGCTCTTTAAAATGAGCTGAGATAGGTTGTTCTACGATTTTTGTTCACAAAGTTACAAGAGTTCAAAGATTAACAGTAACTTTCACGAAATATTCTCATGATCGTGCTCGAACTCATTGACAGCACTTGACAGAATGACTGAGGATAGTGAGGACGTGTCATGTGCAGAGAAATGCACTCTACCAGTCGAAGGACAAAGGAATATTTTGTGAGTCAGATATCATCGATTGCTGAAGCGTTTGAAGAATTTCTCGGGGAATAGTATGAGCAGACATTATTCGGTTCTTCCCCGAAGACGAGGAATGTCTACGACTTGACACGCCTATTTTCGCCGAAGAAATTGAAGCCGGCAACTTTGGAAAAAGCTTGCAAGTTCGAGGCGACCTAACCTCGCCTCTGTTTGACTCCACAGTGAATTTCACTTCGAATAAAACTTGATAAAAATAGCTTTCTGCGTTTACTTCCCACCCTCAATATTTTACGGTTATTTGTTGTTAGGCTTATTACTACACTGCGGACTTTGTGCGTTTGTGACAAAAACGAGTTGGAACAATTTAAAATATTAGGAAGATTAAAAGGATCGAAGGCTGTAATTGCACTATTTGCAATTTATTACCAAACCCAGATTCGTCAAAATAACAAAAATTTATTATTTATTTTGTCTTTTGGCTATACTTTCCTTGAAGTAACCAGAAATTTTTATCTTTTTCTTATGTAATCCAGTAGATTTTGGCGAGAAAACGCCGAAAATCCAAGTGTCATTGTTAGGAATTCACTGGTTCAAAAGCTATTCATTTCCTCAACTTTAAACGCGCACCGCTTTTGAGCCAGTGAATTTCTAACATTAAAACTTGGATTTTCGGCATTATCTCGTCAAAATCTACGGGATAAAATTAAAAAAAGTTAAAAATTTCTGGTTTCCTAAAGCAAAGTTTAATTTAATTCCACTTTGTTTCAATAAATCAATATTCACCATTTCTTTTCGCAATCCTTGCTATTTACAATTTTTTGGAATTTTCTATACGCACGATTTACCAAACTGATTCTTCTAAATTCTGGCAAAATCTGAAGACATGCACTTTTAGAAAAGTTCCATAATTTTAAGGGGTGTGCGGAGACTTTTTCGCCTGACTGTACGACTACAGGCGTTGTCACTATAGAGCGATAGCATTGCGCATCACTCGGTGATAGGTGTAGGTGGATTAGCACGATTAAGATGGTATCGCATTCGACGGACAGGGTAGAACGAGGCGAAGTCGAACACCGAGGATATCAGGTAGCCCCGACCTCAAAGTATATGGCAAGTGAAATGGCCGGTGCGCCGGCTAGGCCACTGCATGGGGATATCTATGGTGGTATTCCGCGGGCGTGTTGCTCCGGATTACTGTAATGCAGGAACAGCCTCGACTTTGGCTCCGGTTCGAGCTGCTGGCTGCTGGCGTCGCCGGCCAGCTCTGATGCTGAGTTACGCTCTACCCTATATCCCTTGGACCTATTACACACGCGCCACGTCCCCATATATACAAGAGACCCATGCCGCCGCGATCCAATGTCAATTCGCAGCAGACACATTCATCAAACTTACGCCTCGTGATTATTGCATTTGACCGCGGACACCGCCTGCGATCCTCTTGTCCGACAATCTGCTCGACGCTTTCACCTGTTTTCTCCAGTCGTTACCGAAATGAGTGTTTAATCATTTAATTAAATAAAAGTGATAAAAGTGACTATTATTTTACAAAAACAACAACCACGAACCTATTCAAATTTTTGACAATTACTTTTGTATAGCTTTTGCACTCCAATCCTTTTATATATGTAAATAATACTACAATATATATGTATATATATTTACAATTCGAGCATATTTAAATTATTAAATGAAATTAAATTATTTATTTTTTTATTTCGTTGAATTACTATTTGTTTAAATATGTATTATATATATTTTATTTTATTTTATAAAAACAACAACCATGAACCTATTCAAATTTTCAACAATTACTTTTATATAGCTTTTGCACTCCAATCCTTTTATCCTTTTGTATTATTGTAGGATTATACTATTATACTAATTATTGTAGTACTACTACAATATATATATATATTGTATTATTATTTACATATATAAAAGGATTGGAGTGCAAAAGCTATATAAAAGTAATTGTTAAAAATTTGCATAGGTTCGTGGTTGTTGTTTTTATAAAATAAAACAAAAACATATATATATAATACATACTTAAACAAATAGTAGTTCAACGAAATAAAAAAATTAATATTTTAATTTAATTTAATAATTTAAATATGCTCGAATTGTTGCCAAAAGATATGTTTTATGTGAAAAACATCAACATTAATATTTGGTATATTTAGCACGAATAATTATAGAAACTGAACAAACATTTTTGAAACTGTTCACGTATTTCGCATGGGATAACTTTTATTCGAACTTTAAACAATTTTAATTGAAAATTAAATTAAAGCCCGATGTTCATATTTTCCAAATTTTTGATGTTTCGATGGTAGAGACCAGGCAAACATAGTTCCTTCTATACGGTATTAATTAAAGGGGTTATTGCTGAAACGGTTGACGTATTTCGCGTTAAATAACTTTTATACGAACGTTGACCAACTTTTAACTGAGAATTTTATTTCCAGTTTCCCGGTGCAGTACCATTAAGCTAACGACATGTTGTGATTTTCTAGTGCAGCGACCATATTCTTAAATTGTGTTTCATTTACGTCATTGATCACGCCAGTTGCCGGGAACGTGAACCTTGCGATCGACAGTTCCCAAACGAAGTTCTTTTCAATAGATGGATCGGAAGAGGCGACCCAATTGTTTAGCCAGCACAGTCGCCGGGTTAGCCAGCTGCCTCAGACTTTTCCTACAGATATGTCGCAATTAAAATCTCGAAGCTTAACCGCCATTTTGCGTTCTCAACAACCGTACAATTTCCGTGACATTTTGATAATTGTTCTGAATATTTTTTTGTGTCAGACACTCGGTAATATCTCAGAAATCATAGGGACCAAATTTTGAACCACCCTGTAGAACAATAAAATAACCTAAAATTTAATTAACGCTGAACGTAACAGAATAATAAAATAAAACATAATAAAACGGTATTGAAAAGTTGAGTTGGTATTGACAATAATAGCATATATAAATAAAGTATAATAAAATAGTAACAAAATAATAATAAAATGTAAGAAAAATGTAAGAAAAAAGTACATGAAAGTGAGGTAATATTGACAGTAATAGCATATATAAATAAATAAAATATAATAAAATATAATAAATAAATAATATAATACAGCATAGTAAAGTAATATCGTATATTATAGTATAGTATAGTATAGTGTAGCACAGTATAGTAATATAGTATAGTACACATAATATAGTAAATAAAATATAATAAAATAGTATAAAAACATTGAGCCAATATTGAAAATAATGACATAATAAAATAGTAAAAAATTGAGTAAAAGCAACATAGCAAAACTAATGAAGATATGAGGATACCTAGTCAAAAAATACGACTTTTTGAAGGTTAAGTTTGGGGGGATGTATCGTTTAGGCTGTCGAAATTGGGTAAATTTAAATGTACATCCACCGTGACAGGTAATTACACAGAATTATAGTCTAAAGATCAGAATTTCGGATTGTGCACGAAACGATTCGGGATATGCGTTATAGCATAGCACGCGAGAGCGTATAGGTGGTGCGACACGGTGGTGCGTGCATGTACCCATCGAGCATGTATACACGTAAACTCGGTCATATTCTACACGTCCTTCCCATAAATACATCCGCCGGATAGGTCGAATCCTCCATCAGCCGCAATGACGTATATCTGTCAAAATTGCATTTGGATATATTAATACGTCACTACGGCCAGCGCACATTAATCGCATTTCAGTCGTACAGATACCCACTTCGAAATTATATTAAATCAATGATAGCTTCCTATTTATCTTATAGCCAAAAAATGTCCTGCCTACGTATCGGGATAAAATAAATAATTGGATCGTAAATTTTTATGCCAATTTATATTTTTATTCGAATTTTCCACCGTATATTTTGACTTAAATTTTGTCTTTTATAAAGACAAAATTTTTTGTTTTTTAATTTTATATTGTTATTTACACTTTTTATAACTCTTGTACTAATATTTGACCAGTAAATATGTTCTTTCAGCTTCTTAAGGTTAAATTATTGCTTTATTTATTATGTATTTGTACTTTCCATTACAATTCGTATTTTTATTTGAATTTTATTTTACGTGATTTTATTTTATATTTTTATTTGCGTATCCTATACTTTTATTTTTACTGCGTGTATTTATATTTTCCATTACAATTCGTATTTTTATTTGAATTTTATTTGACACAATTTTATTTCCAATTTTCATTTTTACTATGTGCATTTATATTTCTCGTATAGTTTTACTATTTACTATTTACTTTTACTACTTATATTTATACTTCCTATACCTTTTTTACTATACTTTTTTAAAATTATTTATATCTATACTCTTTATTTTATATTTCTTTGATTTAATCTGTTCCTTAAATTAAAAATTTTTATGCATAGAAATTTCCAAAAATATAATAAATAATTGATTATATTAATAATGACAGTAGTTTGTCCTTCGAATGACCTTCGACATGTTCTCTTTACGTTTGTACAATGTCACAGAGCCATTGAATATCGAACGGGTTTATTTTTAATTAAAATGTTTCGATTAAATTGTGTTTTTAATACAAAGTAATAGAAATTATTGTGTATGTATATACTTAGATACTTTGTGCAGATTTTGCTTATGAACAGCCGCCATTGTGTCGCGTATTAATTCTGGCAAGGTTGTATCGACTAAGTCAGCCGTCGAGCAGAAAAATTAATCGAACTGATTGAAGTCTCGATACTGATAACGCCAAACACACAAAACACTGTCGATGCAAACGTGGTGTCCTCGAGACGAGCTTGACTATATCACTGAATCGCATGCTCGGCTGGGCCTGTTCTTTTTGTACAATCCATCAAATGTGTACAGAACAACGCATAAATCTATGGATAATAAAAGATCTTGCTAAAACAATGGCTACTTTAGTTTCTTGAAATTTATGCGTAAACAGTATTTAAATGTTTCAATGTATAAAAACATTTAGAATACTCATAGAAATATTTTTATACTCGATATGTAACATTTCTCCTCATCGATTTCAATAACCTTGAAATATTTTGTCAGAGGTCACTTTGAACTTGTAAGGTTCAAAATCGAGCCAAAATCACCTATTTAGGTCTCCAAATTTGTCTTTTTATCCATTACAAAATAACACTAGAAAAATGTACACATTGATCTTGAAGAGATTCAAGGTGATATTGATTCTCAGACAAACACAGAAAAATGATGAGTCTCCCGAAATACAAGATAATTTATTTAAAAAGTTTTTTGACACTATCAACAGATTTATATGAATATTTTCATATATTTTTAGTACTTGAATATTTCGATGTACAAATAATGCAGTATAATGCATACAAAACAATATTTTAACTGAAATATAAAAAATGCATTTACGCATAAAGTTATATGTAAATTGATGTCACCGTTACCAAACTGAGAACAATATATTTTATTTCCGAAATATCGCCTCGTCCGTGATAATTTATTAACCGTTGTTTCTTGTTTTGGAAAATTGGAAAAGAAAAATGTTACAAGATGGCAAACGACGAACGTTATTCGAAAGCGTGCAACTGTGTTTCAGCTCGGGGCTCAATATTCGCTTCTTAGTGCACTTAAACGTTTTATGCTTCCAGCATCTGTTGCCATAAGTTTTATAGTGATCACCGTTCAAATACCTATTTAATCTTTTCGTAACGTTTCACGCGAGCAGGTGCACGCCGTAAATTTAATTAACTTCCGGATGCCTGTCGCACTAATTAATGTAACCACTTTTCATCTGGCTCGGTTTTAGTGGCAATTATTAGTATCATCGGAAGACGTCGAAGGTCATATCGTTTCCCGCCTACCTCTGTTCTGTACATTGAGCTTTCATTATATTAATACTACTATAGAGGGTATCTCATTTAAATCAATAATTCGATTGAATTACTTCGAAACGGTTGGCGATACAGAAAAATGTTCTAAATAAAAATTGTGTAGATTTACATCACTTTACTACATAATTAAATGTAACTATTGTTTTAGGTGGATGTGTACAAACAATTTGAAGGTTAACTGTGTTTTTTCCATTTTAATTATACACTTTTAAATGCATTGATCGATGCAACTCGAAAATCGCTACAAAGAGAATCGCGATGTCCTTGATATGACCTCAAAGCATCCACTGACAAAACAAACACTGAAGACATTGATACGACCTCAAAGCATCCAGCGACAAAACAAACACTGGTGACCTTGATATGACCTCAAAGCATCTTCTGACAAAACAAGCACTTAGACACTCCCCTAAACCTACAATCTGAAAGCCTTCGAGATTTTTCTCTACCCTGATTTCTCGGGTAGAAAAAGAGATTAGCGCGTCGTGTCACACATGATTACTTTCTCGAATGTATTTCTGCAGGAGCGAAAAAATCTCACGCACGCGAGCCGGTTCGGGAATTTGGTATTCCAGACAGGAGCAGATAAGGAGACTATTCCCAGAGAAGGCACGTTAATAATTATGCAGGAGCAAGCACGGTGGCAGTGCCGCCCGCATAACAAGTGAACTACACTTTCCGGTAACAAAGAGTGACCCGTTCAAGTCGGAAGCTTTTTCCCGAGATAATTCATCGGGCGCGCAGTCTTTTACCTTTTCCTCGTATCACCCCCCGGAGCTGTTCCAACGGCGGAGCCCCGGTAGCATGACTATAGCACGACTATAAGTGCCGGGGGGTTACCGGAGGTCAGACCTGAAAATGGACTTCTAGAAGTAGCTACTTGCGAACGCCGCGAGATACTAGCCCCGGCTGTAATGGGACAGCGAACTCCCGCTCTCCGAGAGGAATCTTCCCTCTAAAGTGACTCGATTTCTTTTTCTGGATATTAAAAGTCCCCCGAGATCGGGTTAATTGAGTAGAAAGTTAGAAAGCTCTTAATATCGATGATACGACACTGTATCCGGCCCGCCGAGTTATGCTTACTGCTTTGCAAACGATTGTCAAACTTTCGTACACCGTTCCCAACCAATATGACAAATATCGGTTGCATATTCTCAGAACTTTTCTACGATCTGCTGAAGAGAATTTTTGTTCGAATTCTTTTCGTGGAACAGTCCCAACACCATGTTATATGTATACGAATTTTCAATAAAATTTTTTCATTAGAAGACATTTCTAAAAATTGTGAAATTAAGACAAAATTGTAAATTGTAATTTAATTGTAATCTAATTGTAAATTTAAGACTCTTTTGTACTCTTGATACTGGTCACAGTGTTCTGAAGTGGAAACCTTGAGAACTTTTTTGGTACCCTTATAGTGAGGATTTTTATTTGAAGCTTTTTGGTGGGACTGTTCCAACATTGAGCTGTATCTACAAAAATTTTGAATAAAATCTGTTCATCAGAAGACAGTTTTAAAAATTGTACAATTGCTTGATCTTTTGGGTTCTTGATTTTTGTTACGATGTTCTCCAGTGGAAACTATCATTTTTTTGTTTGAAATTTTTTAGTAAAATGGTTTCAAGCTCCAGTTATGTGTACAAAAATTAAAAAAAATTGTTGCATTAGAAGACAACTTTAAAAATTGTAAAATTGAACGTCTCTTTTAGGCGTTTGATTTTGCATACTTTGATTCTTGATTTTTGAATTACTTGTAAGAAATTTTTCAACTATGTTCGATCGGTAATAGTATTTTTAATTCCCAACAGGGGCATTTAAGAAATCAATAAGAGATCTTAAATAGAAACATGATTACATTTGTGATTAATAATAAAATATTTAACTGCGTTGTTCTTGTATACAGTTTAATGGCGGATGAATCGATTTTTATTTCAAAAGGGTTACTACTCGGACAAGTTTAAATGGCAGCTTGTCATAAACCGTGTAAGTACATTTCTAGACCGGAATTGGTCTATCGTTACTGGGTCATTTGGAACAGCTGACAGTATGTGTGTATATATGTGTGCATGCGCTAAATCTCCTTTATAATCCCTCAAATTTCTCAAGGTTCGTGATAGCGGCTGCTTTAGAAAGTAAAATATGAAATTATTTCACAATACTTAAAATAAAAAAAGTAAAATATAAAATTGCTTTAAAAATTATTCAAAATATTGAATGTCTTATGTATATAGATTTTGTATTTCAAATATTTTAAATCAATTTCTGAAAAACTTCATATTTTACTTTTTTATCATGAATATATCTTAAAATAATTTTACACAAATGCAATTTTAGATAATGTATAAAATAATATGAGAATATCACATATTATAAAGCTGTTTTTTCTTCAATTACAATAATAATAACATTTTGTAATTAAAGAAAGTATATCATATATCACTTTATATTTACATTATCATATTGTATTATATTTTATATTGTGAAATTCAATATTTCAGTCATGTTATAATCATATAATTGTAATATAATTGTACATTTATTATATGTATGACAATTACTAATATTGTATCATAATTATACAAATATAAAATTCGAATAAATTTTCATCTATTTTTCTAATATTATATTGCAATACAATAAAATAAACTATGTATGATAGAATAGAATTAAGATTGTAAAATGACTGGTTGTAAAATGTCTAGATTGGAATGGTGAAATAGGATGGAAATATCGAGGAGAATTTTACGGGAACGATAAAAATGATTACAAAAGCTGAAGCTGAAGCGATTTCCTTGCATTTTCCCTGATGCGTTTCCGGAGTGCACATATCTTACCTTGGTGTAACTTTTCATTCCCGAGTTATGGGCTTCGGTTCAAGCAGCGATTTAGGAGGAAGCTGGTGTACTGCCGCAAATCCTTGTCTCGGATGAATGATAGTTGCCGAGGTTTACTTAGAATGCATTCATTCCTATTTAGAATAATTTTACTATTCCATGTACACGTACGATTTTTATAAACATATAACAAATGCTGTTAGACCGAATTAAATCACGTACACGTCGTTCGATAGCCTGTCAAGAGAAGATATATTGTGCAAAATTTCAACCGCATATTTTGATCTGAAGGGTAGTTATGGGGTAAAATTGAATTTCCAGTTTTTGTCCTGTTTCTTAATTCAACCGCGTGTGAAAATTCTGAAAAAATTCTGGAACTTGTCAAATACAAGGATGCATAATCAGCAATTTTTTTCGAATTTTAAGTTGAAAATATTAGTTGAAAATTATAAAAATATTGAATAAATTCAGATTTCGTATAAAAGTGATATTTCTTTCTTTTTAGATCATTTTTAACCAAGATTTTTTATTTAAAAAATTGGAAACTAATGGTCGAATATGTGTCTGTGTATCTGATATAATCCAGATTTTTTCAGAATTTTCACATGAATTCAATAGGGAAAATGGCAAATTTTTTATAAAAAAAATGTGACAGATATATTGGTAAGAAAAAAGTTTATATACGATATAATAATTCCCAAAGTTTTCCCACATATTGAGAGATTACTGTTTTTCACACGTATTATTTGTTTGCAAATAAACAATCGGATGCAAACAAGCAAAGCGTACAGTTTCGTATAATCAATGAAAGAGTTAAGTATGCCATTAAAGACGTTAATTCTTTAGGAGATATATTTTATAAACCCCCCCGTAACAGAATCCATTATTCCTCTCGTTTCGAACCTACTTTATTGTTACGAGCAAAATAATAAAATTACATTCGTAAAATATTCTCATGGCTATTATCGGTCGATATATTCATTGCTTTCAGTTCGCCGTGTTAGTTGTTCGGGTATTCGCGATAAAGAGAATATCGATTGGACGAAATGACTGTGTATGGCTGTTTATTTATTGCACGTATAACACGTTCGTAAAATTTCGCCGACGCAACTGTATTAATACCGGAGGCTTTGTTAAATTCATGAATTTATTCACGCAATAATTTTTTCATTAAAAAGGTAATTACACTGTTTGTCCGTTTAATTCTTTCATATCGTATACACAGGAAAGTACTGATAAGTTTTGAATAAAATTTTTTAAAATTTCAATCCCGTATCACGAACAAAGGGTTAGTCAAGAGATGAAATCGAATTTTCAATTCTCGACTTATTTTCCTGTTTTAATCTCATGCAAATATTTTAAAAATAAGCTGAAACGTGTCAAATGCCTTGATAGATACTCGACAATTTGTTTTTCCATTAAAAATCCCGATTATAAAACACCAAAAATGCCAATAACGTGATATCAACTTGAAATTTGTATTCATTGTATACTTTTTATTTTTCACGAGAATTTTGTATTATACTACAATCCTTATATCCTATTATATAACTCATTATCTACGTTATTAAAATCACTTATTTTCCAGATCTAATTCTTATAAAAGAATGAAATATACTTTTATCATTTTCATTTTTTACAAAGCATTTTCATTGAAGAAGTAACAAATTGATTAACAGATTTTTGTCAGAATTCTCAGATGCAATTCGATAAAGACGGCGAGCTGAAAACGAAAAAGTCGATTTTATCTTTACTACTCCGTCGATGAAGATACGGGGTTGAAATTTGGCCCGGTATATGTTCTTTTGATACACTATCGGACAGTGCATCAGCAGTTTAATTCAGTTCAAGAACATTTACTACACATATAGTTGTTATATAATGTGTAAGATCGAGGGAAAAGTACATTCTTTTTCGCGATTGGGTTGAAAAGTAATATAAAGAAACGAATACACCTTTTGTTCAACTCTATGGATTGTAATGAATGTATAATAAATAACCTTGAATTTATTGAAACTAACAATGCACTATTTGATAGCCCATCAACGAAAGATATTATGTTCAAAGGTTCAATTCGATATCTCATTTGATAGAGTAGTTATGTGCTAAAATCTAGAACGAAAATTCTGAAAAAGTCTAGAACACGTATGATACAAGGATACATACTCCGTAACTGATTTTTAATTTTAACTAATAAATCTTGGCCATTAACAATGAAAAACCTAAAAAAATATGCCTTCAACACGAGATCTGTATTTATCCAATATTTTCGATTTTTCGCAATAAGACCAGTTAACCTAAAAATCAGAAATAAATTCTCATGCACGTAACCGTGTATTTTATATGCTCCAGAATTTTTTCAAAATTTTCACACACAATCGAAATTTCGACTTTACCCCATAGCTAGTCTTTCCGTCATCCTACGGGGTTGAAATTTTGCACAATATATATTCCGTGAACATGCTATCGAATGCCGCATCAACCATTCGATTCGGTCCAAGGACATACGAGCCCCGACGAAATTTCCCAGCAACAAATGTGCTGCCAGTGTGAAAACTGATTAAGGCGGCCTTTTATGCGAGTGGTGCGCGCAGATAGAAATTCACGTATCCACCCCAGCATCTTCTCACCCTCTTTCCCACCCTCCACCAGCCTCGGAACACTCGGCATGCGCGGGAACGCACACCAACGAACTTTCCACATGGTCGAAGATATTCGCTATTCAGCCGTTGAATGGTCAAGTAGTATACTACTCGGATTCCTATTGATAGAGTGGGCTAAACGGCTCCAGGAGGGAGTTTAAACTGTCTGCAAACTTCCCGATCTCCCCTTCTCCGGGTCCCCAACCCCCTCTCACTATCTTTGTTTCGGTCGGTTTATTTGTTTCCGGGCCCCTTCCCGGCGTTCCCTGCTTTCCTTCCACTCCACCGCGGCCACGTTCTCGTCATTTTTATCGTGTTCTTGCGCCCACACTTTGTTGACCACGATTTTTGTCCCCTTTGTTCGGACCAGCCTCTGATATCTGCCGGGCTCAATTTTTGCCTATCGTGGCCCAATTTTTGGAGTGCCGTAGGGCGATTAGGCTGCCGGGGACTTTTTGCGTTGTCGCCCGCATTAATATTCGACCACGTTTTGCGACGGAATGACAGCGATGGACAAAAGTATTGGCACAGCAAAAAATTCCAGGCCAATTGTTCCAATAGCCTGCCATTTTTAGGCCAGCTGCCATCTTAAGCGTTGCCATTACTAATATACTAAAGAATCTTATTTCTTTCATATTTCCCATCGTTAACACCAAGTTTACGGACCACTAAAAGTGACTATTTTACTTTATAAAAATGACATAAATATATCAATCCAAATTTTCAACCATTTTTTAAACGAGTATGAACACAAAGACATAGATGCGTTGAATAATTTCTTGTGGATAGGTCTTTACAATCACAATAACCATATATTAAAAATAAATCTATTCTGTTAAACCACAAAAATTCCGAAGAAAGAAAAAAATCTGCAGTGATACCGTACGACTAGTAACATTTTTTAAACAAGCTTAAACCCATCGACTCAGCGATCTCATCTGCCAATGCAAGTGATATAGCAATTGTTATTAGCACAGCGATTTCTCTATATATGTCGTCAAGGCTTGGATGATAAACCTCGCGGAATTATCCCCTCTATCACGGGGTATAGCCCGTGAGGGGTCGCGAAGTTCGAGAGGCCTCGTAAATTGAACATAAATCTAATGTTAAACCACAACAATTCCGAAACTCAAAAACCGTTTTCAACACGACAAAAAAAAAAAAAGAAAATAATCCGCAGTGATACCGTACGACTCGGAACATTTTTTAAACAAGTCTAAACATTCATAACATCGTAAAAATATGTGCCATTGTATTGAGAAGTGTCTACAGAATAATCCTACGGCAGCATCATTTGCACGGTACCCATCACCGAACCAATACGCCTGGAAATGCTCGATCGACTCCGAGAGGACCCATAACAGACACATCAGCCACCGTTATCAATCAACGTCGGCGACATCCGGCACGATAATCCAGTCAGATCTTCCGTCTCGAAACGCAGAGGAACCAGACCAACAGACCCGCCGCCTCGAGTTTTTAATTACGTTGGGCAACTTTAGCAAAGTGAACGGAGCGAGTCGGGAGAGTTGCATTGCGGCATGATCCACGAGAGATCCGCGGGTCCTGATATGAATTATCAGTGGCAATCCGTTGGTCACAGCTCGGAAAACTCTGCCGCGGTAACGGAAAAGTTTTCGGGCGGGGGAGAGGAAAGATTCAAAACCTGAAGAATGGCTCGGCGAGCACGTCAGCAACAGAAACGGCCGTGACAGGAATGAAGTCTAGGTCCCCGTCTTCCCGCGGCGCGTGGCTTTTCCACGGCGATGAACAACAACGACCGGAATACCAAGAAACCCAGCCGGCGTCTTCTACACCGGCTACAGAAAATAATTAGCGCCACTTGGCCTGCGAAAACAGCCAACGCTCGCCGCCCCGCCAAAGCGCCTTTTAGTAGTTTACGCGTGGATACTGCCCTGCCCGGCGGTTTCCTTTTCCAGTTCTTTTTCTGTTTTTTTTTCTGTCGTTGTAATTTTCTTTCTTTCTTTTTCTAGCTATGTCGCGCGTTTCTGCGTTGTGTTTCTGCCGCCGCGGCCCGCTTTTATGTTGTAACGATGTTATTAAAATTTTTTACGCGTTCCTGGGGGTGTAGCGTTACATATTGCTCCTCCGCGGTGGAATTGTACGAGAGCGAGCTCAAAGAATTTTGGTTTGTTCGCGATGACGGTGGTGGGCCCCGGCTATCCCAGCCCGTGGGTATGGGATTGTTATGCGAAATGAGAGGAAGGGCAGGCCTGTGGGGGATTTGTGGAAAATTTCCTCGGATAAATTAGAAATGAAAGGGAGTTGCCTATAGCACTGAATTGGATATTGTTGTCTTTGTGCGATTATAATTTCAAAATGCGCGCGCGGAATGCAAAGTTTCAGATGTCTTTTTGCACCTGAAAGGCGATATTAAATTATTAGACAGCGGATTTTATGCATTTATGACACAAATTATATACATATATATATATATTTATATATATACATATGTGTTATTTAAAACAATAAAAACCTTAGAACATATTAATAAACATAAAACATATTAAAAAAGAATATAAATTTCAACAGTTTGTTGCAATTCAGGTATAAAATTTTTAATTTTTTTAGTTATTATAAAATACAGTGCACACTGTTCACTTCGAATGATCATAATTATGCAATAACCGAATGAAATACAAAATTTCAAATTTTGTTTTTGTCGATGAAAGTTGACATTAATATACCCCAGTAATAATTCATCTTGAAAGTAGTGCTGTTTGAGTGACAATAAAATGAAACTATTACTATGAAAGTAATAATGAATTTGCCTTGGAATGAAAAGTAAATTGAGAGTAGTATGAAAAATTGGAAATTGTTGACTTTACCTGATCACAATATATTTCAGCTTTTTAGCAATATTTTTTATGTATTTTGCAAGCTGAAATTAATACTCGAGGTAAAAGAAGTTATTTGAAATAATTCTTAACAACCACGGAAACCGACAAATAGTTATTGCAAATAATGCGGAAGGTACATAGAAACGCCACTGCCATTAAATGATTATAACTTTGATAAGAGTGCATGATAGGCAACATTCCTAATGCCATATTATAGCTGAAAGTCGACATCAACGTTTCAGATAAACAAATCTGTCAAATTTCCTTACACCATGTTAGATCAACAAATAGCGTCAGCTATTTTTTACGTGGAATTTTCTATCTCGCTTGTACAATTCGTATCTGCAGAATTGAAATAGGATTTTCAAGCAGGATGCAAGAAAACTCGATTAAGAACAATCTTTCCCAATGCGATCTTGTTTTATTTAGTGAGGAAGACTGCGGAGAGAGTAAATCACCTCAGAGAAATTCAAGAGAAAGTACAGGCTGATGGAATTTGATTCACTAGACTTGTGCAATCAGCTTTCATAGCAATTTTAAACTAATTATAAATAATTAATAGAGTTATAATCAAGTTGCAGCAAAATGATTAAATAAATGAAACGGAGTGATATAAGTAAAATAAATGGAATAAGCAAAGCGAGGAAAATAAGTAAAATGAAATAAAGTGAGCAAAACGGTTATAGCAAATGAAATAAGTAAGATGGATTAGAATGAATGAAAATAAGTAAAGTAAATTCGAACAAATAAAATTAGTAGCATATATTAAAATAAATACAATAAATTGAAATGGAGAAAATGAATAGAATAAGCTAAAATAAATGAGGTAAAATAAATTTGTTTCCTGACAAAATTTTTAAATTCTCATTCACCTTTGTCGACCACAAGCGCTATCCATGGATCTGTAACGGATACTTGCCTTCCGACAGAGCCTACCACACTCACGTGGCTCGCGTACAATACAAACAATGGCGGGTTTTGCCAGTTTGCTTTTTTTTTGTTCGCTCTTGGTACGTGCTTCTTCACAGTTGAGCGGATTCGATCAACTGTTCGGGATTGAATCGTGGCCGATCCGTTTAACTTGAATTTGGTAAAAGCTTTCAAAAAGTGTACGCGCAAAATCGCTGTCCCCGCCGGAACCCCATGGACACAGTAGACACCATAAACATTCTTTTTGTTTCGAGGATTCTTTGATCGTTTGGAAAATCGAACCTCGAGTAATTTTGTCAACGAAAATTGGAGGGTCGTGTACATGGGTCCATTTAATGAAGCCTTTACTTTTAACAATCCTGGCGTGCTTTTATGGCAAACGCTTTTGCGTTGCGAGGTGAGCAAAAAAATCGAAGGTGGCTCTTTTTCTACATGTTTTGAATTCAACGGATGGAAAATTGAATTTACGCTGGTAATTTTGTGAATAAAAATTGCGGGGTGACATACCTGGGCTCAGATAAGATTTTTATTTCTTTTACACTAGTCTGCAAAATGTCAGATCACTAACCCTTCTTTTAAGGGTAATAAGTAACATTTATTTTCCCAGTTATTTCTTAAGATATTGAAATGATAAAAAAGCGAAAATAAAGCTACAAACTAGGGTAAGGGACCCAATTACTGTGGGAGTTCCAATGACTGTGCCTATATTTTTAAAGCATAATAAATATTAAAAAAGAGATATAACATATATGCACTAACTGATATTAACGAAACAATTTTAATATCTCGTTTTTAATATTCATTATCCTTTAAAAAATAAGTATAATTACCCTATAGTAATTGGTTCCCTTAGCCTAGCTTTATTTGGAGTATTTTCCAGAATTTTTACTTAGGTGTTAAGGGATGAAAAATGTGCAGAAAACAGTTTGTTTCTAAATGTTTCAAATTGAAGTATTTCGAGGCTTAAAAAATTGTTTTGGTTGTTGAAATTGTTATGGGTGTAAAGATTGAAAAGTCCCCGTTTATTACGTTTCCATGAGATTTGACGTGAGGCTTTTTATCGCTGCGCAAATATTGTTTAAATGGAACGTCACCCCGGCTGACGGCGCGAATCAAAATATGGTAATTGTACACGGAAAAACAACTCGAATAAATAAAATAAAATTTTCGTGACAGTCGGCGGCGGTTTATGAGCGAGCCAGGCTTGTTCGTACGCCGGTAATGCTTGCTTGTTTTCACCCACACAATTAAAATACACCGGCGCACCACCAGAGTTCCGCGTTGTGCCAACTCAGAATCACGCGGACACGACATTTTGGTAATTACTAATACTTTGACGACGATGGATGAGGTATCTGGCGAGACTGTATTGTTCGGACACTGCGCGTTTATTTGTCACGGAATTTTGTTATAATTATTTCACCTGAATTTGATTTATTGCGGTAATTCGCGTCATCCCTTTTCGTTCGAAGTGTAATAAAGCGGTAATAAAAATCATACATCAAATTTTACAATGTGATCGCGAAACGGAGGGTGCAGCAATGTTCAAAACCACCGCGGGCTGAGCTCTGAAAAAATGATTAAGCTTCGTGGAAAAGTTTCAACGTGCCAAAATTAAGAGGGAATCACATTTCTGACATTTTTCTAACATAAATTGGGAAAAAAATAATTGAATCACGACGAGAGCAAACACTTCGTAGTTTAAATTATTCAAATTAATTTAAATATGTTTATCAAATTGTAAAAGTACAGCAATTTCGAAATAATTTTTTTTTACACATTATCTGGTAAACTAATCCTTCTAACATCTAAAAAAGAAAACAGAGGTCCAATTTTAAAAAAGTTATTAATTTTCAGGAGGGTGTCCACTGAATTTTGTCCTTGACTATAAACAATAACTGAACTGTGGATCTTCAAAATAAAAACTTTCTATCCAAATTGCAACAAACTGGTGTGAAATAAAAATTTCTTAATATGTTTAATCGACTGTAACATATAACTTTAAAGTCTTACTGTTTTTACTGCTTGAAAAACCCCCTAATTTTTGTCATAAGTGGATAAATATTTGGACATGGATATCTCTGTGTCATTTCTTTAGATCAACCCCACTTTTTAAATAATTGAATTTGAAAAATCCTTTAAATTTCCCGGTTGGAGAATCCAGATAATTACAGACTGCTTCTAAATCTTATTTTTTTTCACGGTGCATAGACACGCGTGTATTTACAGGGTAGATCGCTTTTCACGCGATTTTCCACACGTGCAGCTAGTCTGGAAAAGTCTCGATGCTCCTCCGGTCGGTTTCCCCGTCATTGAACTTCGCCCTCAGATTTTTCTGTTTACATCAGCCGCGGATTTTCCTTGATTCCGCAGCCGTTCGCTCATCGTCTTTGCTCTTTTTCCCAGGCTGCGCTCCCGAGGCTCTCTAGCCCTCTTTCCCTCTCTCTTCTCCTGCGTTCTATTTTTTGCTCGGTCAGTTTTGAGTAATCTCGCCTTTCCGTTCGCTGTTACAGAACGTCGTCGCTTTCTCTCTTTTCTTTTCCTGCATCATCGCGTGACGAATTGATCGTTTTCCCCGTTCGGCTACCCCGTCGCTCCGCCATCTTTACCGTGATCTGTTTTTTATTCTTCCGCCGAACAACTTTCCTCTATAATATTTATGTCGCGGTTGAAATTGTGGGAACAGAAAATTGTTTTCTTTGACATCCATATAGTGTTTGTAATTACGCAATTTTTAAGCTAACATAAAATATAATTTTCTTGCTGCGCTAGTATAGGGAACCATTTTGTAACATTAGAATCGAAATATCTTGTAAACTGATGGGTTTTTGATACAAGAAGGTCAACAATTTTCTATGGGGTCCCGTTAAAAAATTGAGGGTGACCTTCATATGCCCTCTACTCCTTCAGCTATAAAAAAAATCATTAACACAGAATTACGTCTCTCTCGAAACCATGTAACTTTTGTTTGAAATATTTGTCGATGCTGTTCATAATTCTAAAGATATTCGAGTGGTTCACTTCAAATGGGACATTCTGTATAATACATTTTTGGATTTCAATTTTCAGGCTGACTTTTGATTCAATTGAATCACAGGTGGCAAGCAAACAGATTATCAAATTCATTCAAAATATTGTCAAAATGGAAGTGACCAGACTTGATTATGGTATCTCCATTCGGTTTGGTTTTATTTTTAATGTTTAATCTCGTTCCAATTTTAAGCGTACACGATAAAACAGTATCCAACAAAGGAGAAAAGGGGGATTTCGGACTAAAGCGCTTTTAAACGCCTCTGTCACCGTTGTCCCACTGTGCTTTCGTCTACCGTGACAATTTAATGAATGATTCTATTCGAACAGCTGATGCTTCGATACATTTTCATACTGATACCAAAGGGTAACTACTTTTCATCCTATTTTCGGAAGTCCTTTGACTCGACCTGTGGAATATTGCTGACAAAAACGCAATATTCACACGACACGTTTCAATTTTCACATAAATAATAATAATAGATTTACAATGTACTGAATTAAAATTTGGAAACCACACTTTTCTACCATTTTTAGTTTTCAAGATATTTTATTTTGGAGGGAAAGCTCGAGTTTTGGGTTTGGGATCTCCTTTCCACGCATTGAACCCAAGTTCGGAGATCGTTCGTATGGATCATTTCTAGATTTTGAAAAAATAATTTTTGAGTGAAAAGTTGAGTTTCGAATTCGAAGTCAGGTGCAAGAGTTTAACCATTTCGACAAGGAAGTTCTTCTAATAGGCGCGTAATACAATCTGTGAGATATTAGGACAAAGAGCGAGGGAGAGGGAAATAGAGAGGCAGAGAGAGAGAGAGAGAGAGAGAGAGAGAGAGAGGGAGAGAACCCGGCGAACTATTTCATTCATCGCCAACTTCCTTCCCGTAGTTGCTGGCAAATATGCGAAATGACGCTCATGAACATCGATACAAGTTTGTAACCGACTACTACACTGTTACGTATTTCGTGGAAATTTCAGGTATAATATTCGTGGTAACGTGATAAAAGCCACCGGAATGCCAACGTTACACTGCCATTGCGACAGAAAAGTTAATATTTGTGCTCGCGGTCGCCCGAAATATTTTCTTTAATGCGGACTCATAACGTCGTAAGTATTATTACTAATTATTCGTTTCAGTGATTCAAAATCAATGAATATTAGAATTAATCTAACGCTACAGCTAGGTAGTACTTCACTGATTAGTTCGGATTTGATTTTCTCTGGCAAAGGTGTCACTGAGCAAAATGCTATTTAGGGGCGTTAAAAGTAGAGGTTTCAAGCTTTCAAACGAGCCCAGACAGAACATCCCGCGACTTTTCTTCTCGAAGCTACAGCAATTTAAATTCGTCGGTACGGATAATCGAGGTTCTACACTTTCGTGAATTGAACGAGCATGCCTGCTCCAAATTGGGTCGTGTTTGGACTCATTTCAATCAGAAAAATGTCACGAATATACTGATAAAAGTTTCACAATGAAACGTCAAAGTAACAAAACAATGTTTTGTTTATACGTTTTACCTTTCCTACTTACACACGACCGGTTCAACTGTATCTTGACTTAAACGAGTAAATGTGATCCCACGTACGTCGCGTATGGAGTCATTTAAATCAGAAAAATATGTCAAATATGTTCATAAAAGTTTCATAAGGAAATAATGAGAAACGTCATTGGTGTGACATTTGAATGAACGTTTCGCACGTATCGAGACAATCCTGTATTACAATTGGTAAATCCGCTTTGTCCTTCGAGACGTGGCATTCTATCAATTTTTACAATCTGTCCCACGTTCTCGCCTTTCAAATATTTGCGGCAGCATTCGGCGTAGAACGGTAAAGCAGTAATCAAGGTTTGATAAAGGAATAAAAATTACTGTTCCGGGGGATCTCCTTTCCATCTCTTGCTGGCGCGCCCCCTCCGATCCTCCCTCTGCGCACCTCCACACCCGCAGGGATGCCTCTCACCTGCCCCAACACCCTTCCGAAGGTCTATTCTTCTGTCCGCGGCGCCTCTCTCCATTCGCTCTTCTGATATATCGGTAGGCAATACCACTTCTCTCTCTAACGGCACGTAAAGCGGATTCCTCTGCTAAGCAGATGGAAATTCAGGCGATGCGATGCGAGGCGAGGCGAGGTGCAGTAATGCACCTCTCTGCATCGTATATCGGCGAAAGGGAGAGAGAAAGACAGATAGAAAGATGAAGAAAGAGAGAGAGAGAATGAGTGTGCGATAGATGGAGATAGGAAGAAGGACAGCGAGAGGGGACGGAGGACGAAAAAGGAAATGGAAACTGCCGAGGAAGCGCGAGGCTGCCCGGGGAATAAAAGAATCCCGCGGGTAGTGCCGGTGAAAAGTGTAGCGTATGAAATGGAAACAGGTGAGATATTGTTAAATGATCACCGGCTCCGAAATGAACGGCGGGGAATAAGGTGAACAAAGCTCGTGTGAGCATTTCGGAACGGAACGGAACGGAACGGAACGAAAGTGGGTATTTAGGTGGCGAGAGAAACCTGTATTTGCTTTGCTAGAACCCGGAGGGAATTTTTTATCTGTCCGGGCGTTTTTTTCCGATGACGAGTTAATTGAGAAAGAATGCTTTCATGTGGGTTTCTAGATTCTGAGGGCACCGCAACGGAGTCGGATAAAAGTTATTGATGCTTCAGGTCGGTGGTCTGGAATTTGGAATGATCATCAGGGGAATTAAAACAGTTTTGTGATGTATAATTCGAGATGTTGAGCGATGTTATCGAACGGCTCTGGTTGTTGAGCTGTTGGTCGAGCTGTTCTACTTGTTTGCAAGAAGACTGACTCCCCTGTTCTTGTTCTGGTCCTTTGTCTTGTCGTAGCCAGATCTTTATACTATTCGTCAGAATATATATGGATTTATTCTATTTGCCTGACTATAGCCAGACCCCTATTCGATTCGTCAGAATTTACGTAGGCCTATTCTACTGGTCTATTAATCCACCGTTTACTTTTCCACCGTTTGTCAGCATTTCTGTTAATCTATTCTACTTGTCTGATAATACACTAAAAATTGCAAATTACACATGGAACACCCTGTACTTGTTTATATTTAAACCCGTATTCTATATAAAATTGAATTTGAACTTTAAGATTTCTGTATTAACAGTAATAATTTCGTGTCAGTCCATATTTTTACATAAGAGTTTTTGGAGCTTTGTTTAGAGATGTTTAACGTCTAATAATACGTTGTTCAATATTTCACTATTAAAGATATAACTGTGTGTATGCTTCAGTATCAGTTCATTGTTATGCTCGCGACACATTCGCAGAAAATATAGTCGTCGCGTGGCTGTTCATTAGAACGACTGATGAGTGCGGCATTACAGAGTAGCATCCCTCTAATGAACAATTCGCGTGTCCATAATTCTGGGCGAAAGCGTAAATTAACTAACAATTGATTTGTACACAACTTTGCCGGACCGGCATCGAAATAAACGCCACGGTCATAAATATTAGTATAGACAGTCGCCCCGTTGCTATGGCTTGTTCGTGCACAGAGGCCGCCGCAGAAATTTCTCCGAGAAATTTCTGTTCGTAATCAAAACGCCGCCGCGCCGTGCCGTAAAGGCGGATAACTTTGTTCGTTAGCCACTTTTAGCGGTTACAAAGAACTAATTGAATCATGTTATATAACACCGCTAATTAAAGGAACACCAGTTAATTGCGTTTCATTCAAGCTAAATTTCTCTTTGGCTTGCCCATTTTAGAGCATTTCAGTTTTCAATTCGCTTAAACTGCGAAGCATGATTAATACGATACCTAAAACATTAAATCGTTACATTAAATAAACAACTATAGTTTCGCTTCAAGTTCGTCTTTGTGCTTCCTATTTCATTATACAGTTCCCGTACGTTAATTTAAAACAAAAATTATTCATATTTGATTGGGTTCATTAACTTCTAAACAAATTGGACTTTTTTGGAAATTTGATTCGACAGGTGTTGTTCAAAAAGATACTATTATTATGAAAATGGACTCGTGACTTTTGGGCCACCCTATATTAATTACGTTTCAAAAACGTAATTGAAACTTCAAAATGTTTCTAGAAAGATAATAACAAATAATAGTAATTGGGAACTTCAGGTTAAATGTTTAAATAGACCACCTGCAAATCTACTTATACAATTAAGTTTTTTATTCATGAAGTTACATTTTAGAAATTCATACAATTTTAGTTTGATAATAGTTCTCTAGTTATTCGTCATTAAAGTTCACGTTTTCCCTCTACTTTGAGGGTTGTTTTTTCCTTGTCAAAGAGAACTATGGCGCACCGAAAAATCGATGCAGTACAGTTTTACGCGAAGTGCAGTAATGTCTCGATATCTGTAAAAGAGATGTGAACGATATTTGTGAAAAATGCATCCCCATAGAGATAATACTAATCCAATAACAAAATCCTTTTGTTTTTCCATTATTCTCTTGTGGAGCATATTTGTGATATTTTTCTGATTAAAATGTGACCAAACGAGACATAAAGTAAGGGACCCGATTACTGTGGGTGTACCAATTACTCTGCTTACACTAATTATTTTTAAAGAATATTAAATATTAAATATATTATTATATAATAATAAATATATGAATATATATAATAAATAATGAATATTAAAAGAGAGATGTTAAATTCTTTTTCAGTTATTGTCATATATGTCTTTTTAAATATTCATTATACTTTATAAATAAGTATAATTAATATAGGCACAATAATAGGGTGCCTTACTCTAATTCGACGCATATTTGCATGTACAATTGACGATTCAGTAGGACCTCGATTATCCGAACCGATATCCGAATTCTACATTCAACAGTTCAATCTGAACCAATTGAAATTTTATGCTTGTTTAAATTGTTCCCCTGTTTGAATGCATCAAAAATGCATCCTGAGCGTTCAATGGCACAGCAACGAGCACTTCAGGGTGTGTTTGTCGACAAATCGAATAAGTTGGGTGCTTCGTACAGGTAAATAAACTGTTTAAATCAGTTCGGCACAATTTACGCTTCCGGCCGAGATTCTTTGGCGAATAAGAATCGCAGCAAGCATGTTAACACCGGCTTTTGCATGTCGAGGAGATATTATTTCATTAAGGTGCGGCTTGCAGCACGCGGTCCCGCAACAAGAATTTTAATTTCTCGTTTATGAAAAAATGGCAATTGTGGTTGCATCGAGTCGGCTGGGAATTTCAAATTGTTATTATCACGGTGATAATTACATTTAATTTTCACCTCTACGCTAGAGATTTTATTACATGGTGAGAGGTTTTTAAGAAAAACCATTTGCGATTTTTAGCCCATTGCATCTTCTTGAAAAAATATGCATATCTGAACATACTTTGAATTTTGGAGCCTTCGCTTTTGACACCTTTAAGCTGCATTTTTTAGAAAGATATTTGTATATTAGTAAACGGTCGAGAAAGTGAAGATTGGATTAAACTTCACCTTGACAGCCCAGAAATTGTTAACTTTTCTTATATAATCCTGTAAATTTGTACGAGAACATGCCAAAAATCAAAGTTTTAGGGCGAGGAATTCACTGGTTCAAAAGCTATGTGCGTTTAAAGTTGTGCGTTTTAAGTGTTTCTGACAGGATAGGGTGTCGCCATTTAGTTCTACTGTTGTTATATGTGTTGAGAATTTTAGATATAAATGTTTATTACGGATTTTAAAAAATTAACTTATTGCATATTCATGAAAAAAATTATAGAGATTGAAACGTCTGGTTTTGACACACCTAAGTAATGGTACTTTGGAAGAAGCCCAGGAACTGCATGAGAAATTGAGAATGATTCTTTTTCTTGAGAACGTCGAATTAAATCGCATTAAAAATTTAATCGGTTGTAACTTCGGGAGAAAAAAATCGTCGGCGATCTATCTAAACCCTTTTAAAGGGCGAAGTCTCTACTTTTAATAGCACTAATTCGCTGTTTCAATGAATCTTTTGCAATAGTAAGCGGTCAAGCCAGTTGAAGATGGTTCTCTTCCTTTGAGGATTTCAGATTTAAACGTCTATGGGCGTTTGAAGAATTCAACCAATTCGCATCCGCGCAGAGAAATTGAAAGAGGATCTACTTTGGCTTATTTTGAACTTTGAAATCTACTATTCGTAAGTTGTTTCTATTATGAAAAAAATATATGTACAGCTCTAATTACAGTACAAATGTTCAATTATCGATTTTATTTAATTACGTGAACAAATTCTGCATTGCGCCACATTTGGCGCCAGTGGTCTAATCGACCTAATTCGATATAATATTTGATACTATGTTCAGCAAATACGTATTATGTTCCGTCACTGTACAGGTGTCACCCTATACTTTATTTGCTCTGTAGCAGCCTGATCGTGAACCAATGCGAATCAACTTAACCCTCCGACGGCGTAACCTGGGTCTGTGTTGACCCGGGGTATCAAAATTGTCATTTAATTACTCAGTTCCAAACGATTAGATCCAATGAATAACTGTTATATTAGGGCTAACAGAAAGACTAATGTGTCCACAAGAAGTACAGTCTTTACTCGGTATATGTCGCAAATATGTAGGCGATAAAAATCATGTGTAGAGATGTATTGGGTTGTCCGGAAAGTTCGTGCCGATTTTTAAGGAAAACTCAAACCCAATACATTTAAATTTTGGTATACATTTATTGAATCACTATAAGTACCTTTTTGTTTATAATCTTTCTTCATCTTTCACGCAACTTGCGTTTTTCGGCGCAAAACTTTTAAATATGATTTTTCATGTCGACCAAAGAGTTAAAGCTTTTGTCATTATGGGAATTTTGTATTGACCTAAAGAGATGAAAATTTCACAACCAAGCTCCAACACCTTTTGGAAGAAAAAAGCATCGAATGCCTATAATTCACTCTGTTTCCTTCCATATTCAAGAGCGTATAAAACTAACAAAAATTAACGCATCCTGATCAAACTTTTTTCTAAAAATACCCGAAAGATCACCTTTTTACACTACGTACACATACCATTTGTTTTCAGTCATTCCGACATATTCAGACCTATCCTAATGCCACCTACAGAAAAACGGCACGAACTTTTCTGTTCAACCCAATATGTTTGACAGTTGAAGCGGTCTTAAACATAATCAATTATAAAATTCTAAGAATCGTCGGCCGTCCGAGGGTTAACAATCGAACGAACCATCCAGTCGCGTTTCAACGTGCGAGCTTCACAGATTAGGTACAAGGGTTAAAAAAGCCTCGCTGGTTCCCGGTAGAGCCGTGGCGCTATTTTGCGGGAACAAACACGCATAATTACCGGCTGATCTTGCCGAGGCTCGCTTGCTCGCTCAAGGAAGAGGCTCGCATAAAAGGCGGGGGGTAAAAAAAAAAGGCGGAGGCCGCGTCCAAGGGAAAGAACGAGTTATTAAAACGTTTTGAAAATCCCTCCCTCGGCCGGCCGGCTGAGACAATGGCCACGCTAGCTGCCGATTGTCATCGGCTTTGCGAGCCTCGTCCCTGCCTTGGATCTCGTTCGCTCCCCGGCGCTGAATCACCGCGCTGTCACGGACCCTGAATGCCAGTCATAGAGGCGACGACTCGATGCTACAGGAAGCTCATTAGGCATCGCCCCAGGCATTTTCTGGCCCTTGCCTCCTAGACTTCGTCAATTTTTCCGCCAGACCACCCATCCACCCCCCACCCTCACACCCCTCCCTCCAACGTCCACGTGTACATATGCAAATACCGGCTCGGGAATGGGGCGAAAGTTGCCTGGAAATTTCGTTTCCATTTCTAATTAACGCTACCAAGGTTATCCGACCGCTGACACCCCTTTTTTCATTTTTACGCGGGTGCAACGTGTCTCCCCGCGGGTTTCTCGGAGCCTCGTTTTGCGCCAGTTTTAATAGGATTTTTGTTATTATTGTTGTTGGGTTGCGAGCTGCTGGGAAACACTGTAGACCACCGTGTAACACGATCACGAAACTGTTTAACAGTAGTGGTTTACGGGACGAGCCAAAATGACGCGTTTTATTATTTTTAATATGTAATTACTTTAGTAACAATGAATCCGCGAGGAATTATTCAATTTGTTTGGGTATAACAAATGATTGTATTTCCTTGAAAAGGGTGATTTCTGAGATCATGTGAGAAAACTTTTTCCTTTGCGAGAATGTTCTCCGAGAGTTCGTTAAGGAGTTATTAACGAAAAACGCGGACCAATCAGAGCGCGACTACAGTAAACGGACCAATGCCAACGCTACGCTAAGTGGGACCTGTCGCCGAGGCTGAGTTCGTCAGCCGCGCTCGATTGGTCCGTGTTTTTCGTTAATAACTTCGCATCGAATTTTCAGACAACATTTTCGCAAAGGAAAAAGTTACTTCAAATGACCTTGGGAATCACCCCTTTCAAGAAAGTATATTTTTAGGTCAGTCAAGAAGTCTCCACACAACTTTTAAAATGGAGCAGCTTTTTTAATATTAGGCTTACGATAGGTCTTCAAATTTACGAAATTGACAGTAAAAGTGATTGAGTTAGAACAACTCTTTAGAGCTGAAGTATTTTATGCTAATTTGTTAATGAAGTTTTATCCGGAAAACTGCTTTTTAATTGTAATTATACGGTTGGACCTAAAAATGTTTATTTTGGAATATTTAATTCTTTAAAAGAAATGTTCAGTGTAAAAAATTCTTCAATGATAGTCCGAACCTTTCAGATTAAAAGAAAAGAAAGTCGATTCTATCAAACAAATAGTTTCCGAGATAAAAATTCATAAATGAAACATTGTTCGCAAATACGGTCTCATATAACTGAAATTGGAACACGGATACCAGAATGGGATCAATTGTTAACAGAACAGTCAATATTATAAAAATAAATTTGGAGTGTAAAAACTTCTTCAACGATAGTCCAAACCTTCCAGATTAAATTAAAAAAAAGTAGTCAACTCTATCTAACAAACTTTCGAGATAAAAATTCAAAAATGGAGCCTTGTTCTCAAATAAGGTCCCATACCATAAAAATTCAGATAGCAAAAATTCAAATACCATAAAAATAGACAAAAATTCAAATAGCCGTGTTTTTCAAACAAAATTGAAAATCGTCGAAATGATGAAGTGAAATTCCCGTCCCCTCTAATCTCGCGTGCATTACACTATACCATACTTCGACTCGAACAAAATCGCGCACATCGACGCGAAAAATCGATTTGTCGTGTCACAGCCCTGCAATCTCTGATGCATTCGTTTGTCAACGATTTGACAATGGACGATAGGACAGTGAGGGCCTGGCCAGGGACTGTCACTTGTTCAACTTCCCCTCGAAATGTTAGAAACGCTCGGTATCGTTCGTTCGGCGTGCATAGAAGTCGCGTAGCGAGATTCATGCCGCGATACCGATGATTTCAAGCATCCTGTCGCTTTGCCCTAATTTCGAGTTGCATTATACTTGTGCAGCTGCGGAGGACCATCCCGGAACGTGTCGTTTGGTACCCAGCTGGTCCCCAATCAACGTCGTCTCGCTTATCAAACTTCCAGCTCGCGACACGCGGCCGAAATGACCGGATTGAGGTGCCTGTCCGCCATTTGCATTTGAACCCGCAACGGCGCGGCGCCTGGTGCAATAAGAATGCCACCGTAATTTTATGCGGCTGGAAAGCTCACACTTTCGCCATTTTTTGTCTGCTTCACAATCGCCGCCGAGCCTCGGCTATATACACTATAGTGTCGCGGTATGTGCCAAAACTTCGGGACCCAAGTGTAGCTTAAAAACTAATTTTTCCAAATTGAACCAAACTATTTCAGTTTACCAGGTAATACGAGAAAAAGTAATTAAAAATTACCACTATTTTTACCCTTTTCAATATATTGATAAAAGATTAAAAGATAAATAATAAAAAAACAACAAAATAGAACAACACAATCGAAAAAAAGACTATGAAATTACTAATAGGTAGACAGAATTGTTTGGATAATAGAATAACAAACCAAAAAATTTTTAATCGATATGCATACGCGTTCAAATAATGCAACGACAGATTAACAAATATGGGTCAGATGTTACAAAATGACTGTTAAATTCGTTGCGATTATAATTGCAATGCAAAATGGTTCCCATGTGTTTCGAAATCGATTGTTACAGCATAAATTCAGAATGTCGTAAGGAATTATTGTGTACAATATAAATAACATTGCATTTTAATTAGTCATTTTATAACGAATCATTTTGGCATATAACGTCATTGAAGTAATTTTTTTACTTCAACTGAATTATTGGTTCAAACTGTACTGATTTTTATAAATCCAATCTAGTTTATTTACTTTTTGCCTTAATTAGGAGATAGATTAAAAAAAAAGTGATTAAAAAATGTTTTCCGTAGAATATATGTACAGTCTGACCATAGGATGATCTTATTTCACTTGTCCGACCATAAAGCAGTCTCATTTCAGTTGCTTGACTATAAAACAGTTTCCGCTAAAATATCTGACCATAGATAACTTTATTTCTTCTTGTCTGACTTTATTGAGACTTTATCCTAATTGTCTGACAATAAAATCTACCTCCTTTATTTGTTTGAATTGATTCTCAATGAAGACCTCGTCTGCTTAACTGATTATAGGTAAGTACACCTATTTCACTTGTCGCTTGTTTGACACAAGATTGACCCATTCTATTTACCACTTGTTTGACCACAAATTGACCTATTCCATTTGTCACTTGTCTAACTATAAGTCGACCTGTACCATTTGTCTGGTGATCGGTCAACCTGCAGCGTTTGGCCAACCATAGATTGACCAACCCTACTTGACGGTTGCTTCGTCGCAGATCGGCCACTTCTACTTTATACTAGTCTGGACATGGGTCAACTTATTTCACTTGACGTTCGTCGAATATTAGGTCGACTTATTCCACTTGATACTTCACTGAACCTGGATATACAAAATGGAAACATTTCAATTTTAATACGAATTTGTATATATTATTGGGTATAAATTTTCATATAAATTTGTGTACATTATAGCGTCCAAATTTTAATATAAATTTGTATATATTACACATGATAAATTTTAATATAAATTGAAATTGAGGATTTTAATATAAATTGAGGACACTCTATGAAATATTTGGAAGACAAACAAGCTTTAAAGAACTAAATCTACGAAATTTATATTTCATAGATGATATTTCAAGTCTTTAGGATTTAGCGTGTGGTAAGTTTATGAAAAATAATCGGAAAATAATTTACTTAGATTCGTTTGAAAAGGTAAAGCCTCGAGTTTGATTGCACCGGATTGCATTTTTTCGCTTCGTCTCTCCGACCGTGGAAACGTATTAATGAGAAGATAAGTGCCTGAAACTTAATTAGAAAGCAATTGTTGCAGAACATGCGTTCTGATCCTAGCCTGCTGCCCTGTCGTCAATAGTGATCGACGTATCGAAGGCCGACGACATCGTACGTCAGACACACGTCACTCCCGAGTTGCTTCCCTCGGAATTAATGCTCGATAACAACTGTACCATCACTGAACAATGACAAGCTATTTTTGATGACCCAGGAAGTAGATATTATATTACAAAAGCTTTTATTGAGAAAGCAACTTTGACATGTTAAAAGTAGACACTTCAATCGTTAAAATGAACTCAGATACATTATTGTCAGATTATTCCGTCAGTTACCATATTATAATTACTAGACTGCGGATTTTTATGCATTTTTACTGTTTATACATTTTCAAACTTCAGGAATAATGTATGATAACGAACATCAATGACAGTCCTACTTCATTCTTATCATAAGCAATTTTCTAGTTGATAAATTGAACTTGTCCTGATTTTTATAAAAAACTATAAAACTTTGTTGGTTTTAATGATTTTTTGTGCGAAACTTTTACCAGTATATTCTTGAAATTTTTCTGGTTAAAATGGTACCAAACACGGCACAGTTTCGATCGTATTTACTTGTTTAATCCCCGATTTAGAAAAACCTCGATTATCCGAACTGATCAGTGGAAGATTCGATGATTCAGATAGTAGAACAATTATCTAGCTGCTAAGTTAAATGTTTACTGATTTGTGCATTCAATGGTGTTGTATATGGTTCGCTTCAAAATGTTTACATAATAGAGAATTCATGTATTATCGGTTCGAATAATCGAACTTAAACAAGTAAATGCAATGCAAATGGTGTCGTGTTTGGGCTCATTTTAACCAGAAAAATGTCGCGAGTATGTTAGTGAAAGTTTCGTAAAGGTATAATTTAAAAAATCGAGAACTCTTCTGGGTCCATATTGGGGCCCATTTGTATAAAATTTTGGGAAAGTATTCCACAAGGATTATACTGAATATTATATGAAATTTTTGAAAAATAGATTGTTTTATCGTGCGAAGGGTATGTAGCCCGTCGAGGGTAAGAAAAACGACGGGCCCTAGATGAAAATTCTTTGGAAATGAAATTGCGCTATCTCTCACTCACTGAAAATGATTATCTCAGTGACGAGGGAGGGTTGGAGGGTTTTGATCCCACTATTATGACTATAAGGAGTAATAAAGCGAGTTGGAAGGGTCGAGTTTTCGTTAAGCCCGACTAAAAATGGAGTGGAATCCATAGGAATCGGTGGAGACATTTCGAAGGAGATGCGGTTTTCCCCATCCGGCCGTCATCCTGGAAACGAGTTTTCCGGCGAGAGCGCTCGGAATTCCCCAGTCAGGAATTACTATCGTGAATTTCATAGCAGGATGTTCGTTAGCAGGATTTCTTTTCCTCCGGTCGACCAGCTGGCCACTCGACTCGAGTGCATTCTTATTCAGCCGTTTTCCAGTCATTGTCAGAAATCCTCTTCGTAAGGCGCGATTCATCATTCGTTTCGGGACTCATCGCCCCTCGGAGAACGGGGCTTCCGGAGCGATTTCAATGGCCGAAATTATATCCCCGAAAAATCCTTTTCCGTTTAGGGAGTTTTAAGAAGCGTTTCGTTACTCACGATCTTCGTTATTTTTGCGATTTTACTTTCTGTTATTGGAATTCGGATCGAGCGTGATCTAACTCATATGTCCCTAGGAAGTTTAAACTGTTGTAAATTCGTAAAAACAATACGTATAGTGATCTACCTGGGCTCATTCTGAAGCTTGAAACTTCTTCTTTTATGAATTCTAAAGCACTTTTCTACCCGGAATACTTTTACACTAGAAATGAAGCGAAGAAGCAAACAATGTCTTTTTCTTGAAAATTTGTCAAACTCGTATGTCCCCAGGAAATTTCACCCGTTGTAAATTCGTGAAAACAATTCGCACAATAATCTACCTGGGCTCATTATGAAGCTTGAAACTTCTACTTTTAATGACTTCTAAAGCACTTTTTCACCTGGAATACTTTTACTCTAGAAATAAAGTGTGGCAGCGAAGATTGCCTTTTCCTTGAAAATTTTGCAAACCCATATGTCCCTAGGAACTTTAACCTGTTGTAACTTCGTGAAAACAGCACGCAGAATAATCTACCTGGACTCATTCCAAAGCTTGAGATTTCTACTTTTAACGCCTACTAGAGCACTTTTTTACCTACAATATTATTACACTAGCAATTCAGAGGGGAAGTGAAGGATGTCCATAGCTCAAAACTCTCAACAAATAATGGTGTCTACAGTAACTTGGTGAAAAAAAAATCGTGAAACAATGTACGGGGCTCATTTGACAACTCGAATCCCCTTTTTACATCACCACCGTGGGTTAATTTTTTTTTTGGATCGTACGTTTCCGAGCGTAACAAGTAAAAATAGTGCCGGGAGTCATCCTACTGCAATCACCGATCTTGTAAAAGGATTTCGGGGAGAGAGAGAGAGAGCCGAGGCGCCGTAGATTTTGAGAAGTTTTCCGAAGAAAAAGAACGACATCAGAGGGAATTGTCGAAGTGATTTTTAGCTCGGGCGAAACTCTCGGAACAATCTGTCCATTGAGATTACGTTCCTCTCGGCAAATTGGAGAATTAAAGGGAATGGCTTTCGTTCGACGTAGCCTGCGCTTTAATTCGATAACTAGAATGCAATTTAATGAGATCTAAAAGCCAGAGGGATTCGAGCGTGAAGCACTGGTAGAGTTGAGGAAAAAAAAAGGAAAAAGGGGAGACCTAGCGCGCGGAAAGTTCTGACGTCGCTGCCAATGTTTTATACATAATTTCCGAACTATGACTATGTTAATTTGAGAATGGAGCGTCCACAATAAGCCCATCGAGTACACAATGTTTTTTTCGCTGGAACGGTGCGCCCGAGTATTTTGCTTTTTACCCTAAAAAACCAATTAAAATTATACATGGAATAATACAACTATTTGTACAAATTGACAATTTTGTATTGAAACAATCAATTTTTCTATGAAGCAGTGATGTCTGCATAGTTAAAAAATTATTTTTTCGTGTTGCATTTTTAATAGTTCGCGGATTTTTAAGGAAAATAGAAACTGTCCAGGACAACGGTCAAAAGCTGCAGTTAAATGACAATGTATTTTATCCTTAAATTTTTTAAATGTCTTAACAGTTTTGTATGTGATCCATTCATATTTGCCATAATAAAACCTTTAGTCTGCGGCAATTATTAAGTATAATAAGATTTTCTAGATCCACTTTCAGAATTTTCTTGATACGTTTCGGTTGATCTAGGCAAATCAGGACAGGGTTTCGAGTATTTTCCGCGGCGACGGAGTCATCGAGTTACGCATGCATGACATTTGCATCCGCGATGCAACATAGATTGACGAAAGATGAACTTGAGGGTGCCGGAGTAACAGTCGAAGGAGGAGAAAGGCTTGACAGGAGCGAGCTAAATGAAGGCTCAGATTCCATCAGCGTCGGATGAACAGAACCCAGCACTAATCCCGGCTTCCTGCGTGGAGGAAGCCGGAGGAGCTGAACGCCTCGTTGCTTTCGATGACTTTGTTAGACGGTGGATTGACTTCGTCAGACCGGCTGTCGAACTTTACCCGAGATGCATACTTTTGAGTTACAGCGCGCCAGCGATAGCGTGGGTTTAGGTTTCCTCACTGGGGAACAATTAACACTGACGCGACTAACTGAGGACGTTGTAAAGTTGTTCCAAAACTGCTGGAGGAAAAAGAGAACCCGCGCAGGTGATACTAAAAAGTTCTGGCTTTCAAATAAGCGTGAGTGCATCGTCGTACAATTTTTTTTGACGATGTTACGACACTTCAAAGTTCCTAGGGACATATGTACGAGGTCGAAAGTTTTTTAAGGAAAATATCCGTCATTTTCCCCGCTAGTGTAAAAATATTACAAGTACAAAGCACTGCATGCGTGTTAAAAGCAGGGATTCCGCCCTTTAAAGTGAGCCAAGGTACATTGTTCTACGATTTTTTCTTACGAAGTTATAACACTTTAAACGTAAACCATTTTTCCCCTAGAATCTAGTGGATTCTGTGAAAGCGGGAAAACCTAACCTCGCTACACCTAAATTCGCACTAGAATTCTTTGCTGGATTTATTAATACGAAGTCGAAGAATCAATAATTGCATACGGGCCATAATAATGAATAAACCACTGATCTTTATGCAAAATAAAAATTCTCCCAGTCTATTGTACGAAACGACGTATCTATGACTGGTGTACGTTGTTTCATAAAAATTGCAAGACTGAATTTATTTATATTTTTCGCAATGTTTATAACAATATGTACTTCAACAAAGAAATTGAAGTTCGACATTATTATTATTAAACATTAACTTTTTCCACTAAATAAATGTCTCCGGAGCTAATAACGAAGAAACAAGCCAAAGGACGCATGAATTGGGATAGCCGCAGTTACAAGAAGGCGAAACGGAAATTGCGCTACACCCACGTTAATTGATTCCCCGATGAATTCGCATCAGACACAGTTATGGGTTGCGCCATTATGTCTCGGTTTTCCATATTAGTCAATTCAATTACGGAGCCGGACATACACGTGTACCTGGGACCAGAGTACGTTCACATATCCCACGATTAATCAACTTGTTCAGTTGGCCGCGGTTACATGCTGGATATACTGGGTTCGATCGATTCGAATAAATCCCTTTGAAGTCGCCGATATATGAAGTATTATTCGAGGAATCTGTTACGAGAGGGAATTTAAATATCTATCGCGTGGCAAGCGCTCGCGGTCTGCGGTAAGTGTCCCGGTTGATCTGAGCTACTATGGCTGCTGTCCACACGGTATTTCAGCGAAAATTTAATTTCAATTATTTTATTTAATACTACTTAATCTGGTGCATTTAAATCTATATTAATTCGTTTAATTTTTGGAGTTCAAGAATTAGAATTTGAATATTGAAAGTAAAAAGTGAATATTTAAACGAGTACAAAACTTATGGAATAATTAAAAAATGTTTAGGCCCAAAGTTGTGTGAAGGTCAAAGTGAAGTAAACTCATAATTGACACTTAGTGTCCAAAGTTAAAAGTTTCATTACCTCAGTTGAAATAAGTTGATATATATATCAAAATAATGTAAAAATTGTTTAAGCTATTAAAAAAACTGTAGTATCCAAGGTCACTTGGAAGTCAAACGTTGATTTAGTTAAATGTATGCGTAAGAATATCAATTATAACTTACAGTTAATAAAGATTTTTATTACATCATAATTATTTTTATTTTACTTTTCCGAATTAATTATTTCTCTTGCATTAATATTGATTTATTAGGAGCGGTAGCCACTAGTTGTCTCATATGGCAATTTTGATTTTTCTAGTTCAAACAATTTGTATAGGCATTCGAACCGTCCTGTGCTTGCATTTGCAATTTCTGTACCACTGCAGCACGGATGGATATTGAATATTGATTAATGATTAAATATTGGCCAAACTACAAATCCTCTTCGGTGTAAATACATTTTCGGTTACGTGGAATAAATATTTACACTGAAAGCAATGTGGATTTATCATGATCATCAAAAAATTTAGTGGTTTTGTTTCTGTACAAGATAAGAGAAGCATGTGTATTTTTAACTATCACTGACCTGTATAGTTTCATCAAAACTGCAGGTGGTTGGCTTTGATGTTCGTCCTGTAACAAATGTATAATAATATTAATGTATAATTGTGTAATTGTGTAATTTAATTCTAATTTTAACTCAAACTTATTGATCCTTTCATAGTAATCCTACAGTATTCACGACATAACACACTACTAATATACAAATTATACTATTACACACCAATTATACTTATACATCTATAATTCAGATTATACCGATACTGATTATAACAATCCAATTTTAAACATCAAATCACTGCACCCTCAATTCATAAACAAGAGCAAAACCGGAACTTATCAAAATTGTGCAAAATCACAATTTGTAATCTTGAAAATCAAATCAAAGAAAAATTAACAAGAAAATACCATAGGGAGTTACACAGAACCTTGAATTAAACTTCCCTCGCCAAGAAAGCCCTCCAAAATCTCAGCAAACAACGCTGTGGCCTTCATTACACCTGTTTACCACGCGTTTAATTTCCTCGCGGACGAATCTCCTCTGAAATGTGACAGGCAAGGTCCCGCAGTGTTATTGTCACCCACAGACCGCCATCTTTTTTACAGTGGGTTGTTTCGAGGAAATGAACAAAGCTCGATTGTGATTGTTAACCTTTACAAATAAAAGTTGTCTAACGAATTTTTAACTGCAAATCGCATCTTTTCTTTAAATTAATTTCGTACATTAAAACGTTCATTCCGTTGCGAGAGGTTAGTTTTATTATTAATAAATGTCCTGAAGGATCACGTACCTTTGAACAAATATTTAACGCTACAACTACAAAATCAGTATGCGTTAACAATAAATTCAATAGAATTTGTTGCATAAGCTTCATTAACGAAAAATTATACGAAAACTAAATAAATTTGATCAGTATAAAATAATCATATCACCGGTGTACACTGCTTCGAGTGTTAAATATTAAATTTTGATGAAACTTTCACAATGTGTATAATCGCCACAGATTAACAAAACGTATTTTGAAAATGTTCTAAAGGTTGTAAAATACAACTTTTCTCTGCAATTCCGATCGGTTGCAACTTTTTTAAAACTTTTTATTCGCGTCATGTAGTGAACCAATTTGATACATATAAACAATTTATAATTTTTCAAATGTCCGAATATTCATGGGGGTGGCTATGTCTTGAAAAAGTATTTATTTTATTACTGTTACCGAATAAAAGGAGGCAAAGGAGAGGTCGCTCGACGTAGCTTCGGTGTGAATGTAGCTTTAGCCTGTTCCTCAAGAATGACGTAACAGCGGGAAACCATGAAAAATAAGAGGGCGGAGGCGAGTATGGGGCCGGGGAGGGTTTCTTTTCTGTAATTCTCGTATGTTTTAGATTCGCAGCTGTCCACGCCGGGTGGGTCTATTCCTGTTGCTATACGAGCGCGAGTCTGTGTTTTTCCCAGGGATTATCTGATAACGGAAGAAAATGCGCCAAGGGACGCGGCCCATGCGGTGCCCGTCGTCGAACAAATAATAATAAGCTCCGGAAGAGCCTTTGTCGAGGGGATACTCGAGCATAGGGGTCGTTGCCACGGCCGGACTTCCCTTCCGCTTCTTTATTTTATTCTTCCATCCTACAACTGACTGACAACCTCCTATCCTGGACACATGATCCAACTTTCTGGATTTCGGGGAAAATCTTCGGTCGGGAATTGAGGATGTTTAATCTGGTGTGAGTTTGTTGCGGATTGTTGGATAGAGGTCTGTCTGCTCGTATTTTAAAGGGAACGCCCGAGCCCTTAACACTGTACAGTTGTTCCATTTCATTCTTCCATCTTGAAGAATACGGGAAACGCGAGTCGGCAAGAACTAGAGGAAACTTGGGAGGATTTTTCAAAATTGATCATAGATTCCATTTTATGCAAACAAAATCGTTTACGTTGTTTTTTTTACAGAAATTTTAAATTGAAACGTCTTCAAACATTTACCCTTACCTGTCAAAAACCGCTTTAAACGTGCATAACTTTTGAACCAGTAATTTCCTAACGTTAATACTTGTCTTTTTGTCATTTTCTCGTAAAAATCTACGGGATTATATAATAAAAAGTCTAAAATTTGTGGTCCCCTAAGTTAAAGTTTAGACCGTTTCATCCCCTAAGTAGCCTACTCAAATTTATTTGTGGACTTTGAATTCTATTCACCATTTCCAAATTTATATTCCATAAATATAATATTAAATGTGATTTTAATGTGATTTTAGATGTTATTTTAAAGGACCACTTGAGAATTTTACCATAAATACATAAAATTTGCAGTCTAATTATTACAGCGGATTGTTAATTTTTATAGTACATTTCAGTTTCAACTGGTATCACTTTCGCCGAAAGTTTTCGTCCTTACATAAAGCCGTTGCTTGAATGGGCCTCCAACCATTTTAATCGAAATTCCGAATGACTACGACGCGACGGTACAATGACTACGAAGGTTCGGAATAATTAGAACATTTGATCGTGGAGCGGGATAACGCGAGTGCAGCGATATTTTACTTCGGCCGTTCTAACGGTGCGCGACCGGAGGTACATTCCGAAAATAATGGGACTTGTTTAAACACCGATGTAGATAAAATGGAACGAAAGGTGATAATTTTGTTGTGCCACATCGCCGTTGCTTCTCATTGTTACGCTTCTTCTTCTTGTTATTGCAATTCGTTAATCTGATTTGTCGCTTCCCCCCATTGTTCAAACGCAGGTAACGCAAACTGCATAATTTAGTTAACTTGCACAGTTTCCAACATATTATTATAATTTATCACGATGATTTACTAATCTTTTCTCCGTTTCACAAAGTTCGCTGGATAAACAACTGATATTTCCAAAATTTTATTGACCATTTTATTTTTTTTTAATTCGCCAATTTTATTTTACTTGTTTTTCGTAAACAAATTCTTCCAACATGTTAACACGTTAACTGCCACGTCAGTCACATATGATTGACAGTGATTTTTGACTAGGTTTACAAATTCATTTTTGTTGTGACATATCCAGATCAACAGAAATTTATTGGGCTCTTTAGAATCCAAAAGGGTTAAGACAGCATCCCCTGTAATACATTTTAACCCTTTGCACTCGAAGCTATTTTAACTCCAAAACGATACGTTTCTTCCGACCTAGGATATTTCCGTTCTATATATTTTTTTCATGTTGTACATACGAAAATGATGCCATTTACTCGTGCAATACTGAAATGTTTAGTAATTTATTAAATGCAAACGAATTTAATAATGTAAAAAATATTTTGGATAATGATACAGCAATTTTTAGTGGTGCCTTACACTCACCATTCGAGTGCTAAGGGTTAAATTTCTAGTTTTGGTTTCATTCATTAAATTACACTGATTTTTTAAGAACCTCTGGAATTGATTTCTGGCATTTAACGTGTTAAAGAGTCTCAACTTATTCGGTAGAATTCTGAGAAAAGTATGCGACGTTTAATCGAATATTTTCTGCCACCGGTGGTATAGTATCCTGTCCGAATATTAACGCGAGTAGCTGCGCATCCCGACACTGTCGCCAGATGCTCACGCTCTGCTTGTATTTCTTCTCGCACGCGCACTATCCGAAGCATAGATAGGTACCTGTAGATATCGCTTTTCAGGGGGTGGTTATTCCGCCGCCGACGTCGATTGACTTCGCCGCCAGAATTTCATTTCACACTTTCCCCGATGCTTCTCGCGTAGACCTGTCCTGCGTATAATAAGTTGCGATATCATAACGATACCGTGTTCGGGAAATTGAAATGCAACACACGGAACGTCGCGCCGCGCCGTCGAAGGTGAATGTAAATAACCTGGCCATTATCGATTTGACAGAAATCCTGACGCACCTTGTGTCCTATTGGATGTTTATTGCTCGGAACTTTCCGCGACATTGTCTACTTTCACGGCTAAAATCCTAGCAACAAACCGATCCTTCTCTTTTGCATCCGATTCGCGAAAATACATTCGAAATAAAAACTTCTTCGGAGTCGTTAAAAGTAGAAGTTTTAATCTTCCAAATGTGCCCAGAAAGATTGTTGTACGAGCTTTTTTAAAGTAATTACAGTAGGTTGAATTTTATCAATTCTGTAGAGACATTTGCAAAGTTTTCGAGGAAAGAACACTCTTTGCTGTCTTGCTTAATTGCTAGTGTAAAAGCGTTCGAAATAAAAAGGACTCTACAATTCTTTAAAAATAAAAGGTTAAAGCTTTATAATGCGCCCAGGAAGATTATTGTACGAGTTCTTTTTACAATATTACAACAGGCTAAACTTCCTAGGGACATATGAGTTTGCAAAATTTCCAAGGGAAAGTCATTCCTCACTTCCTTCTCTGGTTCCCAGGGTAAAAGCAACCGAAATAAAAATACAGTAAGCATGTTAAAAGTAGAAGATTCACTCTTTCAAATGCGCTTAAGCAGATTGCGCTACGATTTTTTTTACAAAATTACAACAGGTTAAACTTTCTAGGGACATATGAATTTGAAAAATTTCCAAGGAAAAGAGATTTCTCCCTTCCTCCTCTGATTCCTAGGTTAAGAGCATATGAAATAACAAATATCATAGGCATGTTGAAAGTAGAAGATTGGCTCTTTCAAATGCGTTTAAGAAGACTGCGCTACGATTTTTTTATTACAAAATTATAACAGGCTAAACTTCCTAGGGACATGTGAGTTTGCAAAATTTCCAAGGAAGAGACATTCCTTACCTCCTCCTCTGATTCCCGGTGTGAGAGTACTCTAAATAAAGAACTACTGTAAAACTCCTCAAAAGTAGAAGTTTCAAGCTTGACAATGAGCCTGGGCAAATTATTGTACGAGTTCTTTTAACAAAGTTATATTAGGCCGAATTTACTAAACTTTGCAAGGAGATTTGAATTTGTATAATTTTCAAAGGAACGCCGGTTTTTGTCTTCTCGTCTGATTTCTAATGGAAAAACATTCTAACTAAAATATTTGATATTTTACCTATTTCGAAATAACAAAGTTTTAATCATAAAATGAACTTTGATGCGTTGTTGTTCGATATTGTTTTTCGCAAAATTGAATCGTATGAAACATCTCCCGACGATGACCTGAATATTTTTATTACACAATTCCAGTATCACAATATTTACGAAGGTTCAAGGCTGAAAATTTTTCGAAAGCAAATATTTTAACCACCGAATAGAGGCGCGTGGTCTCATACATATATGTTGCTGTTTCATTTCCGGCAGATAGTTCGTTCATAGATAACAACTTCCGCGTTACAGGCAGCCTTTTTATTGAACCATAATTTCTTCCAGCGTCACTATGAAAGCATGAACTAGTTCAAAACCAACGGATCAAAATAAATTAAAATTAAGTCTAAATTAAATCCGATACGAAATTCATATAGCTTCAAAAACAAAAATTACTTGATAAAATATATTAAAATAAATATTGTTCGATCCAATTCGAGAGATTATTTTCATTTTTTTTAGAAACAACTTCCTATAGTATTTTTATTTCAAGATTATTTATTTGTTTTTCTGAAATATTGTTTTTACGGATTGTTGTGGAGCGGTTTTCTTTAAATATTTTGTTGGTGAATTAAAATCGATAGTCTGTATTACGTGGAAAGGTTACGTAGATCCAGAAGAATGACGAAAGAATCTGTTGAAATCTGGGATCAAAGTGATGGAACTTTGATCCAGGGATTCACCAGCATCGTCCACGTGCGCCTGTGTTTGAAAAATATATACATTTCCTCGCTCCACACTGTGTCGATGCAATACGAACGCACAGGCTGTATACATGGTCTTATGAAAAACAAGCTTCGTTGATTCGAAAATTGAAATTTTTGCTATATGAATTTTCCCTCAATATAGACTCAAAAGAAAGTGGAATTTTTGGAAAGTGTGCATTTACGCCGTTTTTGATCGCCTAAACGATATTGGATGATTAAAATAACTATTGCAAAGATCGTTCATTAATATACCTACTACGGATTTCGTACACTTATAATAAAATTGTCTAGATCAAATTCAAAATGGTGAACGTGTTCAAAGAATTTTGAAACACCTGTGTTATTTTCATATTGCACAATTTTTACTTTACTTAAATATCCGCAATCAATTCAGTAATAAAATTATCTTTGTAAGCTAGAATATGCATTAAATTTGTAGTTATAGATAACAAAATTGAAATGAGGATATTCAACTATGTTTTAAGAATATACAGTAATTTTTTTAAAGAAAACACATTCATTCGATCCAAAGTTAGAATTAGGGTTAAACTTCACAGCAGGAAACCAGAAATTTTTAACCTCTTTAAACGTAATCCTGTAGATTTTGGCGAGAAAATGTCGAAAATCCAAGTTTCAATCCTAGGAGATCACTTGTTTTTGACAGATAAGCATTACTTGCTTTGACAAACAAACCTACCGAAATTTCCGGAATATGCAGTACTTTTTTAAAGAAAACATATTAATTCGGTCCAAAGTTTCAATTAGAATTGTGTGCATTTGTAGCAATTTTTATTTTTAGAGTCGAAATCTTGACACACAATCTCGAAACCAAGCGACATAAGTTCCCCGGAAAGGAACGAAGCAATAGTAGTCGGGTCACGGAGGGCAAGTTTAAAATTAGAATTCCATGGAGATGGTAATTGCATGCATCAACGAAGAACAGTGCTCGTAGGAAACTTTTAATTCGGCAATTGAATTAAACGAGCGCGCTGCGTTTAGGTCTAGAGATGCGTGGGTGTGCACGCACACTACGAAAACCTCGGTGACAGTTTCCAGTTACCGATCCGCGATACATCGATCGGGACTAGGGAGACGTTCGCGCGCGTTCTGCGAAGTCACTTTTGAAATTCGGAAAAACTGCGTTCCCCCGCGAAGAAAAAAGGAAAAATACAATCTAGATCTGGGAGAGAGAGAGAGAGAGAGAGAGCGGAGGGGCGGGAAATTGCGCGCGAGGAGCTTTTAATTCCCTCGTTTCATTCAATGTGAATTGCACTCCTGGCGTGCACGTTCGCGCAGCCGTTTATGCACGCGTGCACGTGTAAACGCGGTTCGATGCACACACGGGCAAATGTCCCACTGTCTTGACTGTTGCTGAATGACGAAATGAAATTCCCCGCGAAAGAGAGGAAGTGTACTTTTCCTGGAATATTGAAGGCAGTCTGCAGAAAATTTCAGATAGCAAGATCAGTCTTAGGACCGTGTTTTTCGAGTATTATTCAGTAGTTTCGTTGATGACCACACACCGCTGCCACGTTACGACTATGTTACTGCTTTCGACTCAAAAGATTCGTTTGTTAACGAGGCGATTATCTAGAAAAGGTTAAATGAAATCTTAGCAAGCTTTGGGTATTTATAGTGTTTGAATGATTAAGTATATATTTGTGAAACTTTTTAAAAATATAAACAGTGCTTTTGAGAACGTATAGAAATTTTTCCAGCTTAAACTATTCGCTTGTTATTGAAAGACTATAGTTTATTCAAAGAATGTTCAAGAAAATTGAAACCCCTCTTTTGGGATTTTTATCATTTAAACAGCTCGGTATAAATTTGTGAAACTTTTTATACATTTCAACAGCACTTGAAAGAACGCTTGGAAAAATTTTCAGCGTATGAGATTAGTTTGTTAGGGAGTCATAATACTTTATTTGAAAGTGCAACAAAATCAAAGTGAATCGTTTGGAACATCGTTTCTTTGGAAACCCCTTCTTTGGGATTTTTAGTATTTAAACGGTTGAATATAAATTGGCGAAGCTTTTTATACAATTAAACAGTGCTTTGAGGAGGATACAGACAAATTTTAAGATTGGAAAACTCATTGTCTCGAGAGTTATAATAATATCAATAGAGCTCGACTCAAGAAGATTAAAACTACTTGTGAGGTAGATCAGTTACGAAGAACGTCTTCAGAGATTTTTAATAACTTTACACCTGAGTATCTGAAACATTTGCCCTAAATACTTTGGGGAACATATAGAAAAATTTGTAGTCCAGGAAATTCATTATAGCGCAAGATATAGATATTTGAATGACTTATTGTATAGATTTCATGTTTCTAAATTTCTCTAAAAAGCAACTTTGATTTTTCTAGCTTTAGAGGTTATCGAATGTCGGTAATTACTGTACCACCCTGTATGTGGTGTGTATATACTCTTCGGGATTCAATATATGTATATGTGTCAGACGCATAAACAGTCACGTACAATATTACTGGTTAGAGGAATCAAATTTCCGTTACTTCGATCCTGGGTTTCCCTGATCCTATCACCTTACTGGCAAAGTTGAGGATTATATAGCCGGCAGTGTAGAGATATACCAAATACCTGCCGTTTCCATACTGTATATGCCGTAGAGAATCATCCGTTAAATTTAAAACTCGAATTCTCATGCTTCATAGTAAATTTCCCCAATATTTCATTCAATTTTTAAAAATCTAACAACAATTGTATCAATACTCAATATCTAATCTATAATCAACGATTGTAACTAAACTATTTCCTTAACAATTGCAACTACGTACTTACAATATCTAATTACCAATCACAATTGCAATATCTCATTTTCAATTGCAATTAAAATATTTAATCATCGATCGTAATTATCAGTCATTTCAATTATGCAGTGTCGGATTCAATTTTTAACCTACTTTGCATAAAATAGCAATTGACCGAGATAATCAGTAATTTTAGTTGTTGATTGGATCGATAATTGCATTAGATATTCCATCATCGATTGTATTAATAATTAATTATAATTAGAGTTTCTTTCGTCGTGGAATGGATCTTCCGTTGATCAATGATGTTTTATCGATCGATTCGAGGATGAAAGGGACTATTTCCGAGCAACTGATCGAGATTAGGATTACTGGTAGGCTCGCAATGCTCATTGTTCGAGTACATTATTGATGGCGCACTCATCTCGTCTGTGTACGACGAAACACTCGTACGGAGGGTCCCCTATGGAAAGAAAATAAAAGAAATTTCCTATGGAAAATAGAAGAACGGAATACGTTTTACCCAGTTGATATCGGAGAAATTCTTACTCGCTTTTTGTCGATCGAGACCTGTGCAGTTTCAGACGGAGCACGTACGTCTCCGTCTCGATATAAAGTAGCGTGTATCGATTCCTAGACGATTGGTTACTACGAGTCCAAAAATGGGTTGGAATACTCGCAAGGAATTGTTCTCGATTGTTAAGAAATTCATTTTCTGTGCTGAATGTTTTTGTAAACCTTTTACAAAGAGTTACGTAAATGTTCCAAAAGTTTCATTAATTTATACTCGGTAGTTTAATTATTAAAAACGTTTAAAGAAGTCCTTTTCCATTAATAAACGATCCTCTGACTGCAAGTAACTTACTTTGAATTTGTTGTATATACATTTATATATCTCTATGAAAAATGAATTTTCCGTGCTGAATATTTTTATATACCTTCTTCAAAGCATTGTTTAAATGTATAAAAAAGTTGTTGTTCCATTATTAAAAATTCTTAAGGGAGTTCTGTGTATTTAGTATGTAAGTAACTTGAATTTCTTGTAAACTGTTATATTTTCTGAAAAATGAATTCTCCAGGCTGGAAATTTTTCCATATTTTCTACACAACGCTGTCTGAATATGGTAAAATTTTTTTAAAATCAATACCCAAGGGTATTATTAAAAATCAAATGAGACCACCCCTTTGACTAATCGATTCGCCAAAGACATATCTTATTTCTGATGAGTGGAAATAATTATATCTTCGTAAAAAATTAATTCCCTGGACTGAAAATTACTGTAAACCATCTTTAAAGCACTATCTTAACGTATAAAAAGTTTCAAAAATTTACCCCCAACCGTTAAATTATTAAAAATAGCAAGCAAGTAGCTTACTTCGATTTTGTGGACTGTATGAACCATTGTGCTTGTTAACAAATGAGTTCTTTAGGATAAAAATTTTTCCATCCGCTCTTCAAACCCTTGTTCGCAGTAAAAGTAAATTATGTTATCGCACTCAACATTATTACAAGTCGTATGTTTGTGACTGGGTCTGCACCTGAGGACCGAGCCAAAGAAAAATGAAATGATATGTCTCCTGCAGTTGTGTGTGGAACACCTTTTCCCTTTGTTACTTTACATAAAATTCAGTGAATGCAAATGTTCAAATTATTCGATCAATTTTTATAAAATTCTATATATATATAAATAATTTTGATTAATAAAATATTAGATTTAAACCTAATAAATCAAAAACTATTGTGCAAGTTGAAGCTCGGTGTCTGAATATGAAAATTCCTTTTCTTTCATTGACAAATTAAAGTGCATTTTATTTATTACTTTGTACTTCCTGTGCTAGTTCATCAAAACAGAATGTAGGACAATACGATAAAAAGATACTTTGAAGTTATTGCAACATTACAAAACTACCTTGGCTTTTAAACAAATGGAAAAATCAGTCAAAGGCAATTTTACTAAAATAACCAAATTCAAAGCTGAATAATGTATGCAATTGCTTTACAATTATTGCTGCATTTCCATTGAAATCATCAAGATTATTATATTAAATATAAATGTTGATTATTGGACGGAAAATTTTCTATATTTATGAGAAAAATGAGTCCGAATTCAAACTGGTGAGAATGTGCAAAGAACTTAAAAATACTGTTACATTATTTTTAATTTGTTAAAATTATTAAGAACAGCAATAATGTCCGTGTACCTCCTGCATCTTGCAATTACTGCACACTATATGTACTGTACAAAAGGGAAGGCACAGACTATACATTATACATAAAGTTGTACATTGACGCACATTTAAAATAGTGTATCGTGCAAGCCTGACCAAAATTGTCCTATTCCACTTACACACTCTACAGAGTGTCCACTCGTTTGCGAACCAGCAATTTCCCAAAAGAAAAGTATCGACTCTGAAAAAATTCTTTTTGGGGAACACCTGACCCGGAGCGATACGCTTGCGCGTTGCAAGCTATCAACTCGAGAGTTAAATGAAATCGGAGGTAGGGTGGAGGGGGCGAGGGTAGCACGCAAGAACACAAAATCAACGGAAAGATAAGTTAACGGAATGTAGAAGGAAACGAGGAAATAGCCGTGTTGTTGCAGCAACCAGCCATGGAATGACGCGGACAGAGTGCAGCAATTTCGTGCAATACCGCTGGAATACCGGGCGTTTCGGGAATGCGAATCAGCATTTCCCTGGTCGGCCGCATTGTCTACACCTCGATCTCCTTTTCTGTAGTTGAACCGCGTTTCCCTTGCATTCTTCAGATACGTTCGCTGCGAGAGATGCCCCCGTGAACTGCAAGGGCGGCGTCGCTCGGGGGTGGCTTCCAGCGGAAGAGTGAAAAAACGGGGTGGATAAAACGGAAAATGATGAACTGAGGTGTGGGTGAAGGGTATGAGACAATGAGAGGGAGAGCGAGAGAGGGGGGAGGAGGCAGAGGAAGAAGAAAGAAAATAAGAAGAAGAAAAAATGCAAAAGAAAGGGGGACGGAGGAGGGGGAGTAAGGGGGAACGAAAAAGTAAGGGGAAGCGATAGGGAAAACAGAAAGAGAGAAAGACAGATCAGAAGAATGACATCAATTATTTTACGATTGTTTTGATGTATTTCAGTTACAACTTTATTGTTTCCAATTATCTGTAATCATTCTTGTTCACTCTTCAGCTATTCGAATTGTTTTCTAGTTTTCATTCAGTTCGATCATCCTGTCGATGCTCTACAAACATTTTAATTATTTTTCAATAACTTCCGGTTATTCCTCGATATAATTTATGATTTTGAATCACTTTTCGACTACTTAAAATGTTTTATTTGCTTTTCAGTTGTTCCTCAATTAGTTAAATAGTTTCTCATTTATTCAATCATTTGTATGGTTCTAAATTATTATTTCAATTGCTTCAAATATTTGAGAGAGAATTAGGAAATGTCTGTAAAATTGATTGCAACTATTTTTATTTTTCAACGATCTGGCCTCGTGTATAGTTTCATCTGTGCAATGACCACTCAGCAAAATCGCTAACAGTTGGCCTTGGAGCCGATCCAGGTCTGTACGAATTTATACTATGGATAAAATTCAAAAGTTTCCCCCAATTTCGATCATATCGTTACGATCAAAAATGAAAAAGCAGAATTTGTCTACATAATCTAAATCTATGCAAAAAACTCAGTCGAGAATATAAAAAGAATTTTTTTATTACAAGGCTCTGTTTTCGAAAAAAACGAATTTGAAATTCAGCGGATCTGTTGAGCAAGAATGCGCATGCGTGTCTTAAAAACCTTTCTCGAAAATGGAGCCTCGTACGAGAAAATTTTGTTTCACATTTTCCGGGCAGTTTTTCGCGAAGAGTCATCCTACATCGATTGTATTATATATCTTAACAATTAATTATTTATATTGTCAAATCAAAAACTATGAATAGCTTAATAATTTAAAGTGTAGAATTTACTTCCAGGTAAAAAAGTGAACCAGAATAAAATAAATATTTTTCCTAGAATGCTCCGTCTCCAAGAAAAATGAGTTTAAAAATTTTAGCTTTTCAATTGCCAAATTGCGACAGAAATTTTTGAACCAGATTTACTTGAAAATGGGACGTCGCACGAAACACGTTCATTGCACATTTTCGATTCAGTTTTTTACGTAGAATCAGATCATGCAGGCCCAATTTTAACTTTTGCGAGTATACAACCCGTTTATCTCATTTTAATAGTGAAATACGGTTATGGAAGACGTTCTACACGATGTTAACCACTCACGCAAAGTTAATTCGTCGTGCCAGGTGTCTCGCGACGTCCACTATTATTCCGTAGACAACGAGCACGTTCACTGTCCCGTGTAGTTCCAAAGTTAGGCGACTTGACACGGCAGAGATATTTTTCAAAAGAGAATTGAAACTTTTACTAACACGCAGACACATGTTCCATACTGGCAGACACAAGTCCAAAAGTACTATGGTATGTTGATAAACTGTGACCCAATGGTAATGAGAGAAAGAAACGAGAAATTTTACCCACGAAATTTTGCCCACAAAATTGGAACTCGCCTAATCGGGATACGATTTGAGAGCAGTGTCACTATGTCAAGAATTTTTAGTTATAAGCATTTGTAAGGAATATAATATTTCTCAGGTAGCTTTTTTGTATATTTTTAATGTCCAGACGCGACTGGAATATTTTGATGTTCTCTTTTTCATAACTCGTTTGTATAGATCCTGAGTATGTCTTCCGTGTGGATTAAAACATGTCATTTTCCTTAATCTGCTTTAACTGTCGGATAGTGGAATATTTGACAGTTGGACAGGAGACTGAACTGGGTCGTTTAGATGCCCGATAATGCTCATTATTTATTGATCACTGAGTAATCTTCCCCACCACGTTGCATTCTGGGTTGTCCAATCTTATTCTGAAATAAATCTTGCTGTTATAGGAGTTGTCGAATGACATAATTTAGGTTTATGTCCTCATTATTTTTATTATAAAACCCCTAAGTGGGTCATCATTAAGAATTTATATTTGTCAATGTTTCGACCATGTCTTAAAATTTTTGGGACGAAGAAAAATCAAAATCGAATTTTTTACGAGCGATTAGATACACGCTTGAAAAATATTCCACGTTTAACATCCTGGACTAACCATATGATTTTTGTCCAACTTTGGGATTCTTATGCCGCGAAACTACAAAATCTAATTTGATGAAACTTTTTGCAGAATTTCGTCCACATTTCGGCAGTCCGCCGAAATTTTTCTCCGAAGAAGATACCCAAATTATGCTTGTCAGGAGGGTGTCATTAAGCCCACCCCGCGGAAAATTGATCAAACATCCGAAGTTTGACTGCGTCTGACGACAGTCAGGTTTCAATGGTGTTCGCGATCGAAGACCATCAGGGACCGATCGTTCCCCCGGATTCCTTCCGTCGTAAACCTCTCGTGCTCCCGTATATCGTATTTCGTGAAGCTTGCGCGCGAATCTCGCCGCGCATCATTCGTTCTCGTAAGTTCAGCATTCGCCAGGCGCTTCCCTTAATGGACGGCGAATCAGCGACGCCAATCGTTCCCCTCAGCTTCCCGGGGGCAGATTGTCGTCGTCTTCTTTCGTCCTCGGCACCGAACGGCAGCATCCGGTCTCAATGGACACGGTTGCAGTACTCTCTTCGAATCTCGGCTATTCCTTAGGATCGAACTCGGCTCCCAAGTTTCTCCGTAAACATACAACGATTCCAGCTGGCTCGATACTCCCCTGGTTACGCTGATTCTCCGGGGAAACACGTACGCCGCTTTATGCTGCGCCCGCGGTCCAATCCCACCCCAGACATTTTCATTTCTGCGCTCTGGTCATAGTTTATCATAATTTTCCCGGCATTTTCGTTCATTACCTCCACGCCATTCCGCAATTTGCGATTTCAACTACGTCAGATGATTCTAAGCGGAAAACTGCATCGAAAATGTAGAAAAGGATTTTTTCGTACGAGGCTCCGCTTTCGAGCAAATCGAGTTCGAAAATCGCGAGTAAATTGTCGCTGTATTTTCAAACTCGATTTCCTCCACAACTACGCCTTTAAAAGTATAACATATTCAATTTCATTAATTATATTGTTAATTAATTTCAGTATTTTGGAATGTATCGTAATCACGCATGAAACGTATAATAACGATTTTCTGAAGTTTTTCGTGGGTTTAAAACAATTTATCGTAAATAATGACAATTAAGTCAATCAAATTTATTTATTGTTAGATAGTCATGCGATTAATCACTTAATAATTACAGAGGAAATACACACAGAGAAATATCACGGAATTTCCGTGCTTCTCTCGGCGAACTAAAAGGAGAGTTATTTTCCACCGATGTCCATTACTTCACGATAACAAGTTAATTAGATCCCTCTGGTAACTTGATTTAGTCAGTTTCGAACTTTCCCGCTCTATTTCTATCTTGTAAAGATTTCGACGTACACTCGAAAGAACTTTCAACCGTAAGACCTCATTATTGAGTGCAAACTGAAATGAGGTCCGACATTATATCAGGCGTACTGCATTTAGTATAAAGGGGTCATAACGTAACATCTTGTCACCCAGGTGAATTCATGTTTTTGATCATGCAAAATACCATAAAATAAGGATGAGTTCTTACCTTTTTACACCATATATTATTCTAATTAATAGAATTTTTAATCAATTATGATGATAATTTAACAAATATACTTAAAATAGTAAATTCAAAATAACATAAATACATTATTTTATTGAATATACCTATGGATAAGTTTTAGTTTAATTTTTCCGAACCCAATAAATTGTCTCCATACCTTGCACACACATTTTGCAGAAAAGTCCGATGGCGGGCAAGGATTTTGTGAATTGTGTGCAGACAAGATGCAAGCAAAACTGGGAATGGTACCGAACGTAACAACACACACGGTGGCGATAGAAAATTTTACGGAGGTTCGGAAAACACGAAGCGGCGAGAGTCATTTGTCACTATCATAACTCTCTTTCTCCTGGCTGGTAAGCGAAACGTGCGATAGCCACGCGTCGATATCTTTCGGCAACGACCTCTATGACGGTTTGTTTTACACCTCCATAACGCGCGTGTTCTTTTAAAGACTTATGTACCGAGCCGGGGCAACGCATACCTATAATTCACATGATTTCTAGCCCCTCCGTTCTCGACTTTTCGCAAAACGATTCCAGCGTAACGGCTCCATAAGAAGAAAACACATTTTTATATGAGTACCAACAAATTCGTAGAATAAACATGGTAAAACGCCACGTCTCAAGCGTTTAATCGCATTATAGTACTTTTACTTAACTCCGCACTGTTTAATCACGTTAAACTTCATTTTGCCAAACCACAAATTTTTTATATTCTATTATATAATCCTGTACATCTTGACGAGAAAATGCCAAGAATCGAAGTTTCAAGGCCAGGAATTCACTGGTTTCAAAGTTATGCGTGTTTAAAGTTAAGACATATTTTTTTCCAATATTTAAGAATTTGATATGCGATTTTATGATTGGAACGCTTCAATTCAATTTTATGTTAAATTATGTTTTTATACAGAAAAATTGTTTAATTTCTTGGTGTTTTTGGCTCGTTACTGCGGTTATACCTCTTATGTGTGCCGGCCGATGGCAGAAAGAATGTTGGCCCCAGCTGTAACTGTAATTTCAGCGACTTTGTTATTAACGAAGTAGGCCAACAACTGTTCGCCGGCGTGACTCGCCGTACACAGACAATAATTGAATAGCAATTCTAGCGACCGCGGGTGTGTAATGGCACGAAAATGCCCGTCTCGTGGAAACAAACAGAAACGAATGTAAACGACCGCGAGTGCACAGCCAGGTGGCGGCACGCCGAAAATGAGTAAAGGCCTAGCTTTCGCTGACCGAAACTAAACGGCACGTCATTAGCCACCGGTAAACAACCACGGCCGCGCCGGTTTCAAACGTTTTCATTCGAATTACACGCGGCCCCCCCCCCCCGGCACTCTTAGTTTTTAAACTGTCACGTGCTGCTACACGCCACATGAAACGTGCTTTGCACGTGACGTTCGCTCTGTCGCGACACGTCAAAATGTTTGCGCTTTAGTAACATTACAACGTGTCGCACGAAATCGCGAAATTTTTTCGTATTACTGAATTACCTGTGCGACAGCGAAATCGTTCATTTAACTGTAAAATATTTTCCTAGTATTCTGAGAGTCGATGTTAAACAGTCGTTACAATTGAATTTCCAGGATATGTTCGAAGTCTTATTTTCAACTCGGGGTCAAAATGAACCCAAGTCCTGCCAACCGAGGTTAATCTATCGATCTCATCAAAGTACTTTTTCAAATATATTGCAATTGTCTTTTAATCTATTGTTCAACAACTTTTTTTTATTATTTCCCAATTATTTTCAAGTATAGTTTCTACTCAATATATGTCCACAACACAGGTCTTCTTTGATACACTGCCGAATGTAGAAAAAGACAACGAAGTTACTCCTAACGGGGTATACCCCGCGGTAGTGGGGATAGTTTTGGGACTTTTATAGGCTAGATATTTGGGACATGTACCGAGTAAAGACTGTACTTTTCAATCATTCTCGACAATTTCCGATATTATTACAATGTCTCTTCAATTATTTTGTTTCTTTTTCTATGATTCTTCAATCATTTTAATTATTTTCCAATTTTCGTAAATTACTTAAATTATTTCTCAATTATTTGAAGACTGTTCCACTTTTTATTATTTTTATATTATTTTCCACCGTTTTCGATGATGTTCCGGTATCTCTTAATACTGTTTTAATTATTTCCATTATTTTTCCATCGTTTTTAAATTATTTATAATCATTTTCGAATTGAATTATTTTTCAATTATCCTTTACGTTCCGTTCAATCATCGTTTATCATTTTCCCGTTAAAATATTTGCGCTTGGATAATACTATAACGTGTGGTATGAAATCGAGAAATTTTTCCGTTACCGAATATTTTACTTCGCCGCATTACATTTCAGTTACACTCGAGGTATATACATAAATACGTTTAGTCAGAGAGAAAAATATTCTCGCTGAAGCCTAACACTAAATCAAGCTTTAAACACAATAAACGCGTAACTTATCCATTACGATGGATCTATTTATTTCGTGGCTGTCTATTCTTACATAGATTATTTCCGGACAATTAATCTATTTCATCGGCTGTAATACCCTCTTCCCGAGTCAGCAATCGTCACCGAGGTTACTTCTTAAACAATCTATTTACTCGAGGAATCCGGCCACCCGTTTTCGGGACATAATATAATTTCAGAAACGTGTATTTCGTGTATTCCATCAGATTCTTAGCATTCCGGTTTCGCGAGTGCCTCGGGCACCACGAGTAGACCCGGGCCGTACAGTTCCGTAGCCAAGCGGGATCGTAAAAAAGTAATCGTTCAATTAACTTTCCAACGTTTTTCCCTGTCGGTCAAGTGTACACGATCGTTCGCGATGCTTTATGGTCGCAGTAACGCGACCCCTGCGCGGGCGGATTTCATCGGTTTTGCACCGGGCTTTTGGTTCTTTTGCGAGAGCGAGAGCGAGAGAGCGAAAGAGAGAGAGAGAGAGAGAGAGAGAAACTCTCCTCGAAGCGCAGCTGGAACTTCCCCGAGCGAGCCAGGAACTTTTCCTAGACTCGAAATAATTATCGGGTCCGGCGCGCCGATTATTCCCGAACTATGCGGCACAGAGAGTCGATCAACAGCTTCCTGGAAGACCATTGTCCGTGGAAATATTCGCTGTGTACTAGTCCTCGAACGCTTTCTGGAATCCTGGGCCTCTACGATGCCGCAAGGTTAGCGCGGTAAATAATTAACAATTTTAAGCAGAGTAGTGCCCGCTTAAATCTCAATCTGTTACGTTCAAATTTGCACGACTCATCCCCACTCCTGCTACTCGGTGCCTCGAGCTTGGCGGGCCCGGTCTTCGCAGATTCGAGATAAGGTGGAGTAACTACATTACCGACAAAAATGGTTTTACGTGCATCAACTTTTCGTCCTTATATGAGAATATTTTGTCGCTGGTAAAGAGCTCATTCGATAAAGGAAGGTTCAATCTAGCGCGCACTGGTCAGGAGATGAAGAGATTATGCCAATATTTGGTAATATAAGCGTTAGAAGTAGGCCAAAACTGACGATGTGCATGCTCTGGTGTCCAAGCACTTTTATGCCATTGGATGAGTTTTCTGGATGAAGTTGAGACCAGCGCGCACTAGAAAATATCTCCAGCTACAAATTGAGCTACATTTTGTATTGATTCTCTGCGAAATAAAGTCAAAAACTTGAAGCACGTTTCTGGCGTTACAATTCATAATATCGATAATAAAGAGCAAGAAATGTGACAAGTTTAGTCACAAACTTGAGACCCGTCGAATCAAGACTAAGACGGATCTTAAGTCTGCGTCTAAAGGCTGTGAATGGAAATTATTAATTAAAAAGTCACGTGACTACCCCGGGCGCTTAAAAGACAAGGTGAATAAAACTGAAACAGACGTACTGTCCGTGCTTTGAAAGAAGTCTCGCTCCGCCTATCCCCACCGCTGATGCTCCAATAGGCCAACGCTTAGGCTTTGACGTTACACGCTGCATAGTATGTGCAACCGCTTCAGCCAATAGAGCTGCTAGAGGCGTGCCCCTTCCACTCTGACATATCAGCTCCGCATTCCTCTCACATTAAAACATTAGCCATCTTAGCCATTTAATTAAAAAAAAAATTAAGTCCATTTCCTCATCAGTAGACTATATTTTAAAAATCCGATACCTTCAAATTATTTAAATCTTTGTCTATCCAATATTCAAATCCGCTGCCTGTTCGTTAGACTCTGAGAAAGCAGCTCTTGCAGCGCTTTTCTCGATACTTAATAATTCAGTGTAAATGACTCGCCAAAAAATGAATCTTAAGAACCAAAACTTTTTCCACACCTTCTTCGAAGCCCCATCAAAACGCACCGAAAGTCTCCCCGATTTACGCTCACCCGTCCGATTGTTAAAAATTCCCGAATACCCCGTGTTAGTTCAATTTCATCGATGTCGTTGAAAAATCGATATCCCCTGGAAGTTCTCGGGCAGCACGCAGAGCCGAAAGGTGTCGGCGTATCTGCGGGCAATAAGAGTGGTCGGCAATGTAACTCGGCAGCGGTCTGATAGAGGTTAAGTATGTAGTTATCGGTGGAGGGGGGAGGGGGAGAGCACGCCGTGCCGGCGAGTTTCGTCTTGTTTCAAATGTTTATTCGCGGCGCGCGCTCGTAGTCGTGAGACCGCGGCGAAACTAACACGGTTTCCGGGCGATTTTGTCCTTGCAGGTTGTCCGAATGAACCGGCGAGTGCAACTCTCCGCGGATGTTTATGGCCGGGCGGCGTGTAACGCCATCAAGTTTCACAGTGTACACACGGTTTCGGGCCGGTGTACGTTTAGCATCTTGGCTAGAACGCGGCCCGCCGCGAAACGTCCGACATAAAACTATACGATGAGCTATAATGGACTTCCCAACGACTCGTTGCTTCGTATTTTCGCGACTTGATTCGCCCGTTTCACAGCAACTTTATTCCGACTGGCATATTTACAACCTTCTGTGACTCGAATCGCAATTTTTTCCCCCTTTTTTTCTTTTTCCAAGCGGGACAAGTGCCAATAAAAAATTACGTGACTCGAACGGATTATCGAATAGCCTTTTTAAAATATGTATGCTGGTTAGGGATGTGCGAGAACTCGAAATATCGGGAACCCGATGGTCGGAGCGAATCAGGAAGAAGTCGGGTCGGGCCGGGTTCCCGAAAATTTCGAGATTCTCGAAAGAATCGGGTTTCCCAAAAATTTCGAGAATACAACATATGATACTCTTGAAAATAATTCGTGATGGACAGGATTCTTTTAATTTACGATAAATAATTATACTTATTATTTATTTGTGCCCCATTCCTATTCCATATATTCCGATTTGTATAAATTTATAATAATTAATTAAATAAGTAAAATGTAAAATAACATAATTTGCCCAAAGCACTTACAGTGAAAAAATCCAAAATCATGCATGTATTCATTACAACGAATATAAATGGTTAGTGGGTTCTCGGAATTTTCAGAAATAACGATTATTTAGGGAATCACGATTATTTCGAGAGTCCCGATTTTTTCAGGAATCCCGACACTTTCGAGAATCTCGAAATTTTCGGGTACCCGTCCCGAATCCGAAAAAATTTCGTGTTCCCGACCCGACCCGATATTTCGGATTCTCGTACACCCTAATGGTAGTTCCTCGGCAAATTTGATGCCAGAGGTATACATTTCTTTCTTTTTTAAACTATTTGGGGTTGAGGGATAGAGTTTGTAGATCGATTTGTTAAACTTTTATCGCGCGCAGTGATCGGTGAAAAATCACCGATTAATTTTTCAGCGAGATAAACCAATTTGTTTAAAAAATTCTTTTTCGTTTTGTTCATTCGCGAACCAAGTATCGAGGCACAGTTTAATTTTATTAGACAAATTAAAATGATTCAATTTCGTTTGGATTTGTAATCCGATTGATTGTACAGTGTTTAACCAGGCATTGGTCAAAATCAGTGAAAATTATTCATGTCAATCCTATATTTCCTAGGTTACTGCGATTCATTAGGTAATTAGTTATTCAGCCAATTTGCTTTGTAGCAGTCATCCAGCGAAGTGAATCATTATTTTAACCGTCTAGCCGTAAATCGCAAATCAATTTGCATTTGTCGATGTATCGGTGACGATTCGCAATTAGCATGATGTCTCGTCCTCTCCTCGAGCGGGATGAATATTAAGTAAAATTGAAAATACTTTAAAGTGCAAATAGAACGCCAAGAAATCGTACATAAAATTTTAATACCATTTTAGTTATCACTATACTGCAGATTTTTTAATATGAAAATTGTCTGCATTAATTTCAATGTACAGGAGTTATATAGACATTTCTTCCCTGCTTTAATTATTTTAATAAATTAGGAATAACTCAACAGTGTTTTTAAATGCTTTGAATATTTTCACTGTTCTGAATCGCATTTATTCATCTTTATTTCGAGTGCTTAAAATTGCATTTTAATGATCACTTTATTAACATAAACATTTTTATCTCGATGCCCGCTGAATAGTTGATAATTTCGATTTGATTTCGATGTGGATTTGTACGCAGAATACGTTCGTTAATTTTCACGTTTTGGTTGGTGCTGGATACACGATTTTGGTCGCGAAATTATGTCGTCCTGTGTGCTCAGCATGTTTGTCGTCGGTTTACATCAGTCTGTGACGTGATCTGCGGTCTTTGAAGATTGTTGACACTTACGATACTCGTTTGCCTCTACTTTTCAATTTACTGGATGACTCGAAAGCCATCTACGAAATGTACGAACCTCCTCACACGAATAAAATCATACAAAAATCAAATTACTTGCAACAGAAATCGAAAACTGTAATGCAATTTTATACTTCATAAAGGGCCAAACAAATAACTTCAAAAAGGTTAAAAAATATTTGTATCTCTATAAAATAATTGTTTTTTTTTAAATATGTTCTTGAAAAAGGTCGGGATTTGTGAAGATGTTGTTTAACATCCGATTATTAAAAGATTGTGAAATTGCTTTGGAGTAACGAAAATTGATCTGATCGTTTGAAGTGTATAAAACGCAACGTGATGTAAAAATCTAATAGAAAAAGTCCAATAGAATTTTATTTACATCTTGATGGAGACTCTAATGCCACCCGCGACAAGAATAATGAGATTTTAATCCCCACCCACGATAGAAGAAAATTCTACTGATAAGGACAGATTCAATTAAGGCAGTTCTATTATGTTAGCTATCTCATCGACCAATGAAAAATTCATTTCCCGAAGGAATTCGAGGCTGGGGAACACACATAATTACACTACTTCGTTCTAGCAAAGTTTTGTAAACTGAAAAAATTGCATTCAAGATATTACCAGAAGAAAATTCACGATTGCAATAACAAATTAGTGTTTCTCGCTTTTTGTTAATTATTTCTAAGAATTAATTCGTGACATTTGGTGAAAATGTGTAGATTATAGATTTTCATGCATTTATAAAGAAATTGGACAGGTGAAGCATAAAACGTTAAAATATTAAAGAAATCTAAGGAAATGTTTACATTGTTTTCAACGTGGAAAACTCGTAGCAGATAAAATAAATTTTTATTTAACTCCAGCTTCCCCCAATCGATGCAGAATATTTTTATTTTGCATAGACATCTGCAGTCTAGTGATCAAATTTCAAGAACTAAAAAAATTGCTTAACTTCACCTTAGCAACCCAGAAATTTTTAACTTTTTATTGTAGAATCCTGCACATATTGACGAGAAAATACAAAAAATCGAAGTTTTAAGGCGAGGAATTCACTGGTTCAAAAGTTACGAGTGTTTAACGTTGTGAGACTAGTCTTTGTTCTGAGACAAACAGTTATCGAACAGTAATTAGACTGTAGAGAATAATATTCGGCATCTCACGGAGAAGGTATAATCCAAGTTGGTTGGGATTAGGTCGTTGGAGGGTCGTTGGAGGGGTTGACGGTCGGTCCGACCACGCTTGCAAATGTATGTTATCGACATTAGAGTGTGAGAACTCTGTTCACTATCGTGCTCGTGCCGTCATCCAGCGGTTAAGCTACACGTTAAGCGCTACGGTGGTCCCAGGGGACCGACATCAAACTTTCCGTTCAGGCGGCGCGTCGACTCGGAGCGGTGACTTCTGTTTAGACACAACTTACTCGCATAACTTTTGAACCAGTGAATTCCTCACCTTAAAACTTCGATTTTTGGTACTTTCTCACCAAAATGTGCAGGATCGTATAATAAAAAGTTAAAAATTCCTGGTTTGCCAAGGTGAAGTTTAACCCGAAAAAATCGATTTTAATGTCAAAGATATTTCCTGTGTACAAGAACCATATATGTCAAACGTCTTACTGTTCCGTCCGGTACTGTATTCGTCCATGTGTCAAGAACCTACAGCAATTGTTCCAGGAAAAAATGTTTATCCGTTCGAAAGTAATAGCGAGAATGGCGGTGTTTTAGAGCGTTTTTGATCTTATTATCAACAGCGGTTTAGTGAATGATTGTTTGTGAAATCCGAGATGTATATGGCTTATCCATTAAATGGTTTCGCAGGTCCCTCCCATCGGCGAAGCCTTTCAGACTGTGCCAATAATAGCAGAATGATTGGCCCGCCGTCTGCTCTTATAGAGGACCAGGCATTTGTCGGTAACAATGCGCAACGTACTATCGCCCGGGTACAACTAGTCCGATTGGTCTGGCTCACCACGTGCTTTCAAACTTCGACCTTAATTGTTACGTCAGTTTCGCCGGCTAACGGCGTTGCACTTAAGTCGAGAGAAGCTTCGAACACGTATCATGCTCCGGATTCGATGGCAGCCGCAACCAACGCATATTGGATGCCACACAGTCGATCGCGGTCGCCTCCACCTTCCCGGGATCGATCTCGATCGCACGTTCGGCCGCTTACTCAAATATTATATCATAGGTGCCAGCAAAAATAATTATGTCTCCACATCGCGTCCATTTTTGCTGGGGGTGTACTTTCCAAGCAGAATTTCTATTTTTCCATTGTAAAAACATTTGTTTTTATAGACAAAAATTCATAAAAGTACGCATAAAAATAAGTTCTGTATCAAAACAGAGTCAGGCACCGTGGGTTTGATAAAATTTTCAATGCTGACAGAAAACCGTGCTCGGTTTTGCAATAAAAGAATCCCAAAGTGGGACAGCAAATAGTTACATCGTACAGAGCACACTGTGCGAGCTTTTTCAAAAAAAATTTCTTTCCAGGGTGAAATTCGAGAGTACCCTTTTAAACTCGAATGTGTTTGAGAACGGTGAACGCAATCGTGTCCCGCGAGTCACGATTCGATCGCAGTGAAAGACGCGCGCGTGTATGGAGGGAAATAGGTATTCACGTTAAGCATGCTGGGTCATCAAATGGGAATATAAACGTTAAAACGCGTTAAACGGCCAGGAAGAAAGGGAGCGGGAGCCAAAGGCACAGGGAGAGAGAGAGAGACAGAGAGAGAGTTCTTTTGCGCTGTGCTGGCGACACTCTCCCCTCCCGTTCGAATGCACTTTTATCGGGCTTGGTGCACGGACATTGTGCATCATTACAAAACATTCGGCGATCCATTCATGGCCAGCGGTCTCGCTTACAGTTGTATCGGACAGAATGTATGCCCTTTGCACGGTAAACCCCGCAGAGTATCGCGAGCGACATCGTTGCCATAATCTCCGGACTAACGATATATTGGGTTGTCGGATAAGTCATGGCTCATTTTTGCAAGAGAAGAATACGAAAAACACGTTTGGAGTCACTTCAATCAGAAAAATGTCACAAATACGTTAGTAAAAGTTTCATAAAAGAATAATTAAAAACAGAACTCTTGTCACTGGATTGGTATTGTCTTTTGCAAATATTTTATCTTAATATTATTATGTCTTAATATTAATATTTTGTCTGAAATATTGCGTGGTGTAGTATATGGAAAATTATATTTTATCTTTGTTTACAGAGAGACGAACAATGGCAGTGGAAAATGTGGTTAATTAAGTTTATCGTACTTTTCTGGCTCACAGTCATTTGCAGCAAGTTTAGAATCACACTAGTCATTATATGCTTCCAATTGTTCCTTATCGGAGGAAGACTCTGAGGGAACAATACCTCAATACGAAATAATGCTATCTTCCCCACAAACATCTACGACGTTCGATTGCGCGTCGATTATTTGCTTCTCAAAGGAAACATGATTTATGACGCACGCAATAGCGAATTGTTGCGATACAATTATTCAACGTTGCTTCCAAAGATCACAATGCTAAACGATATAAATTTCTTTACCGGGGAATCAAATTAAAATATTTTTTAAATGAGTACAGCTGAACCGAAAGAAATCAATGATGCATCATTCGATAACGCATTAAATTTACACATACTATGCAAAATTTTAACTCCATATCTTGATCAGGAAGATAGTATTGGGACAACGTCGAAAAATCAGTTTTTGTGCCAAATTCTCTATTAAATCACTTCCAAAAATTGTTAAATAAATGTAGAATACGTATGTATCAAGATATACACCCAGCAATTTTTTTCAAATTTTAAATAAAATATATTGATTGTAAAAAATAAAAAAAAACAGATTTCGTAACGTAGTCACACTTTTGATATATGCGATTGTTTACAACAAGAATGTTCAATTTTAAAATTATAAACGAATTGCTGAGCATGTATGTGGACAGTAGAGTTATTCCATATTTTTCAAAATTTTTGCATACCGCTGAATATGAAAAAATATACCAAAACTGATTTTTCGATTTTACCTTATAACTATGCTTCTAGTCAAGATACGGGATTGAAATTTTGCAAAAAAATATCTTCGTTTGATGAGCTATAGATTAGTATATCGGTGGTTTAATTCATTTCAAATTACGCTACTTACAGTTTTTTTCACTAGATTAGGCTCACTCTGGTTTCTTTGGTGAAAGAATCTTTGTTGATGTACTCTTGTTGACAATTTAAAGTTAATTTAGTTGATTTAAATCGCACGATGATGGAGTTGTTGAGGGAGTTGGTCACTTTTCGTCCGAAAAAATTCATACAACAGTGAGTGTGCTCAGCGACGCTTCGTGGGGAAACTTCGTTTGAATATATTCGAATTTCTTTCTGGCACGAGTGGATGGTCGAAAGATTTATTGAGGGGGGTTGTACTATTGACAAAATCCGCGGTAATACCCGCCCAGAACCATAGATACTGGTTACATAAAAATCCCCGAGCATAGAATTTCTCTGGATTTAGATTAATGACGCCGGATAGTTCGATATATCCTCGTGACGATGCTTAACAGCCTGAAAATAGTATACCTCGCGCCCTCTAAGAACTTCCACGCCTCAAGCATAAACTGTACCTCCTATTTGTCAGTCCTATACCTAGAGAAAATATTATCCTTTCCTTTAACTTTCCTTCCTTTAAGTAAAAGCTAGAAAAATAATTAATTATACAACGTGCTATTCAGGGCTGATTATGGATTTTTTTGTAATAAAACTGTCGAACCTATGCTAATGAATTTTTATTGTAAGACTTTATTCAGATTTTGGATGCATTTATGAATTTTTAGAGCAAGAAAACTTCAAAATTGAACTGGTTACATGCGATTGAGCAGCGCAATAGGGTTAGAGTGAACACGTAGTTTATATGTTCACGGTTTATTTAGGAAACACAATATAAGAATGATTGCACAAACACAATAACATAGTGAAATAATTAGCTATACGCAATTATGTTTCGAACACGCTTCAAAATAAGCAACGTAACGCAGCGCACAGTACTATTCGCGGCACGAATTATAATCTACTCGCAGATTTGGAAAAGATCGTGAACTTTAAGTAATTTTTATAGCGAAACTACACAATCGATTCTCATGAATCTTTTTTTATAAATTTTTGTTTATATTTTGACTATATTCCCAAATTTTTAGATCCAGAAAAAATCGAAATTGAATCTTTTATATGCGATCGAGTGCTTCCTTGAAAAAGGTAATATACAAGATGATATTCTAGGTTAAACTATTTTTATAATAAATCCGCAAAACCGATTCTCATGAATTTTAATCGTAAATTTGTGTTCATATCTTGACTATGTCACCGAATTTTTAAACGAAGAATAAGCAAAAATTGTATTTGGAATGGGAAATTGAGTACAAATTAAAAACCAGAGATGGTTACGCAGACTAATATTTTAGACTTTTTCATAACGAATCTGCAAAATCGTTTATGAGGAAACTCTACCATAAAATTCTAAAAGGACTGCCATTTCACCCTTTCCCGCTTCGTAACCCCGCCATCGCTAAAAACAGAGCAAAAGGAACGAGATAAAGTCATGCATTCGTAATGTTTGATATGAAAATTTTTCTCTCGAAAATTTAACAGGATTAGAAGACGCGCGAATCCTGCGAGCGGAAGTATTTAATCCACGTAAAACAGAACACCAAACTGGGATTTACCGTTTCAAGAATCCGTCGCCCCCGCCCGAGCTTGAAGTAAAGTTATGATTCGTCTCTATGTCGCTTAAACTTTCCATAAAAAAAATATTATATCATGCAGTTCACGAGCCCGTGATATTCTAATAAAGTAAAATTCTATTCACTAACACTTGGAATAAAAAATTATATCAATCAGAGACTGACATATACGCATTTTATTTTCTGTAAAAATAAAGATCCATTCAATTTCCAATTTCAAAAAATGATTCGCTTTATATTCATTAAATTGTGTCCTAAAACTCAGTACAATTTAGAACAAACAGCAGAAAATTTAAAAAAGTAATTTTTGGGTGAAGCGTTCTTATTTGGTTATAAACTTTTTAATTATGAATTTTTACTTTGAAACTTCAATTATACTGTATAAATATTTTTAATGTCTTCTGAAAGATGAACCAATTAAATGTAGAATAAATAGTATGCCTTTTGAGCCATGAGCTTATTCTTATTTAATTCTAATTAATTAATTCTAATTCTTAATTAATTATAATTTCTTATTTAAATTTTCGGGTTATTAATTATGCAATTTTCTAAATTTTATTAGAAACTTCAATACTACTGTGTAAATCTTTTCATTTTAATTGTACGTTTGAAATTCCACAATGATTGATGGAAAATTGTTTTGTACTATTTATTTACTTTTATCTGCGAAAAATTTGATCACAATTTGATCTTATAAAAAATATTTTGTAAGAAATGAAATAATTCAATGCAGAGGCTGTAGTAAAACCTTTACGCTCGCCCATTATGAAAACTTCGTTATGTGTGTGCATATGCGACAACACGTTCCAGAAAGTAATGGATTTGCATGGTCCATCATTGAATGGAATTTTTATGACACTTGATTGAAGAAACGACGTATTCCAAACGCATGTAGAGTGCGTTACGTTTACAGAAGATTAAAGGACATTACATTCTCATTTTACAATGGTTTAATGCGAATAATATAACTGAATTATAACTCTCGAAAAAGACACTGTCTTTTTATGGTGGATTACAGTAATCTGAATTTATTACTCACCCATTTTTATTTAAAATAAATTTAGTGGTCCATTATAAATATATTTTATCACAATTTGTAATATTATAGTATTACAAAATTCTTATTCTTATAAAAAGTACATTATGTTCTCTTATTATAAAATACACTATAAAATGTAGAAAAATGTAAATATTACTACATGTAGAATAACTATCATAATTAAAAAGTAATTACGGCGTTTTATCAACGGTGCCACTGGACAACGTAGAAATGAAGAGAAGTTTAATCACGATGGATGTTAAATACTTGAAGTTTTAACACGTTTTCAGAGAAACGTCATTTTATCATCCGGCGTGCGGGATAAAAATGAAAAAAAAACTATCCAATCGATCCGCCTGAAATTTTAATATATTGTTCTGCATGCCAGTGGTTTTCGTATCAAGCACAGTCACCCGTGGATATTGAAAACTTCGTGCTCGTTTTATTTTGAAAATATCGACAACTTCCATATCTGAACTACGAACACGAGACATTTTGATTTCTTTCGCGTGATAAAAATTGCGTGGTTCTGGCGGCAAAAATAGGTTATTGTCAAGGTTGCGTGTAATTGCTCGTAACAAGCTCAATTTTGGTCTTGCCTTCGTTTGTAATACGATCTTTTTGGAGGACGTACAGAACCAATAACGGTATACACAATTTTGAGTTTTTGCTCACATAAAAATTGTAGCATATAGCTAAAATATGAACATAAATATCGAATAAAGTTTCACGCTAATCTGCTTTGTAGTTTGATTGTAGAAAATCGTGAAGCTGGCGCGAAATATTGTACAACGCGATAGTTTTCGAGGATACAATTAGTTGCTCGTAACAAGTTCAATATTAAATTTCCTGGACCAAAGGTGCACGGACATGATGTAAGACAAACGAAATTGTCTAGAGAAGTTCGCTAGTTTTCTTTCGCCGTTTGTTTCGTGGAAGCAATAATTTCGGGAGTCGGCGGAACAATCGCGCGCGTTTCGTCCCAAGAACAGGTTCGCGAAAGTTAACTAGGAACTGACGCGGCATAGTTTGCGAAGTCGCCGGTGGGACGCAGTGCAAACTGGCTCGAGCGTCGAGCGCGTAACTTAACGCACCAAGCTGAGACGCAGCAGCGGCGGCAACCCTCCAGGGTTTTCTCCGGGTTTCCCTCGGCTCGGCTGGCATCCATAATTACACCCTCGGCCCGGTGTAGCTGCGTCCCCCGCGTTTGAAATCATCGCGGAGCCATTGTCACTGCACCGGCGCCGCGAAAATGACGGTTGGAAAGCAAACCGCGCGATCACGCCACCGCCTCTGGCATAACTTCGCGAAATACGGGCCGCCATTTTGCAAATTTTGGCTCGCTCCAGCGAACCTTGCCGCAAATTTTCGTTTTCTTCGAATCTCGAACTGTGACTGCACGAATTCGAGTAGTTCCTGATCAATTTTAGCGTGATAAATGGGATTATGTATAGTTTCTTAAATTATTGTGGTGTGGTTTCTGAAACAATTTATTTTTATGGGACAAGGTGAATTTAAAAGTACGTGCTCTGAAATTGATAAAAATTGATTTATAATTTTCAGACAACAAAATTAATGGCACAACTTTACTTCAGGAAACCAGGTGTTTTTAACTGCTTTGTTGCACATACCAACATGGTGACGCCCTTATCTGTCAAAATCGCTGAAAATCGTAAAGTTTTACACACTCATAACTGTTGAACTACCGACCTCCTGAGATTGAAACTTGAATTTGTAAGGTTGGTAGCGGCGTGTGGTAGAGGGCGACCACGCCGTTGGCAACGGAGACCGATCGTCGTTTGTCTAAAAACGAAAGAGCGACGATCGCGGGGACCGATCGTCGCTTGTCGAGAACGCCAGAGCGACGACGGCGGAGACGCGATGGGCACTTATTGTCGGACGCTCGAAGGGAATAGACGTGTTTTAATTATTTTACGCCCTGGGCTCTTATTCCTTTATTCCAAGCAAAGCGCTTGCATCTTATTCCTTTATTCCAAGCAAAGCCCTTACAAATTTTCGGAATTTTCTCGCCAAAATTTACAAGGTTACATTTAAAAAAGTTGAAAATTTCTGGTTTTCTGAGATAAAGTTTAACCAAATCAATTTTACAATTTGAAAAAGTGCTTATACTGAAAAAGTAATTGTTAAAAAATGAAAAGTGTAAATGTCTGAATGATCACAACCAGTGGATTCGATGGATTTATCACACTTGTCAAGTGAACTGCTCACAGAGATAGAACAAGATGGCAAAATCGAATTGGCTTCCGGGGAACGATTTCGGGAAATTCGGGGGAAAGTTACGATCGAAGAAGGTGTGTATGCCTATACTTCGAGTGCAATGTACTTAATGGACGAATAGCGAAACACTGTTTCATGGGTTTACCGTAAAAGCATTTTCGAAAGCCCCATTACGAGAACCCCAGCCTGAATTCGCCCAAAAGCGCCATTAATGGACCATAGTATATCTTCGTTTCATCTAGGGTAAGGTCGCCGGAGGTCTATTATTTGCAATCTATTTATTTACTTCTTCCTCAACAATCACACACTGAAATTATTCTTGCCGAAATCTCTGCTATACACTGGCAAATTCGCTTCCAATTAAATGCATAGTATTATTATGTTTTTGGCATTTATATAACATGAGATACTCCCATTAATATTAAGGTACATTTAATTGTGTTCAACATTATTCGATTATTTTCATAGTGATGATATTCTTTCAGTGAAAAATTTGTATAAGATAAAAAATTCTAATTAATTTCATACATCTTTTCATAATAAATCAATCGCCTTTTCCGATCACAATGTTCAACCTGTTCACCAGAATTACATGGTAAATTAGGGGTAGTTCGAGTCATCACATCGGCGACTTTGCATTAGTTTGGTAACTGACCGACCTTTGAAGCGGCACACTTTGATCTAATATTTCACGCGTTATCTAGTCGTTTGCCGGCGATATCTCGCGACGAGTTAAACTTTGCGATTTATTTCGACGCGAGGATTTCTCACGTTGTGCCGAACCATCCCCAATACTTCGAGCAGGAGGGCCATTCGACAGCGGCAGCGGGTTCGTCGAATTGTTATTGCAATCGCCCAAGTTTTCAGAATCGCGGTGGCCGCCGGGTAACCCGCGATGCTTTCTCGATCGGCGACGGCACTTTTGGAGGAACTGCGGTCGGCGTTTTTGCGCGGTAAAACGCTCATACCGCGAACGTATGGCACGATTATGCGAACAATTCCTTCGGGGAGACTATAGTCCCCTTCAAAAATTCCGCTGCGACCCTCTCGTATAATCGATTTTACGACCGCGAGTCAAGCAAATCTTGTGCGACCGTTCCCTTTTCGAACTACGGCCAGTAACTTGGTCAATTTTATTGCGAATTCTATTAGAACAACCGGCTTAATGCGTTCCCGGAATTGCAGAGAGGCCGGCCGGTTGTTATGCAATATTCGGAGAGGGATAAAAGAAACAGTCGTTGCATTGATAACGCGGAGATTTAATTTTATTGCAACTGTTACTGCGTTCTGTGAAAATTAAAATTGTGGAAACTGTGCTTCAAATTGTTGTTTGCTGTACTATCTTCATTGATCCATCGAGGTATCTACAGTGGATCCAAAAAGTATTTCCACACTGAATTTCCCATACCCCAGAAATTGTCGACATTTGAACTGTGATGATTTCGTTTAAAAAGATAGCACAACAATTGGAGCCTTTACTTTTGCCATTCAAACTGTTTTGTTGCATTTGTAAAAAAATGAATGACGGTCTACGACAATAGAAAGCTTGAAAGTTTAAAATGAATCCAAATTGGTGAAACTTCACCTCGGCAACCCAGAAATTTTTAACTTTTCACTGCATGATCCTGTACATCTTGACCATGAAATGCCAAAAATCGAAGTTTTAAGGCGAGGAATTGACTGGTTCAAAAGTTATGTGTGTTTAAAGTTGAACGTTCAGACTTTGCTCTGAGACAAGCCGTCATCCAACAGTAATTAAAATATAGAGAATCATAGGCGACGCGTCGGTCGACTCGGCGAGGTGACTTGAACGTGTTAAAATTACACAACGTTAAACACGCATAATTTTTGAACCAGTGAACCTCGCCTCAAAATTTCGATTTTTGGCATATTCTCGTCAGGATGTACAGCATTATATAGTAAAACGTAAAAAATGTCTAGGTTGGCAAAGTGAAGTTTATTTCTTTTTGACTAAAATATCACAATTTTTCGAGAATCGAATACTTTCGGGGTGACCTGGCGCGTGTATTAAAGAGATATTCAGGAACCCCTTTGTGACCTATCCCCAGTCATCGATGCACAGTCATCGATGATCAAGACATCGGGCTAACCAGTGTTCCTGCAGCATTGACTCTAACATGGACACAGGATTGTAGACTGACCCCAGACCGTTCTCCCGGCGAGTTTTTCCGCGCTTTTAAGTTTCCTACTTTCCCCCGTCCTTTCTGCCTTTACTTTCACCGCTGTCTATTTACCTGTCGTCTACCGGTGTTTTGCTACCGGAGCTGTCGTTTCATTCGACTGCACTCGGACTGCGTCGTTTGACACGACGATCGCGGACCATTTAAAAGTTACCAGAGGAAACAGAAAGAGGAGCCTGTGTCCCTTCCTGGCCCGCCCCCGCAGCGGGGTCAGACTTGATAAAAAGGCTGTGGGCTTAATGGACGCCGACCCGTCTCAAATACAGACTGCTCCTAATGCCGTGTCTTTGTTTGCGCACTATTTTCGCTCCCCTGTTACGCGTTCTGATCGCATTAATGGCGTTTTAGATGGCGAAAAACGAATTTTAAGTCGCCGGCGGCGTCTGGCGCATGCACTCTCGCCGATTGTTTCGGTCGGTGGACAGTCCGAGTGGTTGGCGAATCATGTTGAACGATAATGCGTTACGTTGTATCTTTCATTGGGGCATACCTGTTTGTACACATGCGAGAATTGTTATGCCTTCCGCGAAAATTGAACAGTTACGGTGGTGAACGATTAGTGATGCTCGAGGTGGCGTCATTGTGAGGAGAAAAATTGGAGGACAAAGTACCCAGGTCTATTTTAAAGGGTAAAGATTCTATTTTCAATTCTAGTAAGCCTTTTTTAGATTTTGAGTTAGAATAAAGCGTAGTTATTTATGGAAGTTGGAGAATTTTTATACCTTTCGCGAAAATTGAACAGTTATGGTGATGTAGTTCTGAAGAAAAAAAATGGAGGACAGAGTATCTAGGCTCATTGTAAAGAGCAAAGATACTACTTTCAGGTACCATAAGGTCTTCTTAGATTCTGTATTCGGAGGTTTGTTTATGTAAGAAATGAAGTATTCCTTTCCTAAAAATTTAAGGAAAAGTCACAAGTGTTTAAACTGTTATGATTTTGTAAATAAACATGGAACAACAGTTTGCCTCAGCTTGTTTTAAACGGCACAGTCTCTACTTTCATCTTCACTCTGATTTTCTTCTTCAGTTAAGTTTTGTAATAAAAAAAAAATCGAGAAAATCGGAGGACCTTCTTTTCCTCAAGAATTTTACATTTAAACTTCCCTACAGAGTTTAAATGCTTTAGAATAGTTCGACTTACTGTAGCTTTGGTGGAAAAAATTTGGTAAGAGTTTTCCCAGACTCGTTTTAAACGTTGAAGTTTCTACTTTCAGCTCTGTTAAGCTGTTTTTACTGAAGTCCGCCGTTGCGATAGTAATCGGGCTAGAAAGCGAACCATGATTCATTACCTAAATAATTTTGGATACGTCGTTTTTACGTTTTTGCAGAATTTGACTAATTTCAAAATTCTGTGCTCATTTTAAAGGGCGAAACCCCTACTTTTATTTCCACTAGGTTATTATTTTTGCAACGTGTCTTTGCAGTAGAAATCCAGTGGGAAAGCAAAGATGATTTTTTTTAATTTTGCAAAATAGGAACGTCAACGTTTCATATATTTAAAAAATATTCTAACTTCAATTATTATTAGACTGCAAAATGAAAATTCTTCGTCAATTGTAAGTCACAGGAGCAAAATACTAATTTCATTTTTTCTTTAAAACTTTTATGAAATCGAGAGTAATAATTACATCCTTAAATTGTTTTATTCTCTCGGGTGTTTTAAATGGCAACTCATCTCTTCCATAAATTCACAAAATTCGCAGTTTAATCATCACAGACGAGAAAATTACAGTGCTCTCTTTGCAATAACATTTTAAAACTCGAAGGACGATGTTTTTTTACAAAATTAAAATGCATTAAACGCTGACTCAATTTTAATTTTCAAGAATATAACGGACAATATTGCGCGAACGTATTTATTCTGGCAGTGAAATATAATTTAAATTACTGATACTGTTCGTTTGTAGTTAAAATTAAGCACAACACTTGCAGATTTTGTTAATTAAGTTGCAACGTGTATCGGATGGGAAATGATAATTTTCGAATTACTTTCGTTAATTCATAGGTGCCAGATCAATTTCAAATTCGACGTCAGTGAACTCTCCATCCAATTGACAATCACTAATACTACTTTCCCAATACGAATACATATTTATAAAATCTTCAATCTCATGTCTCCGTGTCTCCCGATTTCAAATAATTTAAACAATCAATTTTGCACGAGAAGTTCGTAAATACTGTCTCCAATAATTCTGTTCACACAGTTTGAATAATTAGTGTTAGTTTAATGTTAGAAACAACTGAAATCACTTATTTCATGCAGATCATTTCAAACAACTACGTTTGGACATTCTGAGTAAATAATTTTCAAACGAATTTACGAAATAACTACTTTCGCACGAACAACTCTAAAATAACTTTATACAAACAATTTGCCAAACGATTTTACACAATGCATGTTGGAATCATTTTGAACAATCAATTTTGAGCAAATGCTTCTGAAATAATGCGAGAAAATTTAGTTTCACGCGGACAGTAGTAAAACAATTGTATGGTAAATTCAAACAAAGTCCTACAAGTGATTAATGGGCACACAACAGTGAGTAATTAATTTTCTGAACGAATGAATGAACGACGGAACGCACGAGTCCCATAATAAATTCTAAATTATTTCCTAGCGTACCGACTCCGCCATATTTAACGAAACTGGCAATATCGACAATTCCCCGACACCTCAGATTAATTCGCGGCGCGAAACAGCTCGAAAATCACAATGCAATTATTTGTCAGCTGATCAGGCAGGTCGGTCGTTTTTTAGTGTGGCGTGCGGGCTTGTATTCGCGCGTTAAATATTTCTTTATCGTTCCGTAAACACCATGTACGGTGGTGGGGGAGGGGTGAACGAGCGAATACAGAGATGGGTGCATCAACATTGGCGCATCGCTGCATCGGTGGATCGACTTCCGAGCGCTTTCGGTGCGCCATCCGATCGCCATTCTCCGGTCCCGGGCCATTAAATTCCATTGACGGTGTCGCGCTTGAATTTTCATAGAACTCGGCCCGTCATGCGAATTAACTGTATTACCGGGGTCAATCACACATCCATTTTGATAGTCGGCGAATTAACGAATCCGGCTGACGTATTATGATATATCGTAGGAAGCTAGATGCCCGTCGATATCGTGCTCGTACGATTGCTGCAGCTTCCGCGAGATAATCGATACGATTAAATAATTTTCGACGATCATGCTCGCCCGGAATAGTATTAACCGTGTCCCGATAATAGTCGGCATATATCCCAACGGTATACAACATAACTGTTTATATTTGTACGTTTAACATGCTATCTCGTAATCCGTAATACGCGTCTAAGCTGGCGCTTGCCAAACGCGCTAATGGCTTTGTTTCCGATTAGCTTAAAGATTGATCGAACGCTTTTTCCTCTTAAAATTACATAAATCGAAAATTTCGCCGATTATTTATTTGGTTGTAACGTACGCGATATCTGAGTTTGGTTTATTATTTCGGAATTGCGTTTTATTAAAAAATCTTCTTCGCATATTGTGCACTGCTTTTTGGCTTTAAGGGCAGACTTTCCTTTGCTTTGTTTGTGCGTCTATCCTCCCATATTGACGTTTTGCTTTCCAACATCAACGTGATTTTCGCATACTCTTCTCGTAGCGGAAAAGTGGTAAGAACGCAACAGCTGCTGCTCCGAACATTAACGCTGCGTTTGGTAATGACACAGCAAATAAAGATTTTTTAAAATTAGTGTAAAGTAATCTACTACAGAAACAATTACAGCTGAGTAGTACCGAAATTGAAAAATAGCGAGAAATATTTCAAGGATGATATCTATTATTATTTCGGTCAGGGAAGAAATTATTCAAAGTATTTTTAATCGTCTGAATTTATAATATTTTCGAGAAAAAACGACGAAGATTTCTTTCGATGTAAGGCGACGGCTCGGGCCCGCTTTCGTCGTATTTCGGACGAAGAAGAAGTCTTATTTCGAAATAAAAAGCGCCGTCTTATAATAAAATTAAAATAAAAGTAAATAGTATGTCAACTACAGTACAGTATAGAACAGTATACTGCATAGCATAAGTACCTTTTTAAATTGCTATAACTTCCAGAGAAAAAAAACCTTTTCTGGAAAATTTCTCCAGGTGTCCCACGAGGCAGAAAAGATTTATTTAAAATTTCTCTATTGGGTTCGAACAAGCGATTAATTATCAGCACTTCATCTAACATTCTACGATTCTCGAATGTCGATTCTCGGTGTGCTGTAAACGTCAGAAAAACTGTAATAAAGGGACCCCTTACAGAGAGGTGGGGAGCGGCTAATGAAATTTTCGAGCGTTTGATCTAACAAGGAGGATCGTTTCTCCGCATAGGAACGATCAACGGTATTAATTTCGACGAATGCCTTCGATCTTGCTAGCGGCTCGCGATCCGATGCTTTATTGGTTAACTTTATTCATTGAAACGTTAGCGGCGCGGCGCAATCGATGCCGCAGCCACGGTTGGCATTGTTTGCGGATCTCAATTCCTGTATCAGTTCGATTCCCTATTTAGACTGACGGCCGACGCGCGTAAACCGCGCCGTTTTTAAAACGAAATTCCCCGCGCGTCTGTGCACGCCAGCAGAAAAATTAGATCCGCGGCTTCCATCCGCGAGCACCGTTTCGTTCGACATCCCAGATTTCCGAAAGTGCGCGTTATGCAGAGTTACCAAATTGAGTACGCCACATAAATTTTTAGCACGCTTAGAGCGCTGATAACGAGCAGGTTAAAACGACGAATTTCGGGTTTTTGCGTCTGGAATGGATAGAAATTTATTTTTCAAGCTAAACATTTTTATACATCTTGATGTATCATTGAAAATGTTCATTAGAAATACATCTTTTGAAGCGAGTTGTAAGCACGACATATTTGAAAATAGATTTAAACTAAAGTTGGGCTCAACCTTACCTCGGCAACCGGATAACACGCATAACTTTTGGACAAGAGAATTCCTCGCCTTAAAACTTCGATTTTTGTCATGTTCTCGTAAAATTGTACAGGATTATAACGTGAAAAGTTAAAAAATTTTGGATTGCCGAGGTGAAGTTTAACCAATTTGGATTCATTTTAAACCTTCACGACTCTACTGTCGTAAACCATCATTCATTTTCTGGAAAATTATTACTCATATTTTTTCAACGACTGTCTAACTCGCCACGAAAGTTTTACAAATCTATGTCCCGATGTGTACGCGATTAGTTAGTAAGATAATAATTATAATAGTGAAAATGCTCCACGTGAAAAGGGTGAATGACACTGAATTCGGCAATACTAAGAATTGAATAGATAAAAATTATTCGGTGTAACGTACGCTCGTTCTGGATACAGCATACAGGGTGTGTAAGACGTAAAGAGGAATATAAAAATACGTAGATCGTGACATTTCCGTCGAGAATCTTTCTGTCGCCGACTGTGGAGCCGACATGGCGGTCAAAGTAAGAACGCGATCTATGGACTTCCATAAAATCCCATTTAAGCCCCGACTTTCACCTCCTATAAAAATAAATAACCTTCGAGGTCAATAAAGAAAGTGTCAGCCTCGGCTGCGGAGGAGGTGAGAAAACGTTTTCAAGTTTTCCTGGTGCGATAGTTATTACCTCCTAACATTAAAAATCCGTTACAGGAGCGCGACGAGAGAGAGAGAGAGAGAGAGAGAGAGAGAGAGAAAGAGGGAAAAAGAGAGAGATGGGAAAGCTCATTCCTAATCGCCGCACGTTGCGAAGCACTTCCGCGTGGAACTTTGCCGAAGTAAAGTCCACGTGCTCCGGAAACTGCTCCATACGGGCGCACGGGGCAAGAAAAAGGGGGTTGAGTGAATGGCGCAGCCGCCGAGGAGAATGTTTGAAGCTCATTCAGACCAGAAGTGAAATCCTTCGCGTTGAAGATGTCGAGCACGTACCTCGGTTCCTGATCATTGCCCGGAGCTGACTATACCGAAGATATATGAGCACGGCCACGCAGGATGTCACGCGGCTGGCACCGCCGAAAAGTTTTCGCGCGAATTTCTGTACGCTGTATCCGCGAGGACACCGTATCTGTTCATTCATCATGCGCGACGCAGAATCAGGGAGGAATTTCTCCGAGGAGCACCGTTGCAATTTTTCAACGCGGTAAACGGCCATTGTGACCGCCGAATGGAACTGTATCTCTGTTGCCGAGGATGCGCACCGTATTTCGAACACCGGTTTGTTTGCGCCGAATCGAAATTTACCAGCACGCGAATACGAATTGATCCGTTGCGATACAATTATAATTAAATTAAATCGGGATAATTCTTTTCGTAAATGGACCAAGCGACTTCACTTTCTCTGCCAAGCTACATTGGTTTACTAGATTATATATGTAACGAAAATTTGAAAAAATTTGTTTAATTAATTGATTGATCCAGGAGTTATGAAAGGTTAGAAACGGCGAGTGCTTTGAAGCGATTCTAAGTGAGTGTCATCGATTATGAGACTGACTGTACCTCTTCGATAGTTTCGTAAAAAAAAATGAAAATTTTTACTGATTCCGTATGTACTTTAATTCTTAAATATTGATTACGAAAAAATAGAATTTTCACTCTGGTATAAAATATATTTCCTGTTTTGCAATTGCTAACATTTCACTACGTTCACTGCACACGATAAATTGAATAATAAATAATGATACGTCTCTTAAATAAATATTAATCAGCAGTATCATCGTATAAAAGTTTAATATTGGTGTCCGCGATTGACTGCTTGAGAAATATTCGTGTAAAATCCTGACAATGGATAGCCAATTTTCGAAAAATTCGATTAAAACGAAAGAATTTATCGCGTGCGGTGTAGTGTGTAATAAAAATACTGTCGAAAACAGGCAGGGAGTCGGAAGTGTTACATTTTTCAATATAAAGTGAGGATATTCTGGCAATGGAATGCCAACAATTTTACTAGAATTTACCACATGCTATCCGCGATGTTATCAATTCACGAGAATCACATAAAATTTTATTAAAATGAAATGTAAAAAATATTTCATTCGAACGTTTCATGTTTTCCGTGTTATTACGCGAATCCGAAGAATGGTTTGTTAAATGTTTACGTAGAATTTTGTTACCACTGAACATATTATTAACAGTATATTACAGATGTAACAGGGACAGTTTTCGAAAGAATTTTGTTAAGAATGAAAAAATCCCATTTTAGAATTTCTGATTTTTTGTGCTTCAACCAAAAGTTAAACAAACTTTTTCTGTACATAATATTTATAGAATGTTGTAAATTTTGAACATTTTTACGGACAAAATGATTAATGTTATTCCAAAAAAATTTGGCTATATTCAAATGTTTAATTTAAACAGTGGATTCTCATAGATTTTGACACAGTAAACGCAAATCTGAAAGCATTTTTTATCGTTTTCAAGATGTTTAGTTTTGAAATAACAGTTGCATAGACGAATTTGAAAATTTGTTATTCAACCCTAAAAGCTATAAAAATGTTTCCGGAAAATTTAAAACGATGCATTCTCCCGCCATAGAGCAATGTATTTTCAACTAAAACCATTCAAACAAGTTTCCACACATTCGAATGCAATTGTACCATTCTTCAACACGAGTAGGAGTGCACGATCACCAAAAAATTCAATATACCCATAACAAAAATTTCAGTATTTCACCAACCAACGCTGCTCTTCCATAAATCTCGGTGCTTCAAATCTGTATCTTCAATCTATCCTCCTCTATCACTCTCTGTTTTAAAAATATTTCGTTTTTTAATCAAAAATTGAATTTTCAACTTTGAGAATTTGCGTTTCGACGGCAAAAACTATCCAAATGTTTTTTCCTTAAAACAAATATACAGAGAGAGGCACTTAACTTAATAACGTCTGGACTATGCGTTGTACAAAAAAATTATTTCTACAGGTCACATGGTATCAAGGGGGACATGACACGATGTACATGACTTCTTCATAAGTGGAGGGGCGTAGGAGATTTGAAGGTCAACTTTAATTTTTTAAATGGAACTCTATAAAAAAGTATTAACCATGCACGACGAAAAATGATTAGTTTAGCAGACATTTTAATTTAATTATTACGCACTAATATTCGGACAGCTATAATACAGGGTGCCCCAAAAATATTGTATTTCCTTGGAATTCCTAACACAACTTGAAGAAACTTTGTTTCCTTTGCAAAAATGTTCTCCGCGGCTTTGTTAAGAAGTTATTAGCGAAAAACACACCAATCAGAGCGCAGATGCAGCAGGCGGATTCTGTCTCAGCCAATGCCAACGCCACGCTCTATAGCTACGCTCTGATTGGTCCATGTTTTTCGCTAATAACTCCTCAATAAAGCCGCAGAGCACATTTTCGCAAAGGAAAAAATTACTTGGAATAATCTCAGGATTTATCCCTTTCAAGGAGGTACGAATTTTTTGGGACGCCTTGTATAAACTCAAATAAAGCATCTGTACACACTGTACACAATTATTGTCAATTTTTGATTATCCAAACAAATTATTTGACTACATGAAACTATTTGATTATCCAAACTAGCTCGGTCCCAATTGGCTCGGCTAATCGGCTACGTATAAGTTACACTATGCCCTAGTACATGGATGTTCGGTTATTTAAACATCTCGGTTATCCGAACCGGGCTCGGTCCGAATGACCCGGGCCAATCGTCGATCGCCTATATCTAATTTTTCCCACTTCAATTCCGAATTCCCATGAATCGGGTATCGGAGATGACGATGGATGAGGATGTGCGTGGCCGTGGGGGGGGGGGGGTGTTGTCGGTCAGCAAGGGGATGTAGAGGAAGTCGGCGAGGAGGCGGCGGCTGTGGCGCGGAGGACGCTCGAGGGGGTAACAGGTCGGATGTCCGGCAGTCCGTCACCGGTTATCCCCCAGTATCTCCGGCGTGGTCCACCGCGTCACACCGACCGTTCCGCGGCCATATCGGCCAACTACATAACAAGTCCTGAATATGCATATATATCCGACGCTGCGGGGGTGTACGCTCACTTCCATCCCTCGCAGAACCGTGAGCTCTCTGTGCGCGCGGGTGCACGCAGTCGCTCGTACGCTCGCGAATCTCTCCGAGTACCGACACGCGGAACAATCCTCCCGCGATCTATTCTCTTCCTCCTACAACGCCAACCCCTATTCGACCCTTCAACCCTCACGTCCCCCCACCGAGCCTTCTGTCACTTATAGGGTGATCTGGGAATTTTTATGTGGCCCCAGGATGCAGCAAATTTTCTATAATTTTAAACCGAAAAATTTCCTACCGTTTCATGACCGGGGCACCCGGCTACCCAGGGACGCCCCTAAAGACCTAGTATTAAAAATATCTAATTAACATTAAACCTACCACAGTCAAATGACCGGTTTTATATTTTACAATTATTGAAATTATAAAAATTCATTTATGGAAAGTAGTGGAATAAGTTTCCTTAATCCAAGTATTTATTATATGGGAAATTACGGGCAATCTCAATAAATTTAGGGTTGCCGTTTTTATAAGGCAATATTTACCAGATACTGTTAATGCTTGGTAGGTTTAGCGTTAAAAATAGGTAATTGTACCTCTGTAGCTCATGACTTTCCAGTTAGGCAGTATATGTATGTTAGTTCGGTATATATACGATTTTCATATGGAAAGACTTAATAGAATGTACTCGTCAAAATTAAATACTGTTATAATATTATATAAAATTGTAATGTTATTTTGGTAATATCTTTAATACTATGTACGACCATCTTTTTACTTCTCTTGAAGCGTCGACTCTGCTCGTACAGCTTTCACAGAATTTATTAATGACCTCGATTGGAATTTCTTGTTAGTCCGTAGCACATCAAACAGTTCATCTGCATTTTTTGGTTGACTTTTTCCTCGTGCAGTGTCGAAAAAATACCGAACTTGTTCAATAATATTTAAATCGGAACTACGGCTCATAACTCCTTCACAACATTTTCCAATAAATACGGAAAACATATATATGTGTTTTTTTTATAAACAAGTGCGCATCATTCGCAGAGATTTATTCAGGTGTGAAACAAATTTTGCGCGGTGGTTTAAAACTTTTGCACGATACTGTGTGTAATCGTCAAAATTACAACAAAACTGTTTGCGGTGAGCATTCCCAAAAAATTATAAAATGTGTAGACTACGTTTAACAATTTTATATACCTACTATTTTTATACTGTATATTTATAAATGTATAGTAAATATATAGTGTAATCAATTTTAAAATATTTGTTAGTCATTGTGTGTCCTCTCGGAAGAGTTGAATAATTAATTTAAGAATTAGTAGTCTGTGTAACGAAGGCATTGGCGAATCTGTTTCCTTACAGGTTATGCGAATAAATTTTTATGTTTTGTAAAGCATCAATTTAAATTAAATTCAGCAATTTTTTCGTCAGGTCACCTTTTCGACTCGAGTTTTTTTCCATGTGGATCTTCTTCCTTTTTCTTGTGGAAATCGATATTATCAGCCTGAGGCTAGGTGTATATCGAAACTGAAACTTGTGTTTTTGGATGAGATATATGTATTTCGGGAAAGTTAAATAAGGTCGAAACCTCTCTATATTTTCAAGTCTGCTATATTATCTTTTTACAAAGCAATTCATTTTCTTATTCTTTCTTAACATGCAAAATTATGTTTGTACTTTCTTCTCTTTTTCCAGTGAATATCAATATCACCTTTGGATTAGATCAACCACAATGGCATAACCCTGTTGTTTTTTATTATTTTCTTATGTAACTTTTACCAAAATACTTGCAACATTTGTCTGATTTCAAAAACTAATAATTTTCGAAAAATCAGACCACTTGAGTTTTTTTGAAAATGTTAAAAGGACTAGTTTTGTTGAATTGTCTACGACAGTATTTTTTAACTTCTTCAAATGTTTTTTAGTGCATATAATCCTCAGTGATTATATATATATTTTTGGTAAGGTATTAATTAAAATGGATGAACCAATAACCGATTAATTGATTTAACAACTTCCAGTAACAATTAAATTGATGAATTTACTTGCTCCATGAATAATAAAAATTGTTTTCCACATCATGTTTAAATTTAATTAATGTTTATTGTGAATATATAATTAATGACAAATATCATGAATATAAAATGATCCGATAACCATTGAATCGATACTTGATTAAACCATTTAATGCGTGGTTAAATGTGTATTAGGAATTTATGTGTTAGTCGTTAAAAGGGACTTCATTGTAGCTTCGAGAGGTCATTTCGTTTTTAGTAATTAATCAATTAGTATTCAGTTAAATATACAGTAATTCACGCGGTAGTTACTAAAACAACTTTGCCATTGGTCAAAATACTGCTATTTTATGTTTTATCAGACTGTCCCACTACGGGATAGTTAGTGTCTATTTATCTTGAGAACTGTTCCTGCGAGTGATATGAGAACCAACTCCCTTTTAATTAGCTATTTTCCCGTCGAAGTTCATGTTGTGTTACTAAATCTCCATATAACTCTGTATAATCAAAAGGTGGAAAACCATGCCTGCATAGTTACTATCTTGCCACGAATAACTGCAACCCCTTAGCCCTTCTTTTTGTCTGTCACGCTTCACACAGTGATTCATTATTTCGAAAAGCTGGTCGCAATTCCATTTCCGATGTATTCGGTTGTAACATAAATTGCATAACACCCGTTGCTAAATTGTATTCCACAAAACAAATCAAATGTATATCATATTGTAAGTATTCATATTTCCAATGTGGAAAATATTTTCTGAATGCAATAAAATATGCCGTATATAAAGATAATATCAGTAAAAAAATAAATGTTTGTTTTTTTCATAGTGTGCGAAACGAGCAAATTTTACACTAGAAATAGAAACAATTTTCTCAACTAGGTAATTATTATTTAATATTTGATAAAGAAACAAAACAATTCATCATTTTATTGACACACTTCTAAAATATGCTATTATTTATATTTAATATACGCAACAATCACATTCAAAATTTTGATCGAAAAAACTGTATCACAATAAAAAAAATTAATACTACTTGTTGCTTTGTATGCTACTTGAAAATATTTGTTTCAAATTCGAGTTCTGAATGTATTTGTTAAAATATCAACGTAGCAACTACGTGTTAAAGTCTTCAATAATATATAAAATAAACATGTCACTGATTCTTTATGTACAATAATTAAGTGATATGTTTGCAACTTGAGGACTTGGGTATGCAGTCTTGATGACGTCACTACGTCGATATTCGTCGCCGAAGGGTTAAGCGATCGGAACAAAGAGTTATTATATCATTAAGGAATCTTTCGATTTCCGTGAACATGGGGTTCAGAGTTGACCACGGTGTTTTATTCGGAAATGGAGGGTGGAAAATTCGAGAACGGAAGCGGTCGCATATATTACAGGCCACCCCGTGTAATATGTAGATCTCACTCTCTGTATCCGTGTTCGTCCTGCCGCCCCTTTCCCTTTTCGCTCGGCTTGGTCCTGGCCAGGGCCGTCTCTGTCCGTCCGTCCCCCACTTCCCTGACTACTTGACTTCCTGCCACCCCCTTGCAACCCCCTTGCAACCCCCCGTCGACACCTAACCCCTACCCGTTTCCACTCGGTCATCGACGAAGCACCATTGACGCCAGTTCACTGCTTGCCAACACACCGATTTATGACCGTGTACCCAGCCTGCCCGCGCCCCCTCATATATTTACCCGCACGATTTTGACGTATCGGATGCATTAGCATGCACTCTAATTACTCCTCTCCCAATCAACTGTTCCCGACCGACTGTGCTTCTTCCCGCCTTGCAAGGAACGATGTTCGATTCATTGCCAAATACGAGATCGAAAGGCGTCTATACTGCACGACAAAATTATAAGACGTACAATTTTGTTCCGATATAAGGCGAAAGTTGGGGGTCGGCTGTCGCCGTATTTCGAATCGAGGTACTTGACTTTGTTCTCGAGTGGGCCGATGTGCGGATGTTTATGCAATTTTCAATTTATGTAGACAAACTTTAAGGAGGGATTAAACGAAATCCTATTTTTAATCGGAACAGTTTTTGTAGATGCAAAATAAATAAAAATTTGTTGACTTTGAATTTGTTTCTGGAATAGCTTGGAAGTCAATTTTCCGATTTCTGATTTGTTTATAAAATGAAAACTCTTGAAGTCTAAAATTTCAAACAATTTTCTTCAAATCGGGCTTGTCCGAACTAGATTGTATTTTTCTTAATTTTTATTTCCCAAAATATTTATCCGAATGAATCAATTCTTTTTTAATATTAACAGGGAAGAATAATTCTATCGGAAATATATTTTTTTATCGAAAAATTACTGTTCTAACATTGGAAATTCTCGGTGTTTCTATTTAAATGTCTAAACACATATCCTTGCTATGTCAGACTACATGCCAAATCAAGGGCTTTTTTTTTATTGATATCAGGAATTCTGGTCAAAATTAACAAATCTATAGCGTAGAATAAGGCAAATTATAGGGGGTTTAAGTCATCAAATTACCGAATTTCAATTTGTTTATAAAAAGCAGGTCACGAAGCTTACACCCCTTACTCATTCTCACAACAGCGCACTTATGACTTTTTATCTCGAAAACTCGTCGACCAATTAACTTAATTCTTCTTTCAACGCAATCACGAATGTACGACCTACCGTAAGAGTATAATAAAAACATACTACATTTCAGTTAGAATTCTATGGCCACTATAAAGTATAAAATCTCGACGAAGGTCTTCCCGTTTGAATCGTACAGTTCCGATTCGAACAGTATCGATCATCGCAAGCAAACCGATCTCCCTCTGTTCACGCTGCGACTCGATCAGTCTCGAGCATCAAGCGGATCGAGTCTCGAGCTGCTTGTTCCGATCAGAGTCGAGCATCAAGCGGATCGAGCGCTCGAAAGAAGCTCGAGCATTTCGAGCCTACCTATCGATCGTGCTCGTGCTTGATTACCTATCACCAGTGGTCATCCATGCCGCCTCTGACCGATTCCTCGCGCACAAAATGAAATCGTTTCCGAAATCCTGATTCAAAACACTAAAGGGAGAAGCAAACGCAATTGTCCCACAATTTCGCGTCTTTTATTCGACAAATTTTTATTATTTTCTAGGACAGATTATCATTATTATTAACAGATATCTGACCGCGATCTATTATCTGTTCATCTTCCTTATTTTTTCTAATAAATAATAACCTAATTTTTTGACGATTGTAATCATTATTATTGACAATTAACAATTTCCAAAATTCTCAAAGTACAAAAGAGGGCTAATTAAATTTTTGCACAAATTCGTGCTTTTTAAGAGGAATGTGAATTGTAAAATAAATGAATAAATTAACCCCCAATTTTACTCGAAAAATGTTTAGCTTCCTATAAATTTTTGGAGAAATACTAATAGTAAAATAAATGAATAAATTAACCTCCAATTTTTCTCGAAAAATGTTCAGCTTCCTATAAATTTTTGTAGAAATACTAGAATAATAGTAAAATATAGTTTTTACATAACATAAAATTAAAACATATTATTGTGTACATATATGTAAAGTTTAAAAAAGAATTAATAAATGTTGTTTTTCCTTCATAATCTTGCATATTATGTATTACGGTTCGTTCAACGAAAATTAATTCCGACCAACATGACACCTTTGTATAAAGGTAATACAACTTCAAAGGGTTAATATAAGCACGGTAATTGGTACTTCTATAGCAATCGGGTCCCTTACTCTATATGTTTACAGTTTCTTTCACATTTTCTTTCAAAATTGAGCTGGTTATTTACATAAATACAACGGTGTCTGTAAGCACATTTCCTTGTGTTTCTATTCATTTTGTAAACGATTAATTATTCCACTCTCGCGAACTAAGAGCAAAATGTCAAAGTTGGAAACAATTTGTTACGTTGTATTCGAACATGTTGGACGCAGAGTCTATACGCACTTCGTTTATTATCACATTTGTTACTGCTATCAAACTAACGTTGTTCTCTCTCTCTCTCTCTCTCTCTCTCTCTCTCTCTCTCTCTCTCTCTCTTTCCCCTCTCCATCTATCTCTCTTGCCTTCGATGCACGCCATTTTTCAAGTTTTATCGTTTCCAAAAACTGCCCGGATGACATTGATCCATTTCGAAAGCGTTTCGCAATAATATTCAAAGCATCCTGGAATGGAACGACGTTATTTAAACCGCTCGATGGTTTACCATTATTGTTAATCTTTTGTTTTGTGCCAGCAATAGGCACAATTTTCTATTTTTCTGAGATCCAAACATTTTTCAACATAGTCAACACATTAACAAAAGTAACATAACAGTTGTTTTTTTTCCAGTTACATGAGAAAATTCTCATTTAACTTTGAAGTGAAATGAGAAGATTGTTACAGAAAAAAAATTATCTTTGTTTTTGCAGGACGGTGTTTTCAACAACCTAATTAAAATAGTGTCAATAGTTTTAAAGTTACAGCAATTTGAATATTAAGTAATTTCAATGCTAATTTCAATAGATTCAATGAAATAAATATGCTTTATTTAACGGTGAAATATTTTTGGACAAAAATATTGTTTATAGCTATTGTATTACTTGAAGACCCTCCGTGGTTATAGACTAATTCTTATTATTATTTTTTAAAGAAGATTATTAAGAACGTAACGTGGTAAAATAAACTTATTTTTGTATTCTTTGAGTGAGAAATGACCTGAATATAAATACGATCATATTTAACCTAATTAACTGTAAGGGAACATAATTTTGGGTCATTGCTATCGATTAACAATGGCATTTGGTCAAGCTTGCTTCCATTGGATACTTGTCAATTAAAACAGTGTCGGATAAACCCCTGTCGGTGATTTTAACATCACCGCGTACGACTGTGTGGGAATTCCGAATCACAGTGCTGACAACAATAAAGCAGTAAACACCCTAAAACGTTATTTCACGTGGCGACATTTGAAATTGTTTAAAACGAAGTCGTTACTGACGCCATATTATTGTCCGCTAAATGCAGCAATTTCCATTACAATAATACAAACGCTAGAAAAATGTTCCAAAAAGGTTTGGAATAATATTAAAAAAAAACACATACATTTTATGGAATATCTTGGAAACTACTGTAACTAGAGAAATAGTTTAACGGAAAAAGTTGTGTAATTTTGTATAAGGGATAGCTCTGCGAAAAAAGATTTCAAATATCGTTATTTGTTATTAAAATTTCTAATAGAATTATAAACTACAATAAAACCTACAAATTAACAATTCAACAATTCTAGCAATTAAAACCCCGAATAAGTATTTTCTGTTTAAAAAATAATTTTGTCCAGCCAGTGCCAAGAGTAATCAAATCACTGTTCATTGAACATCTGCTTAAAGTATGCAAGAAAACAATTTTACGGTGAGCGTGAAAACGTATACTATACTCGCCCCTGACGATACTCCGTGATGCTAGGCTGTCATCATTCGTATCTAACGCAAGATCTGACCCGTAAAAAGACCCTAGTACCTGCTACCGACGTGTGCGTTTCTCCGTGAAATCAAATGATTCGTTCCGTGAAGTTTCGTTGAAACGTTTACTGCACGTTCTAACAACTTATGGGCTGTTCTGTCTTTAAAACAGATACCCACCCAGGAATTTATTTCACGTCAACTTTTAAAGCCTTCAATTAATCGGAGGATCGAACAACACCTGAACAATAAAACAGCAGTCGAACAAACAACAATTTAACAATACAACAATGGTCGACCAATCCAATAGTAAATGCGATTATTCAATCATATTTCTATTTCTAAAGTTTTTCAGTTAAACGCTCTATTAAATATTGGGTTGTAAGTCACTAGACCACTTTGAACTGTTTGGCGACCCAGAAATTTTTAACTTTTTACTATATCACCCCGCACACCTTGACGAGAAAATGCCAAAAATCGAAGTTTTAAGGCGAGGAATTCGCTGGTTCAAAAGTTATATGTGATTAAAATTGAGCGATTACACAAAATATAGTACAGTTTTGGACCAGCGAATTCCTCATCTTAAAACTTTGATTTTTTGCGCTTTTTCGTCAAGATGTACAGGATTATATAGTAAAAAGATACAAATGTTTGGGTTGCTAAGGTGAAGTTTAACCAATAACCCTATTATTTAAAAAAATTCATACTTATCCTTTTACAAACAAACTCGAATTTTAAATGGTCTAGTAACTTTTAGGACACATTACACATTTTACTTCTCATTTAGTCACAATCATCCGTATTTGCAACGATTCACAACTAAATCGTTAAAAATAAAATATAATTACACCCGCAATCGAACGAATTTATGTTATAGCTATACAGCGGATTTTTATGAAAAATAAAAATTCTCTACCTGAAATGCAACAAACTGTAGTGGAATAAAAATTTATTTTCTTTTCCAATATGTTTAATAGATTGAAGATAATGTAACAGTATTTTTAAACTCTTCTAATGTTTCTACTGTTTTAAACTAAACCTACCCATTTTTGTCATAAATGCATAAATTCCACGTGTAATCATTACTATAATAAGTCTACAGTTTCTTCAACAATTGTACCAATTTCCGCCCCACAAAAGTCGTGCTACTGGCTTGACAGAATGCAAAGCAGGTTACACTTAAACGCCAACTCATAACGCCTAATCGCAGAGCACACATTGGTCCGTGAAGCTATCGAGTTTTCTCGGCAGACAGACCTCCTTTTAATCCCTTTGTGCAGCTACGAAAATTATCTTTGCTTTCAATCAATTCCGCGTGTGCTCGCTACGGTCCTCGGGGTTAGCTGGTTATTGCAGGTGTGCAAACTTCCATTTCAGGTGTATGAAATTCTCACCAAACACCCCCCGCCCTTCGTTTACATTCGACCAATAGCTGATTTAATATCGCGCTTTGTGAAGTCGGCATAGAAATCCCGTTTACAAAGTGTTCTGAATATCGCCGGGATATATTTTGAAGCCTCTGTTATTTGTACTGATCGGAGGACTTTTGCCCTTTTTTTATAGAATTAATGAATCTCCTGTTTTCAAAAACGTTTTCTGGAACGTTTTGGAATTATTCGCTTCCCCCGAAAACATATCTAAAAATTCTCTAAAAACGTACTCTTCCTCTAAATTATGTTTGGTCCAAATAAAATTCTATTGTACTTAATATTTGAGGGTTGAACTAAATATAGATTTAAAATGAACATACATTTTCTTTGTTACATACATAGAACATTATTATGGTAGTTCTAAAAGAAAGCTTAACACTAAGGGTTGATACCCTACATTAGCAAATTCTAAATTTGCAAATGTACACTCAATTGCTCGTAACAGACTCAATTATTACTTTTCCTGGATCTAGAAATTTGAGGACATATTGGGATCATTTAAAAATCCTTCTATCAATGATAATAGTCGCTTATGCAGTTTCGTGAGTAAAAAATTTCAAATTTGATCTACAATATCGGTTAAGAATTCATTTTCACGAGTGCACTTAATTGCCCAAAAAAGCTTCAATTCGCATATTTTCTATATCTAATAATATCTGGACATAATAAAAAAATTAACAAAAGTATCTGCCAAGGTATTTTATGATAATCATTTTTACAATTGCATGAGTAATAACAGTCAAAGAAATTCTAATCATTGCAGCTGTGAAAAAGATCGTATAACAAAAGAATAAAAGTGTAGAAAGTATTTTAATACAATTGCAAAGGGCTACACCGTGTATAAAATAACATATCTCCCAAGCTAATAAATTTTAACCGAAATTAGTCTAGTCGTTTTCTGTCAAGAATTTCAAGCTGCATGGACCAGAACGTCGGAAAGTACAAAATTCGCCGACGTTTGTTAAAGTATAATAACAATTATGATCGAAATTGAAGCAAGCTGAAACTGTGCACACGAGTGTGCGAATTTGGCTCTCTCGAGGAGCAAGGAAAACAGAAGAAAATCAAGAGCTTTCTCGGCGTTATACGATCCTCCTGAAAGCTGCCCAAACCTCCCTCGCCTGCTCTCTCTCTCTCTCTCTCTCTCTCTCTCTCTCTCTCTCTCTTGCCCTCTCCTCAGAAAAGCTAATCCCATCAAAAGTTTTCAGTATGTTTATAATCCACTGATCGTTCGCCTTTCCCAGAACAATTTAAAACTTTCCTCGACGCCGTTATCCGGTCCGGTCTCTTTGCCCTCGGCTCTTCAATCCATCGTCCTTCACGGGCCCTTCTCCTTAACCCGACTTCATTTTGCGGCTCATAGATTGCCGAATTTCACGGAGTTACTCACCGTGCATCTTGCCCCCACCCTTTCTACCCGAAAAAAAGCCCGGGGCATTTAAAGTTGATTAGCCTTATTTCCCTAAGTCCGCTTTTAAATATTAATGGGGCTGCGCAAAAAATCAGAATCGGCTGCCATTTTGGTGACAACGGTGTACGAAATTCTAACACTCGTAGTTGATATTAGGAAAAATGGAGAAGACACTTTGAGAACCCAAACAGTTCGAAACCTTATTAATAGGTTCTGCTTAAACCGTGAAAAGTAGAACTTGTTTTAAAAAATTATTTAAAATTAGCAATGTCGATGAGAACGGACGAAGGATTTTATTTGCTACTTGAATAAGTACCGTCCTTTGGTAAATAAAAGTCTTGGTTAAACTTCACCTTGCCAATCCAGAAATTTTTAACTTTTTACTATTTAATCCTGTAAATCTTGACAAGGAAATACCAAAAATCGAAGTTTTTTTTCAACTCGAGGAATTCACTGATTCAAAAGTTATACATGTTTAATGTTCACCGTCGCCAATAATTCTCTATATTTTAATTACTGTTCGATGACGGTTTGTCCCGGAATGACGTGTAATCGGAATTGTCTGGTTGCCGGCTTCGCGAATTTGTTGGCTGGAAATATGGAATTTACAACTTGATGGTTTTTATATTTCAATCGCAAAACCGCAAGGTTTTATTACAGTTAACGTATTTATTATATTTAATATCGCATTCGTTTACCGAATCGTATTGTGGTCCATTGCGGAATTATTTTTGACGAACATTTGGAGCAGAATTTGAACGTATTAAATCTGATTGCGTGTTACGCATCGAGATTGATTTCATTTGGAGAATTGTTTAAAAATTACTTTCGCACGATTCAAAAGGAATGATACATTGTTATGCAAGAAACACAACGATATTAAATGTTTGTTTGCATTTCCGTTACAAATTCTCGTTTTATTACTTCGAAATGCAACGCGTTTCGAATTTCGCGTTAATCTTCGCCGATAGTAACGTACAACTGCTCGCAATTTAAGTGGCTTTAAGCACGCCGACTGAAATTCCAGGCAAATCTGTTTATTTCATAATTCAAGTTAAATTGCTCTACAGCTTCATCGCAGCGATAAAATGGAAATAATTCTATTATCCTATTTTCATTCTTCCTGCAAACGTTCAACTGTACGGACGTTTACACAATCCCACTAAAATAAACTATGAAAACAGTATGATAGACTTTTCGTTCAACAAAAATATTATACTATCCGTATATAAATTACCTAATGAAAAATTCAACCTTTCATTGCCGCATTATAGAATAAATAATTCCTGAAATTTCTGCACTAATATAAATAGAAAATTTCAAGTCAATTGAATGATCAAAAATTTAAGATAAAAGTGAACAGGTTAAAAATTTTTTAATATATTGATACTGCAAATGAATCGAACTAAACTGGAAGTAGACCGAATACATTCAAAACGAATTAAATAAATTAGGAATTGTAAATAGGTTTAAAATTAAAAATAAATTAAAAATTCCGTTGCACATAAATGCAAAATTTCAAATAACTTACTAAAAATATGACAGTCGTATTAAATAGACTGAGGTCTGTAAATAGATTTGAGATTAAAAATTGCATTGCAAACGAATTAAAAATTTCGCACAACTGATTTGAAACATACGTCTGTCTAGCTTTTGGAATTTGGAATGCTTGTTGGGTTGAGGACGTGGTAGAAAAGCGTCAAAAGTCGCTTCGTCTCGATTCAGAGCTTCGGATACGATTCGAGGGAGGTTGAACCATTTCGATACACAGAGCTAGGAACAAAACTGGTCTGGAGGGGTTCTCGATCCGTCATTTGCGTCCCGTTCGAGTAGTTTCAAGACACTTTGCGACTTAATCGTCAGGTCGGCCGTTCGAGGGCTCTCGAGCGTTCAAGTTGCCGGTTCCCCAGCTGCGATACTCCGTCTCGTGCTCGACAATCGAAAACAATAGATTTCGTTTCGAGGACGACGCCGCACAAAGGGGACCCACGCGTTTCTTTCACGCATCTGTCGCGTTAAACACTCTACTTCGGTCGCAAAGTGTGACTATTCATTAGAGATCGGCCTCGCGACACTCGACAATTCTTTGCGACGCAACTTGGAGCACCTTAAATCTGCACGAAGTAGAAATTCGTCTGCAATTGCCACTTCGAATATACTGCGGGTCGGTTCTTTCTTTTTTTAGAGCACGAAACTAAAAATTTGTTGACACATTGCTCTTACTGATAAAACCAAACAATTTTTTAAATATTTCCATTTTTTCATGATTTTTTAAATATTATTTACATTTGATTCAAAAAGTATTTAATCTCACCGATTATTAATTTTAAACCCTATTTGGTATAAATACTTTTCAAGTTAAATTTGGTGTCCTATCCGAATTCGAGAAAAAATATTGACTAACAAGAACCGATTACAGCACTGTAGGTCCCCCTAGAAACCATGCAACATTTAAAAAATTTCTCCGCGCAATAAATATCTTACTTGAAGTCGTTGTATTACTAGACACCCTGTATAATTAAAAATTCATTAAACTCGACGAGGTGGACCCTATTTGAACAATTGCTAATTTATGCTATGTTGATACATTTGTAACATAATTGAATATTGAAAAATAGCAAATTTTTTAATTGAGAAACGAGCATCATAAAGTTCGAAATTTCAAATTTCCCGCCAACAGATTCGGACCGCCAACGAACTATTTCTCCGGAAAACCCTAGCATAGGGTAATCGTCCGACTTTGGTCACCATTTAACAGCCGTTCCAGGTGTTATTTCAAGGACTTCCGGCTTGCCAGCTACACGTCGACCATAATTATCAGTAAATTCATCGTTGAACTAGGATTAGGTTGGAACCGTGAGCAACAGTAGCCTGGCAGAAAGCCCGGTTGCCGCCTTTTGAATCTTAATAAATTATCCGTCGACCATGGACGATCGCACCGGTTTACGAGGTGGTGGGACGGAGGGGTGAAACGGTTTTGGAGGGGTGGGGGGAATGGTGGGGAGGGAAACGCGCATCTATCGGCATGCTCATTAATCACCCGATATATATACTGCCGGTTCGTCGCCGCCGATAATCGGCCGCGCCATAGCCGACCAGGGAATTTGAATTTCGGGGACGCGCATACGGTTCTGGCTCGAATATTATTGGCATATCGATTTCACAATCTATCCCCACCTCTCCGACCCGTCCCCCCTCCTTCTCACCCTCCTCCCACAATTCGGTAAAATCGTCCTGTTAAACTCACCGGAAAAGCTTTCCTCGGACTCTTCGTTTGTTGCGACTCATTTCCATTCATGGTCCCATCTCGCTGTCACTTGTTTAATGACTGCGCCACAGTCATCGTAAATAAGCTGCAAATATTGACGAGACTCGGCAGGAAATGTTTTGTTTCGAAATTGAATGTGTCGATGTTCGGGGAATTTACCAACTTTAATCGGCTGGATGATGACGCTTTTGACAGTTGCGCGATTCACCGTTATCGAGTACGTTTACATGTTTGTTTAATAAAGTTTATCGGTTTGTCGAAAAATTAACGAAGTACGATGTTAAGCGAAAATTTAATTTTTCGACGAAATTGACCCGACGAAATCACATAAGAATATGTTCTAGAAAAAATAATTAACATGTGTCTTTGGTCGCAGAAAGAAATCTCCAAATTCAATTAGCGCAGTTTAGTTGCTAGAGTAAAATAAAAATTGTAAAAGAAACATATGTTTGGTGTTTTATGAAAAAACATATTTTGTAAGATACGCTTTGGAGTCTTCTATTTTGAGGGTAGTTTTCACCCCTTTAAAATTTAAAATCCCTTCGCCTAAAATAAACACGTATCATCTATTTGGTACATTTCTATATCATAGTAAAAGCGCATCAAAATCAATGGATAATTTTGGTTATTTAAAAACTGGGACATTAATTTCAATAATTAATTTGAAATAAAATTATATATGGAAAAGTCATGAGACAGTCTTCAATTCCATTTAGTAATGTTCTCTCGTCCTCAGGCACTGAATATAATCATGTACGTGGGATCACTTGCTACCCCCACCCCGAATCTTTACTTTCAGACTTTCATTCATTTATTCATAAGATTTAGTTCATTATGCAGAGAATTAAATCTGCGCTCGGCACATTCGAATGACGTTTAACATTACCACTCAACATACTGTGTATTTAAAGCATCTAAATGGTACAACCTAACCATTGCATTTTTTTATTTTCGCATTGTTTTGTTTTGTTGCCTTTCAAAATAAAATAATTTTATCGTGAAAGATTTTTTGATGCTCAGAAATCGAGACAGATAAAAACTAATTTTATGTAGAAAGTTATAATATTTGTTATTCATTTTACTATATGAAAGTATTTGCAGTATTTACATGTTAAATATTTATTATATCTATTACTCGTAAATTGTCTATATCAAAATATTTATAGTATTTACACATTCAATGTCTATAATATTTGTTATTCGCAAAAGATCAAACACTTAGAAGAATATAAATAGAATTGAAAAATTAAATTTTATATTTTAGTGAAATTTAATAGGTAATATTAGGGAATATGTATTTTGAATTGTATTTAAGTTGTTATTATTTTCAAAAAAATTGTTCACAGTGTTTAACTGCCTCATTCCTAGACATTGTAGCTGTGTGTTGATTATATGTATTGTGTCAGCTGCACGTGCACATGATTGAGAGCAAGAAGTATAATACGTTCCTGTACAGTATTACCTCAACTGTGTCAGAAATCAATAGTTTTTCACTCCCGCTAATGCATTAAAATTTAAACTCCAAAATTGCAAGTGCATTTAACTGTTTACTTAAATAAAGTAAGTAATAACATCGACTTTATTTTATTTTAAAAATAGAGAAAATTTTACTTTAAAATTGTAATGTATTTTATAATTTAATCAATTTATAGATTTTACTTTTGAAATAGGAATTGTATATTTATCATTAAAATAAAATACATATTTATTTATATATATTTGAATATATTTGAATTTTCATTTAATATTTTATTTGTAATAATAATTTTATTTATAATTTTATTTTAAACAATATTCAATATTCAGTCATTTAATGAAAATTCAGAGTGTTTATTCTTTTAATAACTTGAACTATGTAAGTCGATAAATGGTTTACAATTTTCCTATGAATTTTTCAGTTCGTATGCAAGTAAAAATTCAGAGCAGACGAACCGGAAGTATGCCAAACATTTTGCGGTATAGGAAATTTTTTAATTGTCGCCATACACCATCCAATGTAGGTCAAATACCATTTCTTCTCAAATATCTTCACTATGCCAATCTGTTGCACTTCTCTATTAATTCCACAGTTAATTGATATTATTAATTAAAAATTTAGTTTAATTCATTCTACGCAAAAAAATCTGCAGTACTTAACCATTACTATTCAACATTTTTACACAATGATCTCTTCATTTAATATCTTCTACGATTTTATAAGTAATTATTAAACAAAAAATTACATTCCAGTAATTAATATAGTCTCTATAAAATCCGTGTAAATATTCAAAACAATCTTTTCCTAAGGACGTAATAAGGAATATCATTGATAATTACTAATTATGAACACGTAAATTAAGGAATCCAAATCTAAATTAATTTACAATGCACTTAACACTAGGTTTACGGGGCCCGTCAAAATGACGGATTCTAATATTTTTAATTTACGATTATTAAGATTGTGAAAATCCATCTACGTGGAATTACTCAACAACCTTATTTCCTTAGGTATATATTATATAAAAAATGGCTGAGAACTTGGATGGAGACATTCCTCTTATTTTTATAAATTAATGTAAAATACTCACTTTTAATGCTCCGTAAATCTAGTGTTAATAAAATAAATTGTTACCGTCTTGAATACTGGCAAATTCTGAATGCTGTCAGTCAGAAATATTTTTCAGGTAAAATCCGTATGAACAGTGAAAGCGATTATTTCCCCGGGATTACTATTGTTCTATTTTTCTGGAACTATGAGAACACGGTGTCCGCGGAAGACAGCATGGGAGGACGCACACATAAAACACAGCATCCTGAAAGCATTTCGCCCGTTAAAAGCATTGACGAGAAAATTCGTTCCATTTTCAAGAAAAAAGACGCGCGGCGCCGTGAAGCGTGCTCAATCGTATCCATCAGGTATAATCAACCTGGAAAAAAAAAAGACGATTAGTACATGACTCGATGGAAAGCGAAGGAAACTGTATCCCCTTTGTTTCAAATCCCACCGGCTAATGCAGAAAACCGCCGAAAGGATCAACCGAGCTTTTTAATGCATTTTATTCGCGAAATTGCATTTCTATCGCTTGCTACTTCGAGAATCATCTTCTGTTCCTTAGTATTGTCACGTTCGGTACTACGGACGCTTTTTAACGTTTCGCTCTTAGCTATGAAAATCATGCCAAACTGTCATGTATTATAGAAAGCTATGCATTCCGAGATACGAGAATCGAGGGCAGATAACCCAGTCATTGTTTAACATTATTGCTTCGAAAAAATTGGAATATGCAGCTGAAGGCCGCATTTATATTTCCTAAAAAAATTACAATTTTTCATTCACCGATTAGCTATGAAAATAATTCCCATAGTTGGGATTAGGCAAGAAAACCTACTAAATGTTATTAATTTCCTTTGAACCTAAATAAATGTGACCATGGCGGCTGGTAAAAGCAAAGATATCTTTTACACCAAAAAGGAAATCAATTTTGAACATTTACAAACATCCAACAAATTAATGTATCACAAAAATCATACGCTACATTGAAAATAATCTATTTTTATTTTTTATATTCCAGTCACTTTTACTGCTGGGTGCAATCTACCAAAGATTTGCTGGACATGGAGTTAGATAATTTTATACAACTCCACCATTTTGTAATTTTACGTAACAAAAAAAAAATATGAAAATAAAGCTAAAATGTTGTTCAATGTTCCCTTAAAAATCTTTTTTTACTGTATCTATATACGTGAAAAAAAAAGAAATGTTAGATTTACTTCATTTTATTAGGGTTGCATACGCCCTTAAGCTATTTTAACGTTGTAGGGATTTTGTGGTTGATATTCGGCGGCGCAACTTGTTAAACACACAGCCGAATCTGCTTACGATAGATTAATCATTGCGTCTCGATCTTCCGATAGAGGTCAAGCGTTTCCAGTACACACATAAGAACGGTCCGATCGATGCCGGCTACCGTCGACGCGGCGATTCCCAAGGACAAAAGGCAAATTGCGAAATAATAATTCAGCAATACGGAAACAATAGGTGGCGAAAGGCGCATGCGGGATCGTGCAAACCTACAACCGGCCAGAGAAAAACGTTCAGGGGCCCACGGCTGAAGCGTTATAAATTGTTCCATATGCACTGCATTAGAGTATAACGCGGCGGCTCAACCGCGCGACCGGACGTACCACGTATTTATTGCGATAGGTTTTCGGGGACAAAATGCTGCGCCACCGAATTTATCGTTTCACGCACAAAAACCACTCCAACCCCTCCCTCCTTCACCCCCTTCACCACCAACCCTCTTGTCATCATCCCCGACCCTCCCTCTCTTTTCATACCTTTGCACTTATTCTGTAGTCGACCCTCAGCCTCGCTCTTCGACTCTCAGATATCGTTCTGGCACTTCGTTGCCAATTGCTTCTATGCAGTTGCACGTAGTTGTATGCAATAAGGGCTCGTGTCACTATGGTACGTCAATTAGGATGCCTACATAATTTCTTCAGCGCTCGCTCGTCACAAAAAATCCATATTCGTAAGCACGTGTACGTATTACTCGGCTAAACTTCCATTTAAGGGACTAAAATTTTTAAACCTTTCGGAATGTGATATTACAAATTTTCACCAGAAAATGAAAGAGCTCCAAGTTCCGATGCGCGGAATTGAAATTTCAGTGCGCGGAGATCACTCGTTTAAAAATTATACGCGAGTGAAGTTGCTCGATTTCAACCGCGTTTGACAGGTAAGGGCGCCGCCATATTGGTATGTAATCGGACATCGTCCAATGAGCGAAGCCGGGATTGATCAGGGTTAATCTACCTGACAAAAATCCTCGAAATCCGGCAGCTTTAGCCACGCATGACTTTCGAACCAGTGAGCTCTGCGTATCGAAACATGCGGATTCCGCACACTAGTATTTAAAGTTCTAATATTTTTTCGTCGAATAGTACAATATTACATTCAGAAAATTTGAAAATTTTTGGTCCCCGGAGTGAAAGTTCAACTAAATACTCACTACTTCGAACACGAAACTCGTTTCTTCCTAAACAATTCCTTCCTCGGACCATTTCAACTTAGTCAACTGGATGGCACGGTCTGCATAATACCAATTCCGGCAACGCAGGATCGCCAAAAAAGAAAGTGACAGGTAAAGCCTGTCTATTGACCACGGACGATAAAATTTAATTAAGCTGTCCTTGATAAAACCCGTGCGCCGTTCTTGTCGGGCCGATGAATTTCGCGCGTGATCGTCGCACGGAAAATTGTGCCGGCAGCTGCGAGACTATTACATCGTCTGTAATGGAGTAGAAAGAAGGGGATAGCAGCCCCGGAATCGCCGGATACCCAAGACAACGCCCGGCTTCCGGGGACCGATAATCGTTGGTGCATTAAAATCATTCGAACGGCCGTATCGGCGAATCCTGCCAATGCATTTAGTCTCTCACAGCCGCATCCGCGCAGCGATACCGACGTATTAAGCGTGGAAACGGGTCAGCACGCGGAAAAATCGTGGAGAAAACACTATCCCACCATCCCCCCACCCTCCGAAACGGGGAGAATGCTTTTAAGATCGGAATGCGCCGTGGAAGCCTGCCGTGGAAACAATGTGACTGGTCACGAGCGAGATGTGATTCCGTGACACGGGATTCCTGCGTCAGATCACTTGGTCGGAATTGATAGGGGTGTCGATGGAACGAGTAATTGTTTGTTAACTCCGGCGAGAACGGGGCACCAGTAATGTCTCGATGTATGTCAAAAGTTTCGAGCTAATGTGTCGCGCGCAGACACCGCTTGATTTGTTGCTGCTTGGGCCGGGGATCGAAACGATAGCGAGCAAACGGAACAAAGTTTCGGCGAGACAATTCACTAGTACTATGACGAAACCCTTTTGTTTGTTTTTTTATTGTTCATTAATGAAAATTTTACTAGCATATTCGTGACACTTTTCTGATTAAAACGATACCAAACACGACACCATTTGGAGCATATTTAATTGTTTAATTGACGATTTAGTGGAACCTCGATTATCCGAACCGAGAAATTTGAACTGCTGTAACTTCGTGGGAAAAAGTCGCAGGACGTTCTGTCTGGACTTATTTTAAAGCTTGAAACTTCTGCTTTTCACACCCTTAAATTGTATTTTGTTTCGTGACACTTTCACTCCAGAAAGTTAACATTTTAATTTACTTTACCCATTAAAATATTGGCTGAGAAATTGAAGATCTTTGATTAGTTGTAACTTCGTGGAAAAACGTCGGAAGAGCCTTCTATTTTTCTGAAAAATCTTGTTTCCAAATCACACCTGAAATACACATCGAATATTTCATAATTAAATGGCTGGTCGTGAATTTTGAAAATTTTTCTGATAATTTATATAGCGTTTTGAAGAGTCTACGCAAAAATTTTCGGTTCAAAAAATTCATTTTTTAAAGAGCTGCAGTAATTTCGTCAAGAACCCTTACGTTGTCAAGTACATCAAATTTCAAAATTGTGCATGGTCATCTTTAGCAATTTTTTACAATTAAACAATAAGATATAGAATCGGAACATTTTTAGGACAATTTGGACAATGTTTCGAAGTATATGTTGCAAAATTTTCAGCAGGAAAAATTCATTTTTTACGAAGGCACAACACAATTTGTCCAATATTCTAAAAAATTTTCTGTTTAATAGATTTTCTATTATTCGAGGTCGTGTCTCTCATATCACAGAGAGTAGTATCAGATGGAAAGCTTTGAAATTCGTTTCAATATGTACAATTTGTCGCCGGCTGTATGCTATCGTTCCACACGAAGATCGATTTTGTTCTTATTCCACGATTCTATCCATTATATGGAATTGCTGAACTTTACATTTGCTTCGAATTTTATTCCGTTCGATTTTCTCAGCTCTTGTAGAACTTCTGATAAGAATACAAAACTCCGAACGCGAGAAATATCTCGTGTGTTTGAGAACTTCGCCCGGATTCAACCTTTTCTCTCAACAATTCCTCAAAAACTTGTCGCCCCCGTTCTTTTCTCTCTCAATATTTCATTGGCAATTTGTTGTATCGAAACGGAACATTTTATACTCTACAAATTCCTGTAAATTCACATTTTCGTAGATAAATTCAACAAAAATAAATCAATTAAATAAAAATATTGTATATTATATTGTATAATAAATTGTATATTATGTTGTATATTATACAGTGTACATTATATTATACATTATACATTGTATACTATATTGTATATTATACATAATTATACATGCATAAATACTTTCTTGCTTCACAAATTCTTTCAATAAATATGAAATAATGAGTATTAATTATTTTGTGATTTTCTGATAACTTCGACATACTATAACTACATGAATAAAATTTTGCAGTATAGAGTCAGTCAATAATAAAGTAGAGATACACATATTCAATTACTAGATATTCATTTACTTTTTATTTTACTTTTAATATGTTCAATTTTTAGAATATTGATTTTGTTGATTTTTAAGTACTGCGCAAAAGAAACTATAGAGCGTAAAATTTTGTTTAAAGAATTACCACTATTTGCGTGGCTTGTTTGGGGTTTATATTAAAAATGCCAATATACTGGGTGAATTTTTTAAGGTTGATTTACTTGTAAACTTTTGGTTGTACAGAAAACTTTTCGAACGATATAAAAAATATAAAAAAATTAATTTTTGCATCGTATGCTCCGCTTAATACTAAACAATATTCGTCTAGCACATTATTTTACATAACAAATATTTCTCAAGTGGATTTAGATGGCACAGTTAAATTACCCTACGTACCAAAATTTGTATCAAATGTGCATCAAGGATATAGTAGAAATAAAAATTTAATTGAAATATAAATTAAACTTGTATAAAAATTTACGATTTTCGAAAGTTAGAAATGAATTAAAAAATAGTTTTGACCTTGCTTTGGAGAGGTCAGAAAGTGTTACTACCAGGGGTTAACTAATAAACAGTATAGAATGTCAATAAGTGGACATGGATTTGTTATACGCGATCTGCCGGGTTAGCAGACACGAAATCGGCGAAGTTTACATCTGCTAGCGACAGTTCCTCCCCAGATTCCATTCCATTCCGTTCTATTCGACTTTCTCGACTCAGTTTTCGCCCGTTTCCCGCCCCTTGTCAGGGCGTAGAGCGAGGTAGCCGAAGGATACCACGTGAGAGCATGCTGAGCATTTCAATAAACGACAGGAAGAATAGCGCCGGCTGCATTCCACTCCTGTATCGTTCAGAATGCGACCCGGCTTAACCGACCACGTGGTTTCCAGGATACTTTCTTTACGGATTTTCAACTGTTTCTGCGAACGTTCCATAGTTAGCTGGCTGTTGACTATTACTTTTTATTTAATGCGATCCAACAACGTGGACAAAATCTACGCTTTCTTTTAGGGGTTGTTTATTATTTTAGGGGTTGTTATATAGCTCTTATAGGGGTTGTTTCCAGAGGTGGGCAATATTTAGCGAAAAAAATATTTCAAATACTGTTAACTATTTCAGATTTGATGAAAAGAAATAGTACTTTAAATGGGGTACATAATTTCAAAAATGAAATATTTTTATTTTGTCAACTGAAATTATGAAATATTTTTATTTCAAGAAATCATAAAATGAAATATTCGCATTTTAACGAACCGAAACACAAAATTAAATATTTTATTTTAATAATCCGGCAAAAAATGAAATAATTTCAACGTTTTAAAATTTGGTAATTCACCTAATTATATCTCCTATAAATGCATCAAATTCGGAGTCTACTAATTAAATTCCGCGAAGTGAAAACCTTTTTTTCAATTTTGTCCACATCGTATTAATTAACCACTGTGCGGCATGATCTTTCATTGTTAGTGATTACAATGTGAAAAAGAGAGATGATGGTGAGCTTGTAACAGTATTGGATGTCGGAGGTAATTCATTTTCTGCCTTGTAACTAATGGTTTTAATAGAATTGCTGATTTGATACGGCATATATCCAAGAGCAAAGGGCGCGAGAATAAATGATTGTATCTTCTCGAACAATTTATTTTTCGAGCTGGACATTTTTGTGTATATTCCTCGAACTGTTATCTAAGTTGTCGCGAAAATTTCTCAAAATATTCAGTCGTTTGATTGTAATAAAGTTCTAAAGACGCATAATTCTCCTACCGTACAAAAATTAACTGTAGCTTGCCTCGTTGTCCCCATTTTCGGTCAGATCGCAGAGTCCGACATTTTTTAAGAAGAAAAGAATTTTTCCATAAGACTCTCCCTGTGCGATACGTCCAGTGAATTCGTGGAAATACGAGAATATGTATATCGCATTCCTTCATTCCGTGTTTAGCGCCGCTTCTATGTGTGTGTATGTTCGATGGAATCTTTAATATTACACATATCGCACATAAGTGAAATAAGCTCCCATCGGTGACAAATAGACTGTGAAATTTTGTGCATTTGTAGTATGTAACAAATTTTTCGATCTTCAGCAGAAATGTAAAATGTGAATACGAGTGAGCTCCATTTAATTTTATTCGCTTTATTCTTTTCCTCCGAGTCTGCTTCTTTATTTTTGTTCATGCTATTCCATTGCGTCCAGGTTTTAAATTATTATGTATTTCCAGTCACTTAAAGTATAATTTTGAGAATATTAGGAAGTATTAATATTGTCAAAGGTTTTTAATTGCGTCCAGGTTTTAAATTACTATGAATTTCCAGTCACTTAAAGTATAATTTTGAGAATATTAGGAAGTATTAATAATGTCAAAGGTTTTTAAATATTTAGTCATTTTTTACAATCGAAATGTTGAGAATAAATTAACAAAATTTTTGTCATATCTAGATTATGTGTCAAGGAACATTTACAAAAATGTTTAACTTAAAATAGTCATTTTTGAAACAGACATGATGATTTATATGATGGCCTTCTATTTCTACCTACCAGGTCTTAAAATCGTGTTGATTAGTCTTTAAATAAATTGTCGATTTAAATGTAGAAATATATATCGATTAATATTTAAATAAACTACTCACCAAGTTCTACCCCTTGGAAACGCGTCACGACCTGTGAAAGAGAATTCAATCATTCGAAATGTACATATAATTAAATTTTTAATGTACTTATTACATTAATCGGTATACCGATAAATTAAGAATTGAGTGTAGCTGTCACGACAATGTAATATTCGTACATTACAAATTATGATTAATTACTACAGTGATATAATATTAATCTTGAAACTGGGATTGACTATTATGTTATACGTTTATAATATAATATTAGTAATTGTATACCATTCAGTTATTAATAATCATATTAATGAAACTAGATAATATAATGTTTATAGCTGTATAGAACCATGTATCTACTATGATACAAGAATACATTAAATAAAAATGGAAAATGAATTTTTGATTAATTAGTATATTATTCCACTAATTGTGAAATTTTCAATTCGATCGTATGCATATGTTTCCCACTGCATTGGTTTATCGATTCGAGTGAACGACAGTCATATGTCAAGATCTGAATTTTTAAAAATACAAATGAAAAATATCAAACGTGGAGAATAGCATGAATAACGCGTTTTCAGCATTTTTATGGAATCTTTCATTATCAGCTGAAGTCCAGGTCCCACCTAAATTCCTAGATCGTTATATTTTCAGTTAATGGAATAACTATTAAAAAGTAATAAAACCATGAAAACTAAGAAAATTAATAGTGTTAATATGACGTGTATGAAGCAAGTAATAAAACAATATTTCTAGCATTAAATTTGACTTCTTTTAGATTGTATAGAAACTTTTTGTCCAAAATAATTCAACCATAATCTTGTGAAAGCAATGAATTCGTCATAGCTAACTAAAACTTAAAAAATTAGGATTTTCTTAAACTGTGTGAACGTAATTAAACGTATGGAAATTTTAATATATTAATTATTTACGTGAGTCAGTCATATTCAACAATTCCTAAAACAAAATACAGATTCAAACACTGCCAATCCCGTACTCCCCTATACATCATCGAGTCTTTAAAATCATTCTCCACAAAGATAGATTTGCCGAACTTTTACAATAAACCCAGAAAAACGTCTGAAAATCTCGCATCCGCTTAATGAACCAAAATATCCCAGAACATTGCTCCCAACAATACAGCATTGCTTCGAACGAGTACGATCAATGATCTACTCGTTGATCGAAACAGTTGACCAGCCATATTCAGTTAAAAACAATTAGCGGGGTCGCGATTGGCAGACATTCGCATCGCGTGTATACGCAAAGAGACCCATTAAACGAGCATTTGCCGCGCAAATAACAGCTGATGCGCCGATACACTCGTTTTTCTCCTGCCTCCTCCCCTGGCCACCCCCCCCCCCCCCCCCCCCCCCCGCCCTCGCGAATTTCAGATCGTGCTTTAATATCGGCAGCCGCTTAATCCGCAATGACGGTTTTTCTGGGATTTCGCCACTTTATTACAAAAAAGCTTCACGGACGGAGGCTTCTGCCGCTGGACGGCAGATGTCACGTATGCTTTTTTGCCGGCCCCCCGAGCCCCCCCCCCCCGCGCGGACTACCCCCCCCCCGCGACTTCCCCCGCCCACCAATGCCCACCCACGCAACTACGCGATCCGTTCGTTTCAGATTTTCTTTGAAAAGCGTTCGCCGGAGGCACCCGCGACTGCACACTGTTCGTCAAACTCGCACAAAGCTTGACACACCCTTTTTCAGAAAACAAAGCTCACCCTTTTCAAAATATTTCCCGATTCTTTCACTCCCTTTGAAATTTTCTTTACTTGTAATTAGACAGCGGATTTTAGGCAATGTATTGGAAAAGGGAATACTAGGTGTAATGTAAAAACATTGGAAGCATTTATAAAATACTGTTGCATTATTTTCAACCTATTAAACGTATTCAAAAATATGTTGCAATTCCAATTTGTTACAATTCAGGTACAACATAACCATTTTAATGATTTCATGTATGATATAAGTAGTTTTTCGAAGAGTATTCGACGGGCATTCGTCTTGTACCTGCAATGATCCATGTCTAGGGGTGGAAAAGCCCCTGATGTTGGGGGTGGAAAATTTATTTTTTGGATATCTCCGGAACTGAAGGGAGTAGGACGATAAAAAATGTCAAATGAGTGTTTTCGATTGAGGAATTTAGTCGTACAAGAAAATTTCAGAAAAAGTTATTTTTTAAACATTGTTTAATATTTAAAGGTTTCTAGTTCTCGAGATATCTGAAAAAATGGGTCCTTCACCACTGAATTTGAGGGCTGCTCTTGTCCCCGTTATTGCAGATAAATGAAAATACGTATTAAATATTTTTCAACAAACTATATTACTTAAAAATTTTAACAATATCAATAGACGTGATATACTTGTGCGATGTCCCTTACCAAAGACGTTTAGAAAAAGGTTTCGGGATAGTGACATTTTGCGATTTTCGAAAATTGAACACATTCCAAAATGGGAAAGTTATTTGTTCGTTTGAAACGAAATATTCGAAGAAAAATCAAAAGACGTGCTCCTAGTGATCGCTAAATTAAGATTTAATTTTTTTAAGGGATGAAAAAGCAATCTTTCTTCTTCGATTTCTGTAATGATTGTTAAATTTAATAAAAAATTTTAACCTATTCAGGAGATGCAAAAGTGACGTTCAGTTATTATTTAATTTTTGAAGAATAGAAATACGTCGATTTTCCTAAATAAATTAAAAGAATGAAATAAAATAGCATGAAATAGAATTGACGCACGACCGAGAATTCCATGAGAATCATTGCCGAAACCATTCGCCTAATCGCGTCGTAAAGCGGCCCCCTTGGCGCCCTTCCGCCGAAACATTAAAGCCACGCGTTTCTTAGGGGATCGAGTGAAAAAGCGGTGCAACAATGCGGTCAACGAGGGGGAAAGGCGGCTCTGAAATATAGCAAGGCGTACCATGCATTATATCTCGCGATTATCAACAGGTCTCTTACGTTTAAGCATTCATTGGCAAGCATCCAGCGCTCTGGGATCGGAAAGGAGTGGCTCTCACCTCCAACCCCCTCTGGCTACCCCCTTATCACGGATTTTCTTTCGCGCGAAAGTTGCCATGAATTGAAGCCAAGATAAAATGAATGCAATCCTTCACTGTGATATCAATTCTTTCTGTTTAACCATCTCTACGACGATACTACTACTACTACTACTACTACTACTAATAATAATAATAATAATAACAATAATAATAATGCCTTCTCGACACAGTGTTTATAATTACTAGACTCTGGACCTTTATGCAAACTAAAAATTATCTTTCTCCCCTGCAGTAAACTGCAGTAAAATAAATATATTTTTAAAATAAAATGAGATTTTCTTTCTTAATGGGTTTAATGAGTTAGAATTTAATAATATTTTCATATTCTCATACACTCTTTCTGTCTGACTATTACATAAGCAATTATAATACTCTGTAATTACGTGGAATAAAAGTAACTACTAAACAGAAGTTAAAATATATTATATAGAAATGTTTCCTGATTCCATATTCGAAGCTATTATTCAGTAAAAATGACTTTATGTAATCATGTTAAATGAGGATCGTTATTAGATAAAAATTAAATTAGAATTAAAACTTGCATAGGTATTAAATGTATGTTGAACTGAAATTGAAAGTTAAATATTAAATCTAGAATAAACTGAAATTAAAAATTAAATATTAAATAAAAATTGAATTAATATTAAGCATTTCATGTAACATAAGAACCAAATTAAAATTTAATATTATGTATCAAATAACAATGTTTCTGGGCGCAGTATTCTAGACTTGCACCTATTTAATTAGATTGAATCATGACTATTAAACACAAAATGTGCAGGACATAAAATCTAATTATGCAAATATAATTATCCTATATTATAAAAATATTTATACTGTCACTTTTTGGGATTCGAGTATTTCATAAAAAGTATAAATTGTTACTTAAAGGTTTTGCGAGTACATCTTTGTAGAAATATGTCGAAACAAATTTTTAATTAATAAAATTATATTTTCGGAAAAACTAAGAATTTCGTAGAAATTGTGGTGCTCCAACCATAACCGCGAGTGGAAATATGCCGTAAATTTTGATTTCGACCGTAACTGTGAGTGAAATACTGTTTCAAACCGAAATTTAACGAGCCAGGCTCATCATTGTACACTTTGGCTTGGAAATGCTTAACGAATACGACTCTACGACGTCTAAAGTGATTAGCCGATTATATTTTCCTTATAGCTTAATTATATTTTAATGATTGAACTCTGGAAAAACTATAACGCGATTTATGTCAAAAGGTTTGAAAAGTTACCACATGCAATTAATAATTCAACTTTCTCGAGAACGGAAATTCATAATGAAAAACGGTTTTCACATTCTCGTTAACTTCTCGATAACTTCAAAAAATTATTTAAAAGTGTTTCAATGTTTCTAATTCTATAAAAGCATGTATCATCGTATTAAAATTATAAAATTCTTTCGAAATTCAAGTACAAAAAATTCCCACATTCAAAATTCCATTATTTATTCAAGTTTGAATACCTCATAACTGAAAATGGATTTATTATTTATTGAAATATTGAAACTTGAAAGTCAAACATTTTTTTATATTATCGATATTTTGGAAGATATTCGAGTAGATCGATTTAAATGAGACACTCAGTATACATGGAATTTTTTTAAACAGTCTTCTATTCTCATTCCGCGGAATTTTTAACATTGACTTGCACAAATATTTGTGGATCAATGTGGTTCAATCATAGGATTCGAGTATTCCGTCACGTGCACAGATGGCAAGTAAAAATGGTGCGATGTCTATTTCCTGAGAGGAGGAAATCTTTCCGACAAGTTCTTGAAATTTGAAAGCCGAGCGTGGAGAAACAAACAGGGAGAAAACTGAAGTTCAGACCCAATAACAAGAAAGAATACTGTAGCAGGAACTTCGAAAATTATTTGAAGAAAACAGGTATTGAGCATCAGCTCACGTGGGAATCAAAGCGGTATCACTAGATTCCGGATTTTTATATGAAATAAAAATTGTCTGCATTGATTGCAAGGTATAGAAACTGCATAGACTATTATTTCTTTTCTAAACACATTTGCACCTGCTGATTTCTGACAGGGTTGAGCACTCTTTCTTTGAAATAAGATAACAAATAATTATTTGAAATAATCATTTGCTATAGCTAAAATTGCTATTTCTGCTACAACCAATACAAAAGGAAAAAAAGGACGTCCAATTAAAATTCGAACGGGCAACCCGGAAGACATTCAAAGAAATATTGTGCGTTATTTTCTGTATTGTATGGCACCAGTAGAATCTGCTCACCAAGGTGATAACAATCAAATAAAAGAAATGGGAAAAAGTAGAACCTTCATCAAAGGAAAAGAAGAAGCTACTTCATCAGAAGGAGAACAAGAAACTACTTCGCCAGAAAAATAACGAGAAATGACTTTGTCAGAATTAGCCGGATTAACCAGAGCATTAAAGTCTTCCTATGGAAAGGATTGGAAATAATACTAGATTATACTGTGTATGGTCGAATAACGTGTCCAAGCGGGCAGGGGGTGGATTCTGCATGTCAAAATGAATCGAGAAAAAAGAATATTTTTTCGTTTGACGCCTCGTTTCCGAGAAAATCGAGTCAAAAGATCTGCCGGCTCAAGTTACGCGCCGTAAGTAGAATTGGCTGGCCATGGTCAGACGCGTCAGACGATTCGCTGCATATTCAAACCGGATTTTCTCGAAAACGGAGCTTCGGAAGAAAAATTTTTATTTTATATTTTATACTTATTTTGTCATAAGGTATTACCCCCTGACCGCTTGTACACGTTACAAGACTTCGATCCTAAATAAACAGGACCTGATTGGTCGACTCAAGAAAAAGAAGATTTAGAAGTCAACATGGCAATTGAAGACAATACAATGCAAACGGAAGCGTGGGAACTACGTGCACTGAAATACTTGAAATAGATTATTGTGAAACCTACACTCCTCCAACATAAATGTCATGACAGAATAACTAGACTAGAATTTAAAAAAAGAACATTATTAATTTCACTATATTAAAATTATTAATGAAAAACATATATTTATCTCCAGTGTCTTTGGCATAAAAATATTTCATCGTGTTTCGACGAAGGCTGAAGACCGTATTTTTTCCGAGATGATTCTTTCCTTCGTAACGAGAATTTTTCAAATAATATCGTTAGCATCCAAGCCTGTTAGAAACCGTCGTAAAGCAAATGAAGGTTGTCGTGCAAATATTTTTGAGAGCGACTGTAGTTGGCCAGAGGGTAGGTCGTATTGTCAGGGTCGATTAGAAAGAGGGAAAGTGCGACAAGGGCAGAGGGATGGGGATCGGAGGGGGAGGGCAGAAGTGAGAGAGAATTAATTTAATTCGGGGTGCCATAAAACGTAGAAGCAGAGAGGATCATCAACAGGTTCTACGAGTCAGCCGGAAGTCATTGGCAGTTCTCCAAAGGAGAGAGTTCACGAGGGACGGCCGGGTCCACAGGTGCTCGCAACGAGCACAGTGGCTCGGGAAAGAGCGCTACATATATGTCGCGACTGAATGAATTGGCAAACGGCGCGACGAACAAAAGAAGTCCACAGTATTCGTACTTACAAAGTCCTTGCGTTCACTTAGGAGACCCCGCGTCACCGGAGAGACCGTTTAAAAGAATTTTCTTTGCCGGTCGCGCACGCCCACGCAATCTCTTATTCCCTCTATCTTGTCGTACACGAGCTTCATACACGTTAAATATACAACGGAAGCACGATCATTCTTTTCACTGTACAGAGTCTACCGCTATTGATGGTACAACCGTGAAGGGGCTGATTCTATATTAAACTACAAGTCTAAAATATGGAATAAAATTTGTTCATTCGAAGCTTCGTTTTCGAGAAAATCGAGTTTGAAAATGCAGAAAACACGCATGCTATTAGATAGGAACCGTCTGGCTCTAACCGTACTGATTCTACTTACGAATGCTAACTAGGTAATATAGTCAAGTTGCGCATGCCGATCTTGGTGAAACTTATGTGCGACATAGATCTTCGAGAAATATTTCAGACGTGTATTTATATCTCCAAACATCTACATCGAAGAGGCGAAAACAGCCCTCAAAGTTGGGGGTTAAAACCACATTTTTTGAGATATCTAGGGAAACTAGATATCGAGAAAAACTGTTAAAATAGCTGATGTTCGACAGAAGTGTAAATTGTATATCTGATCATCAAACAAGACTTTTAAACAGTTTAAATGTATGAACTGCATATATTGCAGTAATCGTTAATTAAATTTAAAAAATTGTATCGAAGTCAATTGAAAAAATTATACTCTAGTCAACCGAAAAAATTGTATCCAAGTCAATTGAATTAAATTGTACCCAAATCGATTGAATAAAATTTTATCCAAGTCAATTGGATAAAATTGTATCTAAATAAATCACGTGAAATTGTAGAATTTAACAAACGAATATCTAATCGTTGATTAGAACTCTAATGGATTAAATAGAGCTGTATTGATTTACAAATCAAGAGCATTAAATGAATGAAATGAAATTGTAAAATTCGATTTTATATCTATTCGTCGATTAATCCTCTAAATAAATTAAATAAAACTGTATTAGTCCGTGAATCGAAACTATGATAGTAATTTAAATAAATAGTATCAGTTGGTAATTGGAGCTATAATAGAAACTAAATAAACGGTGAATTTGTTAACCAAAAATGGTATATTCAGAGAAAACATTGTAGAAAGAGGTTTCGTGTAATAGACAGACGTTAAAACAGTCCACGGTTAACGCTCGTTACCCGACAAGCAATTCGTATCAGACTATGATAACGCGGGGGTTCTTCAACAGGTATCCGACTCTATTACACGGCGATTTATTATGTAAAACCGTATCGCTCCGAAACTTCCGCCAAAAAGTGGAGGCTCCTCGAAAGGCGACGCCTCCGAAAGTTAATAACCCGTGACTCCATAGACTCTCTAACCCCGTTAATTACCGTTCTCGAAGCATTTTTGAAACGACGCGTTCACATCGCGTGACAGTCCTTTTATATCAAACAACTCCCTTCTATTCATTAAGCTACTTCAATTTTGCTGAAATTCAATTTTCTGTAGAAGAATACTGTACACTCTGTAGTTTTCATAATTAACAACATTTAGGATTTTAATCATCCCCCATGCTTTCATTCACATTTTTATACGTTGTGTTGAAAATTTAAAACATCTGAAATTTCCGTGATTTCAAATTTCCGAATATCTGACAAAAGTAAAATATTAATAATGAGTGAAGCAATTTAAATATAAAGTGTATACTACATTTTGAATAGAAGTTAAAAATATCTGAAATTGTTGTAAAACCATGTTGAAATTTTAGAAATTGTACTTAGTGTCTAATGCAAATTTTCTTTCAAAAAACTGTTCTATTTAACATTAAATGTTAGAGGGTACTTTATTATGAAATAAGATAGCTGAATATAAAAAATTGATAACCGAGAATTTCTTAGCAAATAGTTACAGTTAAAAATAAAGAATCACTATAAAAATATATCCCTTGGAAAAAATTAATAACACAGTACAGCTAGTACACTTTCGAATATTAGGTTTTTATATTTGAAAAACTATTTCAAAAGAAATTACAATACATTAAAGGGACATCTTATTATTTCAGTCTATAGTTTCAACTATTAAAAATTTTATTAACATAACTGTGAATCACAAATTATTAAAAACTATTAATGGCCAAACAATCCACTAAATTCTTTCAAAAATTAAATTTTTAATAAGATCATCAATCTTTTCTAATTCCTCTTCAGTACTGTAATGACTTTATGCAAAATCTTTATGCACAAACCTTTATTCGAAATCAAAATTTTCTAAAGTGGTAGAAAAAGCAATAAACTTAGTTTCTTATCTGAAGAATTTTAGTAAGTTGATAATAAAATGGAAAATATCGTAAAATTTTTATAACTTTTCTAAATTCTAAAATAAAATAATAACATTTTACTGTACCTACTCTCCTAAAGTTTCTTTACTTCATTTTTGCAATAAGAGCATAAAATCTGTTGTCAAATACCCCATAAAGAATTAGTAAACTAGAATTTCTCAGTGAATTGTGATGGCTATCAATAAAAAGTCCAGTAAAAACAAGATTAATGACGCAAGAATCTGTCTGTAACCAATTGAACGTATAACTGAACAATCCCACTTATAAGCATAACAATTAGTGTCAAAATTCATAACGTAGAAATAAATGAATGAATAATTACCCTAAACAATTAACCTCAATAAATTGTTAGTTAAACTCTTAAAGTTTCATTACATTGCCCTAGCTGATAATATAAAATTCTCCAAAAACCAAATGCTAACAACCTAAAATCTCTTAAAAAATATTTTCATCAACCTAATTCATAAATCAATCATTTTTAGTGCGTCACTTAGCTTCACCTTCTTTCAAGGTCTACTCAAACGCAATGCGTAAAAATTGCAATCAAACATCCCCCAGAACCAACACAGTAGTCAAATATACCATCAAAAAATTAACTAGCCACGATTTCAATAATCTATTCCAGCCAACGATTAAAAAAATCTAGTAACATAACGAAAGCTTACTCACTTTTTATCCTCAAATTGAAAACAATACAACGAAATTATTCTCACTGAGATACGCTTATCTCTCCGCGAGGTAGCCAATCTGTTTCATCCAACCTCATCAAACTCAGCCCAACCACTGCAATCAAATCCCCTATCTAAGCTCTAAATAGCTAGACTGTCCAAAATATACGAATCAACCAGCTCCAACATAATAATCAAACCAGCTAAGTTCTCGGTGGATAAACTGTTCAAGGCACACTGCCCTCTATATGGTTTCTAGTTACCTGAACTCTTCTAATTAAATCCCGAAAACAGTCCAACCATCTCCAACATAGATCTGGAACCACCTAACTCAGATCCAAGCTAGCCGAAGTATCCAATACCAACTCTACAAACACACACAATCCATTTAAACCCCCCTGAACCATCACAGCGATCAGACCGCCGATCTAGTGATCAAACCGCCCCAAACCCGTCTAAACCTTGAAAAACCCCAAACAAACCTGTAATCTCCAAAGTCCCTCTCTTGATCACGTGAACCATCAGCCCGAGCCTTCGTTCTCCATGCACAGCTGCGACTCTTCTCTCTCCAACAAACCACACCGTGTCACAATCCCAGCACAAAGTATCACACCCTCGATCCTCACACCATCAGCGCAGTCCCTCCTCTATCCTCATCAACAGGTATTCCGAAAACTGTTCCTCGAGATCGTCCGCTCGAAAATCCTCCCAGAAGCCACCCACCGCAATGGAGAAAAACTCAATCCATCAAATACAACGGATACATCCGACGAATCTTCTACTTTCTCTCTATCTCTTTCTCTCTCTCTCACTCTCTCTGTCTCTTTCAGCCGATTAGGATCCGTCTCCGGGATACCGAGAGCGGGAGCTTTGAAAGCATAGCACTGTTCGAGAGAGCGGGCCCTCTCTCCTCTCAGCAGGTCTCGGCACGCGCGCGGTTTCACTCGTGGGGGTGTCGCGGCGCGACTGTAGCACAATCGCTGTCCTCTCACGCTCTCACGGCGCTCCCCCTCCCCCGCTCACCCCAGCCGCCCGCCGCCCACCGTCCCCTCCCACTGCCGGGCGCCCCTCCCACCGCACGCCCCCCCACCCTTTTGTCCGCGATCGCGGCGTCTCGCTCGACCACGCGTCGCGCTTAGCGAACCGTCTCGCTCTTACCAGTGGGTGCGGCGTGAGGCGGAGGGAGGGGGTACGGCGGCGGAGGGTGGGGAGGTAGAGGGGGAGGGGGCCAGTGGGTGGCACCCCACACCCCAGAAACCCGGAAAGTCGTCTCTATCCCGCACTTTCTATGTCATTTCTCTGTCTCCCTTTCGTTCTGTAACCATGGAGCGGTAGATGCACCCCTTCCACCGACACCATAGCAGCCTGCAAGCCACTCCTGCAGCTACGGCGTGTCTTTTCGCAAAAGCCCCACTCACGACTCTTACGTGATAGCCGAGGTGGCTAGCTGACGGGATGCCTGGCTGACTGACTGAGGAAAGAGAGTGAGAGAGAGTGGCGCGCAGCACCGTCTAATCGGCCCGCGCAGCGCGTTTCGTTGTAAGCCTGGAGAGAGAAAGAGTGAGAGGGGGGGGGTACTGAGGCAGATTGTGGGTTAGGGAAGATGTGTGGGATGGTTAGGGTGGTTTTTTTCGGTAGTGTTTTCGTGAGGATTTTTTGGGGAAGTGTTGACGATGTTCGGAGGGTTGCAAGTTTCAGGGGAATCGTAGGAGGGTGGGCTACTTGGACGCGTTTTGAAAGGGGATGGTTCTTGTTCTGCTGACCGTAAGGTGGTTTTGTAAGTACTCATAAAACGAAAGGTCTCTCCCATTTCGATGATTTTTTAACATGTCGTCAAGGTCGTCTTTCTGTATTGTTAACCGTTGTTCTGTATTGTGGTGGTCGCGCGAATTTTCGTAACGCCAGTAGTCTTGATATCACGGGTTACCGTCACCTCACCGATAATTATTTCATCGACAATCGTTTCACCGACACAACTTCATCGACACCTAGCGACCGACATTTTCATATCACCGACAAATGGTTTCCTTGATACCGAGTTTTGCGACAATGTTTACATACAAACCATCAGTTTCTATTCAATCAGTATTCGTTTTATGATTGTGCGGTCGATGAAATGATTGTGGATGAAATGACTATTGGTGAAATAACTGTCGGGGAAATAACTGACGGTGATCTGAAAATGTCGGTGAGTTAATATTGTCGTTGACGTTAGTTGTCGATGAAATCGTGTCGGTGAAACGATTGCCAATGAAATAATTGTCGGTGAGGTGACGATAGCCCTGATATCACAAACCTTATTTCTCACTAAAAATGTCACTGGGTTCAAATAACAAGACACATATAATGCATTGTTTTTAATTCAGGAGGAATAGAAGTATGAGTCAATAAAGTCGGTCTGTGAGACCGTGCGCGACTATTCTAGGGTTAAGGTTTCAACCAGTAGTTACTTTTTATTAAATAGTATAATATAATAATCTAATTAAAAAGTAAAATCTGTGTCTTCACTCTGTGTCTTTTGCATTAGGAAACTGGATATTACAGTATGAGAGGATTGTTTGATGAAGAGTGTTAATGTATGATCTGCTGTAACTTCGTGTTAAAATAAAAATTGTGTGATGATTTACTGTTTAAAATAGGTACATCATCACACAATTTTTATTTTCCCAAGAAGTTACAGCAGATCAAACATTAACACTCTTAAGCTCCGCCTTTCATGCAACAAGTCATTTTTCTTAAAACACTTTAATTATTAAGTTTAATGTATAAACATTTACTTCTAAGTATAATTTCCAAAAAGAACTGGACAGTTTTTAGTGGAAACATACTTAGGCGCAAGTTTTGAAGGGTGAAAACTCTATTCTCGACACCCCTAAGTTTTTTTATGACACCGTATACGATACTGAAAGTGAAAAGGGCTCTTTTATCAAAAAATATGATGTGTAATCCTCGCTTAAAAATTTGAATAATTCAACCTGTTGTTACTTTGAGAAAAAGAATTATATAAAAATCTACCTAAGCTCATTTTATAGGGTGGAGCCTCTGCTTTTAGTAGCCTTCAATATCTTTTTTAAAAGCGTATTTTTGCATTGAGAATCTAAGGGAAATTGGCATTTTTAAAATAAAAAAGTTCAAATGCCTCCTACAAAATTTAATCTATTTGAACCCTAAGAAAAAAAAATCGTACAACAATCTACCCGAGCTCACTTTATGAAATAAATGCTTCACTTTTAACAGCCATAAGCCGTGATTCTAGACGATCATTTCATACTGACAATGAGTAGTAAAGTGAAGCAAAGTGAAGATTGTATCTTTTCGTGACAGTCGTACAGATTCAGACAGCTTTATGAAGCTGAACAATTTTGCCACGCATTACCATGCGTTTGAAGATTAAAATTTTCTTTTCACAGCGATACCAACAAAATTCAGTGTACGAATTCAGTGTCTTCTTGTTTTATTGCACTTTAATGAAAGTTTTTAATAAGAATTTTTTTATAAAGGAAACTCAAAAACCAAATTGATTAAATTGTCTTTCAGCATATTTAAATGCGTACTTATTTTACCAACTTAATTTATTCTCAAAATTATTTTATTTACAATGATTAAATATATTTTATCATGATTTTATATTTTCGGTATTCCATCAATCAAAAAATTTCTCTTGAATTCCATGTTTAGGAATACGATCCCAGCAATCCTGAAACATAAATTCCCATAAAAAAGCCCACCCCCATAGAAAACAAACCCTGTAACCGGACGGAACGTATTTTTCCCGTTCATTTCGTCTATTTATCTGAAGCACACAACATAAACGTCAGATTACACTTTTGCTCGAATATTTCCCCGTCTGTGCATGACTCCGGCTGACAACAGGATCTATTTAGTATTATTAACACGCTGTGCCATCGCATTAAAGCGTTGGACGCCGGCGCGCGCGCTATTAACGTCCTTATTTTATTTCGCTTCGCGAAGCCGACGCGCTGCATATCAACGAAAACCCTTTTAGAAATTCATTGGACGAGTGTTTTCGCAAACCCGTTTACCCTTCTATTTTGTTTTTCTCTCTCTCTCTTTCTCTCTGGCAGATATGACAGGGGATTCGGTATTTAATATTACCTGTTAAATACTGTTTAATACTCCGGTTCCATGAAATATCGTCGAATCGATATTTTCGCGAGTCAATCTACACGAGATTAATTTCGCACATCGCAGAGAGCCTCTCGAGAACGTTCGTGTCGATTACGCGTGCTTGATGCGTTCGCAACAATCGAGTGTAATAAATATTTTTACGGATTGAGAACGGCCTCGATTGATTTTGATATTTCCTGGAATTATTCCCTAGTGAAAATAAATGAGCGCGGGAGGTAAATAATATTTTATTCCCTGTCAGAGGGTGTAAATTCCTATTAATAAAAATAGAAAACTTCATACTCGTGCTTGTACTCGTTGTTAATATCGAAGTCGACTTTCCGATTAGTTGTACGTTCTTCGATCTCTCGAGAGCTTGCGTCGAACGTTGAAAGGGATAGCGAGTGACCAAAACGTGAAACAATACTAATCCAAAAACAGAACTTTTTTGTTTTGAATACATTTTTTTATCGAACTTCTGCGAACATATTCGTGACATTTTTCTCATTGAAACGATACCAAACACGGCACAGCTTCGACCATTTCTACTTGTTTAATTCACGATATAGTAAAACCTCGATTATCCGAACCGAGGAATTTGAACTGTCGGTAACTTTGCGGAAAAATGTCGGACGATGTTCTACATGGGCTCATTTTAAAGCTAGAATCGTCTACTTTTAACGTCCCTAAATTATATAATTTTTCACTAGACTTTTACCACGGTTTTGTTCAATTTTAAAACATTAATAACGCAGGAAGTTGACGTACAAAAACGTGTTAATTGTGTCACTTGTTTCTTGGGCCATTTTACATATAGAAGTAAAATATTGTTCAATATTAACAGCAAATATCACCGGTAACACATCCGTGTTGAATTTGTACGAAGATATATTAAGCCTACATTAATCATAACTCAAATAATAAATGGTACCTTCGGTCGCATTAAATTTTATTTAACTCGTTCGTCAAGTGGTTGGCAATTTGTTTCTATGGAAATGAAAAATTTGTGAAAAATATGCGTCTCCGTGAGCACCTAATCACAAAGAATTCATTGAAAATTCGCATAATCACGCATTCGAATAAGGAGACGAGTAACGAGCAAGCAAATAGCCCGAATACCAGCGCTCGTTTATCTCCCCTTACCTGGTCGCAGAAAAATTCTTAATCTAAAACCAATTCGGGGTGTGCGCGCCGGGAAACCCCCATGGTTTTTGCAGGAACACGTTCACCTTATGTAACGGGGAATTGGCAGAAGGTATTTCCTAATATCGAACCAGCGTCCCTTGCAAAAGAATGTTGCAGTGACATCGCCAGGGCGGGGAAGGGGCTGCCAAAGGTAAAAGCAAGAGAAAGATAAATAGAAAGTGCTATGAGGGAGGAGCATGCCACAGTATTTAGCCCAGCTTGCTCTATTGCTCCCATAAACTCTTCTCGGTCATAACAGTTTAAAATCTGTCCTCAAAAGAATTTTGTGTACATATGTACGTCAGCAACAAGTACAAAATTTTATTTTATTTACTACCGATCGGCACTGTTCAACTCGTTTGCTGCTCGTTATTTTTATTTTTTAACAATAATTTATCACCACTTTCAATACTTTTCATTTTCTTTACTGCTAACGATTAGTCAATTAAATACAGCACATTCTATGATTATTGCTAATTTCCAATATTATTTTTCATTATTACTACCTCCAAAAAATTCTTGGTACACATAAACTAACAATAATTTAAAAATGTACTAATCCCAAGTTATTAACTATTTCCGAACATTACATGGCATATAATGCATCCTCGAAAAAATTCAAACTCTTGACTAAATAAATTAATAATAACTTAAGATTTCAATTTCCATTCCTGTTAAATTGGGGTCAGGAAAATTGTAGTAATGCTAAATTATTATACTTCTTTGTGAAAATATATTGTACTTCATTTTTTTGGTAATTGATATTGAAAACTAATTTCTGTTGGATTTTTTACAAGGAAGAAGAAAGTGATATTAATATGATAAAACTGTGCTAATAATTCCCAAGTAATTAATATTGTTATTTGTATGTACGATTGTCAGAAAATATACAATTGCAAATTTTCAATATTGTTTTACGAATATTATACAATAGAATGTTCCATTCAATATGCAGTTATACACAGTTAAGAATATTATTTCCCTTCTCACAATAAAATTACTTTAATTAAGGATTCATACAAAATTTCCAGCCATTTTAATACGAATGTTTCAACAACAAATTACATGTTTATTAATTCCAACTCAACTACTTAATTTTACATCCTGCAACAAAAAAGTACCTTTTATTTTTTGCATCCTGAAGAATAATCGCGAAACGGTGTGAATGTTCTGTTCGACGGATTATTCAATGAAGAGATAATGATATTAATTTGTAACGCGGCGTTTAATTCGACGGTCCATTGTTTGTGGACGGATCTCTGGTGAAAAATAAATGGATATTGTTCATATTTTTATATTCGGGCGTTTTTCAGTTTTATGGCGGGCGCGGATACAATTTCTCTTGTTATATCTGTGCTTCCGGCGCAGCTGTTTGGAAAAGCAAACGCTTTTTGATTTTAAATATCTCACACCTTCAAAAGTGAGTCCGTATGGCGGTGAAATTTATTTGTCCGGGTGCTTTTCAGTTGCGGCTTTCGGTGTATTGATTACCGGCGTTCTCCAGTATTTGTAAATATCTGTCCAGCCGTATTAAATCATGCAAATCTTTTTCGAAATGGAACTGTTCGCACGCGATGCGTTGCATTCGCTGTCGCCATTACTCTCCCCTTGCCCCCTCCGAGCCCTCTTTTTTCATTATTAAACGAACTTTCAACGTTTGTTTCGTGCGATTTACGATGCTTTAATAATGTAAATAATTAGATCGATGATGACCCCGGACTTGGAAAATTGGAAATTCCGATAAAGGTTCTATGCTACGGTGTTTAACCTTGGTAACAATTGTATATTGATCTTTCAATCAAAATATCAACGATTGTTTAAGTCGCAAACTTTATTCTCTCTTTGAGATTAAAATTTTCAAAAATAGGGAGAGAGAGAGAGAGAGAGAGAGATAGTTAAAAACGATTTATAATATCGTGCTTAAAATGTTAACGAAAGAAGTACGAGTTCAATTCTTAACAATGTATAAAATTATTTATCATCGCACCCAGAGAGGTCTATAGAATTATTTTATGAAACTATCGTCCAAATATGGTTTACAATACAAGTAAAAAAATTTTCCAAAATCGAATTCAAGGCTGATCGATTTTGTTCGAAATTTGATATCTCCGAAACAGTGAGAGGTAATAATAACACGTTTCGAAATTCAGGTGTACAGTATAACGATAATATATTCACCCCGTTCACATTAAAAACGATAAAATTCCGCTAACACAAAATTTAAACACAAAAATTCTCTAATGCTCGGTGTTCGATTTTTATATAAATATTCACTAACAGGGGCTAAGTAGCGTTAAGTATCAGTAATTCTATAATAAATTTCAATCCAAATTTTCTTACAAAATAAAATTCATATTCAAATAATTTTTTTATAATTTTAATCTTCACAACATTTCAATTAAAACTTTTTATCACATCCAGAAGGTTCAAATGACGGATAAAAAAAAAGAAAAAGCACTCACCAGCACAGGGAACATGTACAGTTTAGTTCCGATATAAGGTGAATGCTCGGGGTCGTCTTTCGCCGTGTTTCGAATCAGGGTACCTGTGCGGCAGGACAGTGTTCTCGAATGGGCCGATAGTGAACACGAAGAATGAACGAGAGACATCAGGTAGCGGAAGGCAACACGAATATTGATTTTGCTGAAACAAAAACGGAAAAGATTAGATAAATTCCATCGTAAGGAACAGTCGACTAACAAACTCCAACTACCCAGCCATAATTGTGCTACGTGTACACAGTTTCAAAATAATTGCATTGTATCAACTTGCCCCGGTCTCTGGTGCTATTCAAGGGTTAGGGTTAACTACTGGAGCAGTTGCCTCATTTAAAATTTCATTCGGATCATGCTCGAAAACGAAAGTGCTCAACTACCTCGGACTAAGAGCCAAGACTACATAAATTCTCGATAAGGTAGAGCGACCACGTTACCGACGAAAAATGGTTTTACATGCATCAACTATTTGTCCTCATATGAGAATATTTTTCGCTGGGAAAGGGCTCGTTCGATAGAGGAAGATTTAATCTAGCACGCGTTGGTCATGGGTTGACGAGATTATGCAGATATTTGGTAATATAAGCGTTAGAAGTAGGCCAAAAATTGACGATGTGCATGCCGTGGAATCCAAGCATTTTTATGCTATTGGATGAGTTTTCTGGATGAAATCGAGATTAGCGCCCGCTAGAAAATATCTCCAGCTACAAATTCAGCTATATTTTGTCTTGGTTCTCTCCGAAATAAAGCCAAAAACTTGAAGCACCTTTCTGGCGTCAGAATTCATAATATCGGGAACGCAGAGCAAAAAATGTGACAAGTTTAGTCACAGACTTGAGACCCGTCGGATCAAGACCAAAACGGATCTTAAGTCAGTGGCTGCAGGCTGTGAACGGAAATTATACAGCAGTTGCCGATCTGCTGACTCTACAAAAGTCACGTGACTGCCCTTGGCTCTTAAGATCAGAGTGAGAATGAGCAGCTTTGAGAGGCGGCTAGTTCAATGATTCATTTGAAAAACAGTCGAACGAAAGCACAGAAGTATTTGTCGTGCGGGTGAGTGCGGCAAAGGAGGAGAAAGAGAGAGAGAGAGAGAGCTTCCAGAAATAATAGTCCTCGGTCGCGTCTAATATCTTTGGCAGCGGGGCAATTCGATCGGGCGTCCGTCCCTCGCTTCGCCCGCGTTTTCGTTTCCTTTGTTTCTCTCGCGTGATTGCTGTCCAATAGCGGGGGCCGACGTCCGATACGGACAAAAGAGTTCGAGTATCGGCCCGCTGATGGAGCGGCCCGCTAAGAAATCTGATTGTAAAGGACGACCGCGCTAACGCTTCCATTTTTCCTAAGGCGTCGCCTGTATCCCCGCAAAAATCTATTTCTTCCTCATCCCTCACTCCCACCCCCACTCTCCCCCATCTCACACACACACACACACACACACACACACAGACACACACCTGCGCTTTATTATTTCTTATTCCGCCGACTCACGCGTCGCCTCTGTCACGGCTGTTTCGCCCCGGCCGCCTTCCTTTCAAAGAAATATCACGACTATTTCAATTCTCGCTGATATTGCCGGCCGATAGACGAGCACGGGTTTACCTCGGGCGAACCGGAGCCATCCTTTATTTTATACCGAGCCGTGTATCTACTCGTGTAGCATTCCCTGCCACCCCCACACCCCTCCCGCCGCCCCAAATCAGCCTCTTCATCGTTGGCTACTGAGATGTCGTGTTCCTTGCTGGCTGAAAGTGAGTCTGATGATATGGGAGAATAGGGTAATCGCGGCCAGTGTGATGGTCACTAGTGGTGAACGGGATCAAAGTAACGGCGCGAAAGTGACATTGTAAGTAATTCGAAATCTTTTATAGCTATTATCACAAATTTTGGATTTACAATTGAAGCCCGCACATCCATTTCTTAAAAATACAGATATGCAATAAACATATATGCAGGCTGTCCCAAAAAATATTTCACTTCCCGAGCTCGTTCCCCAAAAATGTATTTCCTTGAAAAGGCTGATTCCTAAGGTCATTTGAAGTAACTTTCTCCTTTACGAAATTGTTCTCCGCGGCTTCGTTAACTAGTTATTGAGGAAAAACGCGGACCAATCAGAGCGCGGCTACAGCAGACGGGTTCCAACCTTCCGACAGGTGCCGCTGAGCGTGGCGTTGGCATTGGCCGAGCCGTAATCCGTCTGCTGCAACCGCGCTCTGATTGGTCCGCGGTTTTCCTTAATAACTAGTTAACGAAGCCGCGGAGAACATTTTCGTACAGGAGAAAGTTACTTCAAATGACCTTAGGAATCAGCCTTTTCAAGGAAATACATTTTTGGGACACCCTGCCTAATGCACAAAATGACTTTACAACAGCACAAAGTAATTTTTCTTGGTGCTTTAAAATTGTGATGTACAGGTTTGTTCCGATATAAGATGACGATGTTTCTTCCGAAATAAGGTGATCCCTATCCCCTCTTTCTTTCTGCTTGAACTTGAAGCTTTTATGACCTGGTTTCCAAATAGCACGGTTTACTAATCTCCGAAAATTAATAAATTATTTAATCTTGTACAAATTCTTCTTACTGCTGCAATGGATTTTTTAACGATTATTTATATACTTTTGCACATGATTATTTTACAACCTCGTCACTTTTAAACGCTTAAATGCGTTAATTGCTTGTAGCTCGAAAATCGTTCTCATTATCTTCCACAACTTATTTTCTAATTTCAAATGAGAATCGCGAGTGCTATGTAACTGAAAAACAAATTGAACGACCGTAGCATTTTTTAAGTCTGACGCACTCGAAGTAATTGCGTTCGCGCGGAAAACCGTTGATTCGCTAATATCGGAGATAATATTGCTGGCTAGAGTGCCGCGGAAGTGGGTAATTAACGTGTAATACTCATTCGAAAATCTTTATGAGCTTCTGCAATATGAGGGAGGGGTGTATCCTGGCAACTAAATGAAGATACATCGTTTAAGAGTCTCCTAAAAGCGTAGCAATAACCGGCCGTTTTTAAGTTTCCGTCTAAGTTATCCAATTATGTTCAGTTCATTCCGAAAAGTGTTGCAAAATCTCGCCGTAACGCGAGTTCACTGTTCCTAACACAATTTGCAAACTGAAAAGCAACAATATGAAATGCATACATAATTTACGAAATATCAGCTTAAATAATCTACAGGGTGGTTTAAAATTTAGTTCCGACGATTGTGTAGGCACCTCCGATGATTCGATAATATATTTCAAATAACAATTAATGAGTTTTCAATGGTCTACAAATAGCAATTTTGACAACTTCTGTACTTCGCCGAGGTCACCTTCAATTTTTTAAATGGCACTCCGAATTTTTGAACGATTTCAAAATGTAATCAATGTAACACAAGATATGTGTGACCTTAAGGTGACCTTGAACAGAGAAATCATCATGAATCTGTTTGCCACAATATTTGAGCTAGCACTGTGGTATTCAATAATCAATTTTTGGGAAAAAAAACTTTTTCGTTCCGTCCATAAAGGAAAGAAACAGTTATTTTTAAGCTAAATAGAAGGATCATACCTATACACTTTCCGTTAAAGTACAATTCCTAATTTTTCATAACGATTTCTATTATAAAATTTATGTCACTTATAATAATTTATGTCACAGAATATTTTTACATTCCCTTAGAAAGATGTCTTTTATATATTGTGTCAGTAGTGGTACCTATGCAGCTGCTGATATGCGAAGTTTCAAGTAAATCGATAATGGGTGATTTTATACATATTTTGTATACTTTCCTTCACACGCCTTTTATCTTCTCTAAAACACACTGATGAAGTTGTTCATTTGTACATGCATAAAACAACGCTCCATATCAGCCCGTCAGAATTTAAAAACTTGTTTTGCACACTTTCATTAAACACAGAAGACAACGCTGCTTTAATTTTCGCAGTCCCTTCAATGATTGTCATCGCATCCAAAATATATTTTATATCATATATTATTGCAGATTTCATTTTACAAATTATCATATGATACCCGTTACACACTATTGTAATTTACATTTTATAGTATACAAATCATCGTAGATCTTTTATATACTTTACATATTTTGTTTTATACTTTACACACATTTTTTAGATTAGAATAGAATAATAGTTTATTTTTCAATATATATTTTATAGATTATTGTATATTATTATTATATTACGAAACTTAATGAAAATAATTTTATAGAATTGAATATTAATCTGTCATTTTAAATTTCACCTACTCACTTTAATTATAAATTCATCAAACTCGAAATCTAATAACTATCATCACACATTTTCAAGCAGGTACATAAATTATTTAAATAGTATCAACAGCGCAAGGATTAGCAAAACGGCTTTCGAAAACCAAAAAAATGTTTGCAAATAGCGTTCGCTGATTTACAAGTGGCTAAATTTATCTGCTGTTTGAAAGACGCAACATTTAAAAGCAGACCAAACTTAAGACCAAAAAGTTTTTCAAGAATTTCAGAAGTTCATTGGGAATTTAAACTGATATAGAGAAGTTATGAAAGCTTATAACAGAAAAATTATAAATATCCGAGTCCTTTGAGCAAGACGGCCGGAATTAATTTCGTAAATGCCCTTTTACTTCTTGACCTCTTCCGTAATTGCAAGAACTAGTTGAAACAGTCGCGACATTTAATCCTTCAAACAGACATTTAAATAGCCCGAGTCCTGCGCAGCGTATATTGAAAATTATGGCACAGACAAAAAACCAGCAGATGACAAAATAAGGATACATGATAAAATGAATTTGTAGGAAACTTTGATTCACGTATAAACGATTACAACAAGAAAAAAATGGTGTAATTAAATAACTTTAGGAAGTTTTAAATTTTTACTCGATGAAAAATAATTCAGGAAATAGTTTGTCTGGGCTCATTTTAAAAAGTGAAGCATTCACTTTTAACACGGAGAGATTATATTTATCTCGAAAATAATTCTGCTGCAGAAAATAGGAAACATTTACATTATATGCGCGTTACGTTAAATTCAACTTGTGAATATGCCAATTTATTATTCATGACCAGCCCGTGTATCGAATCGCGTTTTAACAGATAAAAATTTGCACATTTCGCGTGGCACCGTTGCGCCGAAGTTTCATCGTCGAGCAATTTTAAAGCGACGTGCCGTTTGTCGATGTAACAATAGTTAGTTGGCAAAGCACAACAAGACTTAGCGGACTGACAGAGTGGCAAAGAGACATCAATATTCGACAAGTTTAATACCACTGTCAGAACATTGCTCGATCCCCGAGGGTATCTCGTGGTCTGACACAGGAACTCCTCTCACGGATTCCAACTTTTGCTCTAGATGACGAACACACGTAAAAGCTGGCATGTCAGCCACTCGATAACTGCGCAAGATGATTGCAAGCAATGCGATACATGAAATTGCTGGCGAGAGTGACGAGGCTACTTGTGCTCCCTCAAAAATCAATGGCACGTTTTATAATGAAGCAACGTGCCGCATAATAGTCACACATGACAACGAGATTAGTCATTATTAATACAGAAAGTGACTAATCTCGTCTAAAAGCAAAAATAACTAATTATTCATTGTACGGAAAAATGCTTCATACAAAAGTTATAGAGCATCATTCGAAGCTAAGTCCAAGAGTGGTCCTCAATTATTTAAGATAACTCTTTAATCATTTATTGTATGGAAAAATGTTTCATACAAAAGTTGTGGAGTATCGTTCAAAGTTTAGAATCCCTGAATCGCCGTTCAGTTAGCTCTTCCCATGACCTCGATATACATTTTTTGGTATAGTGAAGTCCAAGAGTGTACATGGTCCTCAATAATTCAAAATAATTCTTTAATTATTCATTATATGGGAAAATGGTTCCAATAAAAGTTCTAGAGCATCGTTCGAACTCCAAAATGGCTGTATCATTTTTTCACTAGATCGTTTCGTAACCTTGATATTAATATTCAAATAAGCAATATAATAATAAATAAAATCCACCATTGCTTATCAATTAATGAATGAAAGACAAGCTATCATTACAATATTTTCTACAACTACAATGCACCCTAGTAGACGATCCATTTCTAATGAAGGTTTTTACTTCTCACCCACTTTAGCCAGAGTCACTCGGGTTGCAGATTAAAACCTCGCGTCCAGCGAAGGATTAAAATCCCGTTTCTCAAAGCTGAGACCTAAACTGGGTATAAAATACGACGCAGGGTTTCCGCGGTATTTTTTCCGGCGGCAAACACGTCCGTATCCTAATCCCGTCGAGGTTTAAAATTTCGAAGGGCGTGCGTAAACACAAGCGCAGCCGAGCAAACGCGGGAAACGGATGCACGTTCCGTAAACCGTTGGAAGAAAGCCTTGTCTTACTGCTTGTTCCTACCAAGTTCAATGACTCCCGCTTTTATTTCCCTTCATTCCACCGTCGGTGCGCTGCCGTAATAGTTCAGGCTCGATATGACAGTTTCCATATCGTAACTTCAGATGGTAGACAATATTCTGATGGTAATATTGAAGTTATTCGATGCTGATACTCGCAGTACAGGTTGCCGCACAGATTGCTTCTCGTGTGACGAGGAATAGTGACGGAGATCGGCGAAGACAGTGAGCTATAGAAAAGAGGAAACTCGAAATATTGTTGGAGGATTAATGTCTCATTTCATGGAGCAGAGACTAATTTTCATGCACGCAAATTAGGTTTTTTTTAACTTGTTTTTATTAGAGAAATTGGACGATAAAATTAACACGATTTTTCTTAAATAGGTCATGAAGGGTTTGAAAGTTTTGATTGAACAGTTTTTATCGACGTAAGGATTTAAAAAACAAATTATTGGATACCGTGGGACATATAAAATTAGGTTGAGTTTAAATCATCACTTTTCTCGCTTCGTATTTGTTTATGAACAACAGGCTCTCCAAGTTTTTAGTCTTTATTTACTGTCGCAAAGAAGAATTTCTCGAACAAGACTGTACTTGTACATTTTTATCTTGAAAACTATTTGCCCGATTTAGCGGATTCTTTTTTTATATCAATCGTGGTTTGGTTTAATTGTAAAATATTTTTTCACTGAAAAATTACGTTTGTAATACACCTAACAAATTTTTAACAATTTTATATGATCTCCTAAGCACTTTTCCTAATTAGGTAAACCAAATAGAACACATTTTTTATATCGATTTAAAGGATTTTTTAAAAAATGAACCATTACATAACGTAGTACGCACAAAATTAGGTGGAGTTTAAGTCATCATTTTTCTCATTTCGGATTTGTTTATGAAAGACTGAATTTTAAACATTCCGATCTTTACTATTACAAAAGAGTTGCATCACAAACAAGGCTGTAGTTGAAACTTTTTATCTGAAAAACTGCTTGTGCGATTGAATAATTTCTGTTTTTATATCAGTCATAAAGGTTTATTGCAAGATTTTTTCTTTGGAAAATTAATTTTATGATATAGAAGATTTGAAACAAATTCCACTGATTCAAATAATTCTGCATAAGCCCCATTTAATCAAGTTGTCACACAAGATGTTTATGCCACAGAAAGCGTAAGTACCAAGAATGCAAAAAGAGAGTTCAAGAAGTCGTCTTTGACTCTCAGGTAAGCGAGCGAGACTCCACCCATGCAAGCACATGATTTCTTAGCTAAAGAACCTTCTCGTTTCTTTGAATCACGTGCTCTTTCACATTCGCATGCGTTATATTCCTCTGTTACTCTGTTCTTGATTACGCTCGACAAACTACGAGCCACTACACCGTACTTACAGCTAGTTACCCTAATTTCCTTCCAGTTTCTGTATTCGCCAATTTCCCCTCACTAAAATCACAAATCAAAATTATGAATCAAACCACTTCCAACAGAAGAATTTGATAAACCTGTCGATTTTATTCCAAAAGTACTTATTGCCTTTTTCTTAAAAAAAATAATAACAAACGCACAGTAACATTTATAATACTAATATGAATTTTAGTAATTAATAGCGGAAACATATTTATTTTAATCTGACAAGAAAAATTTCAATTTTCGATAAAATTGTTTTCAAGGGTTTAAAAATAAGGAATTGTTATTCAATTTTCAATGTTGGAAAATAGAAGTCCAATTGGACAAAATAAAGGAGGAATAAGTGGTAGTTGGTCAGAAATAGATCGCAAAAAACAATCTCGCGGCGGTACGCACGCAGACATCCACATAAGAGTACGGGGTTCATTACTGGGGAACTTGGTTAACCAGTTTTTCGAAGTTTCAACAACTGCCAACTAACTATCCTCTCCTCGAACTCGCGGGGATGTAATCTTTCGGCCGTTCCTACTGTTCCTCCCAATAAAATTCGCCCGGCAGTTTTGAATTTACTCGACGACTTCCGCACAAGTTGTATTAAAAGCCTCGAACCACAGGTGAAACGCGCAGCCGTCCGCTAGGATGAACTTTATCCCGTACAAGGAATTCAAACTTTATTTCTGTAAGATTTTCCATTCGTTTGTGCGGGAAATACAATTATTACAAATTCATAAATACGACTATTATTTTTATTCAATTGATACAAAATAAATTTTTGTAGAACTTTTAATTTTGTTGAATTTTTAATAGAGGATGCGAAATAATTACTATCATTTTATAAAAAATCAGTTCTATTTTTATTCATTTATTTAGAAATTAATTTTTGTGGAATTTTAAACGATACATATAAAGTGGACTTGCAAAGATATACGTGAAGGATGGGAGAGTAATATTATGAATTTATAAATGCCAATATTATTTTTATGTCATTGTACCAGAATAAATTTTTGTGGAATTTTAAATTGTAACTATGAAATAGAATTGCCAGGATAGTCTATACAAGTAGTAGAGGTTAGGGGTGAAAGTGCAAGGTGGAGCCATAGAGTTAAATGAGGTTAATGTTTATTTCTTGTAGGAATAGTTCTGACTTTCTGAAAACTATGAATTTTAAGGAAACGTTTGAAGTTCGTATAAGATTGTTACAAGAGAGGAAGCCGAGCGATGCGTTTGAGAATTTGCAATGAACTCACTGGTTTCTTTTCTTCACTGTTTTGCTAAAATTGGTGAAAACACAATTTTAACGTAAGCGGATAATTATTAAATCCCATATATTTAATTTAATTTTACAGCAACCACAAAATTTATAATTGCTTCTTATTGTGATGTAACAATATATGCTCCTTATAAACAAGTTCGTAAGTTGCAACGTGATAACCCTCCATCCCTCCGACATTTTTGCTTATATTATTTTACGTGTCATCTCGAACAAAATATTTAATAAACTGAATTCACATACTTAAAATAGAATACAATAAATAGTTATAAATATTGTATTATGTAATATTATAAGTACCGAATATTGCGTCAATAGTGGTTTAATTACATTATCTAGTAACTGTAAGTACCCGATATTGTATTAATAAATGTTTAATTTTACATTAACACTTACTTTTAATTGTCTATTAAATCAGTTAATGCCTAGAAGTCCTTAAAAAATCAAAGTTTGAATAATATTATGTATAACCACCGACTATCAATACATTAATTAAATTTTTCTAATGAGAAAGTCGCTCAAAATAGAAAAGAAATAGAAGGGAAAATTGAAAGAGAAATGAATAAATTTATAACAAATCGAGATTTTGAATTAACATTCATAATTTTATATTTTCTCTCTCCAGACAGTGACTGTCAATATGCCGATTGATGGATCGCGGGAGATAATAATCTGCAGGGTTTCATGCCGATTAATTTGTAGGACACCTCCAGGGAAATTCGTCACAGCCTTTCATTCCGCGGGAAATTCAGCACGTGGAATTTCCTCCGGAAAAATCCCGGTTTTCTTTCGGTTATTTTACGTTGGTCGGGGCGTCAAGCTTGCCGCACCGACGCAGTCTGAATTACGCTTTCTTTTTCTCCGTCGAAAACAAACGGCCGAGGCCTCCGCTCGCTGCGCGCCGAACAGACTTCGTTTCATCCGGGCTGTTGATTACTTTTCATTGTTGCGCGTCATCGGTACAGATTTTCGGCCGATTCTTAGCCAAGACCAATCCGAGGGCTTCCGAGACGCCATTCCTTGACACACTGTTACGACAGACACGCTGTCCGAAATACGCCGGCGTGAATTCGAAAAACAGTTTTCCATCTCGAATACTTTCGTGAAAGGATCCGGGCTACGTGGGCAAAGTTCCACCGTAATGCCTGCGAGATATATGTGAAAACTTCGGGACAGGAATGTTACTTATATAGTGTACAAACACTACTCCTTGATTTCTTGCTGCTAGCATCGAACGCAGGAGAGGAAAGAGGAAAAACAAAACGAGAATCGACTGTATCGGTGTGACAATACTAATTCAGTGACGGAACTTTTTTGTTTTTAATTATTTTTTAATGAGAACTTTACCGACATATTCCTGACATTCTCCCGGTTAAAATGAGCCCAAACGCGACACTATTCCAAGTATATTTGACTGTTTAATTCGCGGTTTAATGGAACCTCGATTATCCGAACCGCGGAGTTTGAAACGTTGTATCTCCGTGGGAAAAAGTCGGAGGATGCTCTACGTGGGCTCGTTTTGAAGCTTGAAACTCCTACTTTTGACGTATCCAAATTGTATCTTCTGCAATAATACTTTCACAAGTAGAGGTAAATGTTTTATTATTCTCTACCCGTTGAAATATTCAGCGATATATTGGAGAGCTTTGAATTGTTCTAACTCGGTAAAAAAAAGTCGGAGGTTGTTCCATGTGGGCTCATTTAAAAGCTTGGAACACCTACTGTTTGAGCCTTAGTACCCTCCAGAACCAAACAAGCTGTATAGTATTTGCACACGCCAATTAGTAACTTGCGAATTTTCCGCGCAACTCTAAAGGCGAGGTAGAAACGTTTAAAAGGCGTAGGATTATATAAAATTATGTGGGGGAGAGGGAAAAATCTATAAAATAAATGGGAAGCCGTTGAGAGCATTTTGGCAAAGCTGCGGACAGGAAGCACCTATATAGCCGAAAGAACTTTCGATAACTCGCGAACCCACTCTCGGGAATCGAAGCGCGGAACTTGTGTAAGGAATGAATTTTCCCGTGGCCTCGCAGGGAATGAATTTCGATCGTTCCGCGCTTTTCAAAAGAGCCACGAAATTGACCGAATTGTTCCAGGCAACAGGGAATCTCAATCTTGACCTTCTTTCGGCTCGCGAAGTTAGATTTCCGCTCGTCCTGCCCCGTCGGCCTTTTCGCGGCGGAAGTGATTTTCGTTTTCGCTATGGGAGTTGACGCTTGAATCATTTCTGAAGATCGCATTATGTATCAAACTGCCATTTTAAAAAATAATGGGGGGCCCTCTTCTCCTCCCAAAAGTTACCCAAAATGTTCGTACCAAAATACTGTGGTGGCTCTATATATGTTGTCAAGCCTGCATGATAAACGTCGCGGAATTATCCCCACTATACCTCGGATGCAGATACCTGAACGATACTTGACACTGACAAGACCCGCGTTGCTGACATATAACGAGAATCCCCTGTATTAGGCCCCCTTAATTATTTAATTCAAAAACGAAAAATTGAATCGACGTCTTCATTTTAAAACCGTTCAAATTTTCAGTACGTGCTCGGATGAAAAAGTTATCGAAAGTAACGTCCAAAATTTTCTCCACTATTCTGAGCGACGCCAAATTTTTTCAAAAATTTTTCCGGACACATCGCCTAGTGGGCTGACGTTTCGAAAAAATTCAAGTCGTTCAGGTCCAATCTGAAGAAGGTTATGGCCTTTTTAAAAGTGTCCGAATATTACTGCGAGGGACAGTATGTAGAGGAATCGTCCTAGAACAGCCCAGCAAGAGGAAAAAGAGCGACGACCTGGCCGAGCTCTGGCGTGCATGATTCGTCCTTCGGCCGTTCCTGCGGACGTGTTCGCCCGTAGAATTTCGTCTTCGGCGATGGTTCGAGTCCCCGATATCCTGTGAAACGGACAACGGACGGGGCGGAGAGCGCGGGAAACTCCGGGGTTTCGACTCCTCGTTCCAGCGCGCACTCGGTTGCATATTCGTTCAGCGTACCGTAAACAAGTCAATACAGGTGCACACACGCGTGGGCATTTTGCTCCTTTCTGCACTCTATCTTGCCGCTATCCGGCCGCCCTTCCTGGACCCGGACACCGGCCCGATAAACTCCCTATTGATTGAAAGCCTTACGCGTTTTATTTCGAGTCCAGCCGACCTTCCATTTCGATTCTCCCAGCTGACGAGTCGACCGGCCAGATCGACGACACATTACGTCTGCTGCCGGCACGTTCCCGTAATTGATAGGCAATGTTTTCCTCCTCCTGGCCCCTCTCCCATCCTCTTCTCTTCTTCACCCCTTCCGGAAAGCTTCGTTTTTCTCGGCCGAAAGACAACGGTTATTTACATGTGAAAAATGTACAAGGCCGCCCACTCCCCGATGCCTGCGGGAAATTTAATCACCCCTCGCGCTGTGGAATTTAATCTACCGCAGGGATATTTGTCAAGATAATATTGTGGAGGTGCAAGGTGCTGCTGATTTTTTTTTTTTTTTATAGCTTTTGAGAGTTTTCATATGGAGGATGTTGCACAAGATAGTACAGAGAATTCGATGTGTTGATCCGGTGATCGTGAGAACTTACAATTAGTAGGTTTCGTTTGGCGAGATGGTTTGTTAACACTGGGTTCACGGGATCCGTCAAAATGGCGGGTTATAATGGTTTTAATCTATGATCATCGAGATTGTAAAGTTGCGTGCACGAATTATTTATTCCGTTGGGTAAGGGACCCAAATACTGTGAGGGTACCAATTACTATATTAATCATACAGTGAATTCTCGATATATGTCAACAACACGGGTCGTGTAAGCGTCGTGTAGCGTCCAAGAGACATACCCGTGTTATGTTTACACTCCTCGGCGTCCGAGGCCTCTCCGAGTGTACCCCGCGGTAGTGAGGGTAATTCCGCGACGTTTATCATCCAGGCCTTGGCGACATATACATAGAAATTCACTGTACTTATTTTTAGAGGATAATGAATATTGAAAAAGAGATGTATAACATATATGTTAATTGATTGTAACGAAAACATTTAAATATACACATATATTTGAAAACAAATGAGTAAAAATGTGAATAAACACACTCTCGTCATTTTCATAAAGTGATGTGAACTAGTGTTAAATGCGTACGATGCGTGGTAGGGAGTAATTTGTGAGGTGTTACGGGAGGTTTGTGTTAACAGTATCGTAGTTGAGGGTTTGTTCAGAAAATTACAGTTTTCGAATTTTTCATCATTTTTACTCGGCTGTTTAGACCAGTTCGTAACTGTTTGACGAACCGAAATCGATACTGCATATACCAGTTTACACGACCAGCGTGCCGCGTTAACGAAATTCGCCGCGTTTCTCAATTATTTGAATAACATTAAATATTTGCCAGATTGGACAAAGTCAAACGATCCACCTGGCCATAATTCGGCCGCGCAGCTCGTTTAGGAAATTAAAAAGGACCACCGAAGTTGGACCGATTTCGATACCGGCGGAACGGGAACTCGATGGGAGACCTGGTTCCACGTGAAATCAAGTGAGAGCCCCCTCTCTCTCTCTCTCTCTCTCTCTCTCTCTCTCTCTCTCTCTCGTGGGGGGGAGGGGGGGGTGGGGGTGGGGGAGGAGAAGTGAGGAGAGGGCGCGGGAGCGAGTTCGAGGGCAGAGACAGAGGGAGGGAAATATATCTCTGTGATCCGCAACTACGGGATGCCTAGCCGCTGTTTGTAGTTTCGCTGTCAAAGGGGCGAAGCGTAGAATGCGCCCCTGGATAACGTTTGCACAAACAGCTGCGAGCTAACAGCTTATATTGGTCTCTTTCTCGTTGACTATCGCCCTCTGCCTCCTCATTGCGCTTCTCGTCTACGTTTATCGCGTAGATTTTCATCCCCTCCGCTCCCCCAACCCCTCCCTTGATCCTCCTCCCGCCATGCCAACCTCCTCTCTTTCTAGCTTTCGTCTCAAAGTCCTTTCGTCGTATCTTTTATGCTTCTTGTTTTCTGCTTTACTCGCTACTTCTCACTCACTCTGTGTAAATACAGGGTGTCCCAGTAATTGTCAATCGTATCAGAAATTTTGTACAAGATGCAGACCTTCGAATGGTCCAGCTATTGTTCATTTTCACTGGATAAAGTTCACTTTTTTAACATTTCCAGTCAATTTCGACGATTTCGTTCAGAATTAAATGTACTGTAATAAAATATATGTAAAATTAGGGAGGGTTTAAGTCATCACTTTGTCTACTTCGAATTTGTTTACGAGATACAGTACTTCAAACTTTCCAATCATTCTGTACTTTCACTTACCGATTCATAGAACCTGTAATTATGAATTTTGTGATCAATCTTAGTAATTTTATCACAATTGAAGTCTACTGTAATGTAACATAGGTAAAATTAGGTGGAGTTTAAGTCGTGACTTCGTCTACTCCGAATTTGTTTACGAGATACAGTCCTTTGAATTTTCCAATCGTTGTGTACTTTCACTTATCTACTCATAAAACCTGTAATTATGAATTTTGTGATCAATCTCAGTAATTTTGTCGCAAATGAAGTATACTGTAATGTAATATAAGTAAAATTAAGGGGTGTTTAAGTCATGACTTTGTCTACTTCGAATTTGTTTAAAAGAGTTCTTGAAATTTTCCAATTATTTTCTATTTTCACTTTTATTTCAGAATTTCTATCCCCAGAAATATTCAATTTATCTCACAATGAAAACTTCGATTTGTATTGCTAAAAATAATAATACTATTAATTGACAGAGCATTTCAAGCTGCATCAATCAGCCCAATAAAAACTGCATGAATCGATTCAGAAAGATACAATTGACCTCCATATAACCTCCCTGGTAACAGAAAAGATAATTAAGTGCTTCATAAAGCTTAAATTATTAAATTTGAGTTTTGTGTGAAGCATTTTGTCGGAGTATCGAATAGTTATGAAAATATTGCGGTGTGTCGAGTCTTAGACCGCTCACGCTGTAGAGGTTTGCCTCTTTTTCTGATCAGACAGTCGTGCATCCCCTATTTTTGGTAGCTCCGGCTCTGTCCTTCGGTTGGCAAGGGTCTGTGGGTTGGGCAAATCTCTTTCCAGCGTGACGGTTGTACACGCATGTGCGAGCAACGTTCCCGGAGCGGCCGCAGCTACGATTAAGCCGACCAGAAAATTACTGGATCGGGCTAAAACCTTCGGTCCCGTGACAATCTATACACGCGTGTCACTTTTGTAACGAATTGTCCCATTTAGGGAGGAAATTGCTTAGCCATTTTTGGAGCGACGCGAAGCGCCGAACGAACCCGTCCTTACGATGGACAATGGCGGATCGGACGAACGCTCTGTAACTTGTTCTGCCTGTGGTATTTTCCTGTTTTAACTCTAGTAAGAGATAAATAAATATTTTCTTAATTATTTCTTTTTTTTTTGTGATTTCTTAATTTTTAGATGCATCGATGAAAGACATTGAAGACTGCATTTGGGAAATAGTTGCACAGACAGAAAAACGAAAACACCACGGCGCCACGGGTTTAAATATCCGAGGCGACTCTTTTGTTCCGGATCGCTATCGTTAAACATACACGGTTAATTCCAAGTTTGGACGACTGAAACGATTTTCTGATAACACTGAAAAACGAGATCGACTTTAAACCGTCCTACCCCGGCAGCTCCTATTGCACCGAGCAGCAATTGCAATTTATTTCTTTAATTCGCTCCTGGAACCGCATTTTTCGAGTTTCTGCTATCGATAACGATACAATCGGTGATATAGTAACGTTCCTAGTATTGTAGGAACTGTTCCCGTACACTATTTGTAATACTTACGCAGCATTACGTAACAGATCTATACACGTGACTATCGATTATCGATAACTAATCGGTATTTTATTCAAACTAAAATATTTCCATAATACATTTAAAATATTTTTAAGGACAATTAAAACAGGATCGCAAGTCACCCGACGTTAAATTACATTTTAGTGGAAGTTCAACGTTATAATGCAATTTGTTTTAGAATTTTCAGCAAAAAAATGTTCATCAACATATTTTAACAACTTCAATAATTGTAAATGAAATAATCCAGAAACAAATCATTTTTTCATCTCAAGTTCTAGTTGGCCGAAGCACTTGAACTTTTAAGAGGATCTTCTGCTCATACTCTGTTATCGAGCGAACCAAAATTATCAAAATCCACTGTTCTTTTCTTATCTTCTTAACATGCGGAAGACGCAAAAATATTTTAAGAAATCAGTAATTTGATTTCAAAATGCCGCCATTTCAAACTCAGGATGCACAACCTCTTAATCCATCTTGTGCATAATAAACGTACGGGGAAAGCTTTGCCATGCTGAAACCGTTTTCTGCACGCCATAATGTGTTTACTACCTTCATGGTGGGCACTATGGGAGACGATGGTGGGTCGTGAAGAAGATGATTTGGCTGGTAGCCGACGAACGACGCCGGGGAACGCAAGGTGAGACATCATCAGGGTTGTCGGGGGGCGTCAGACGAATTAGATCGGACTGAGATTGAATTACCTGCGCGTGTTTACCCGGCATTGTGTGCTCTATGCCCATAATCAATATGCCGGCATTGAACTTTCAATTAGTGTCACTTAACTCTGTAAACACAGCCGCTCCCGTTCCGGACGAGTCACCGCGCCGAGCCGGGCCGGACGCTTTCTTCGGGTTTCTCGCGTCACATCATCCGCGAATAGCCTCTTTCTCTGTTTAGTTTTCGTTATCGAGCGCCCAAACAACCCTAGGACAGGAAACTGCCATCGCTCTTCCCTTCCGCTGCCGTCACGCTACTCCATTCTACAGGAGTCGCGCGGACTATACGTCGAATTCTTCGCAGTAAGTAGAGACAGCTCGCCAAGCACCAGACACGAAAGGATTCTTGCCGCTAGGTTCACGGGACTCGTCGAAATGACGGGTTCTAATATTTTTAATTTACGATTAATGAGATTGCAAAGATCCATCCGCGAAGAATTATTCGGCAATTTGATTTGTGTTATATATTATTCAAATATGGCTAAAAATTTAGAAGATGCATCCGTGAGGAATTATTCAGCAGCTTTATTTGTGTTTCATATTATTTAAAAAATAGATAAAAATTTAGACAGACACACTTGTTATTTTATAAAAAATAAAAAAATGTTATTTTCATAAAATCACATTTAGTGCTGCATAAAGCTAATGTTAAAGGTTAATGTTTATTAGGTTGTTCCATATGAAATATTCAGAATGCAAGTATTATGGTGTGTTTTAATCGAGAAATACGATTATAAGTAGATTGTAGATTTTATGCATTTCTGGCAAAAAGTGATTAAATGAAACACAAAATACAAAATGCGATCTGCATTTTTTTTAGAATTTGGAACAAATAGTTTACTACATGACGTGAAGCAAATATTTTTAAAATTGCAGTTGGTTAGAATTACAGAGGTACATTGGTCTCACTATACGATACTTACGTAGTATTTCTTGAAACTTTTAGCTAACTATTTTAAACTAGAAGAACGTTGCAGTCATTTTCCCAGAACCATTTGCCCATATTTTGTGCAGAGCCGAATGTCTAGCTAAAATTTTAATAAAATAAAATCATTAGATACGTCACACAAAAATTAATTGCTTAAGTTTGAAAAATGCAAGAAAAATTAATCATTACGTTTACCGCAGTGCATTCTCCATTTGATGCAACAAATTTTCGCATTTCAGATATTTAATAAAATCATGCATAACAACAGGATTTTACAATATAATAATGATATGATAACGATAAAACAATCTGATAATTAGGTTGGAATTTCATATGATTTTTACATATCATTTTTGCATAAATTCCGTATTGATCTCTACCTTGCTATATTGTTGTGTCGTCCCGAAATCGCTTAGCCGCGAGCCGCGCGTAACAACTATTTAATTAATTTAAACCATTTCGAGGGAGTATATATGTACAATGCATACAGGTTCGTGATAATCAAAGAATACTCGGCGTGCACGGTGTTTATCCTCGCAACTTTTGTGGCTGAAGGTAAATTTACACTGAAACAAATTAAACAGTAAAACGAGAAAAAGAAAATTTTACATGCGGAACCATTACAATAGATTCCCAAAAACAGAATTCACCGTTTTTAATGAAATCCTACGCAATGTACAGAAAAGAAAACGAATTAACACGTTCCAGTTCAAAATTCTGATTCGTGTATTTCACAAAAGTCATATAAAAATTCCTGGCTGCAAAATAACTTCATTTAACAAATACTCTCAATAATTCATAAATCCACATAAACCTACCTATCCAAGAACTTCCAAAATGTATCCTTAAAATAACATTAATTATTGTATGGCAAACACAACATATTCAACGTATTCGAATAAATTTTCATTATTATAGAAACTATTAAATCTTCGTCTACAAAATTAGCAAGAATGGATTAATGAAAAATTCATAATATTATTATTGTATAAATTGATAGAATAAACAATAATACCTGTATATAACAAATAAATCTCTATATTTAGAATTACTATAGTCTACACTCGTTATTAGTAACCCAATTATACGTGTAGAATTAGTATTGCATAGATATTTGAGAGTTGGGTTAAATGACGCTTAAATAAACGGTGCGAGGATAATGGATGGCCTACTTACCATCAATCAAAATAAAACTGCCATTAAAATAAATGAAAGTGCAACAAGTTGAGTATCACAACACTGTCAAAACATCAACAATTATGCGAATAATATAATCATACGAGCAGTATTATTCCCTGAATGATAGTCGTGTTATCTATCATCTAACTCGATATATTAATTTCAACAATACTAAGCTTGAATAGTAGTTAACTTTTTTATTTATATCAAACATCATATTATACTTTCATACCGTCCTGCTTAATACAATACCAATACATCTACAATAATATTATATAATATAATACAGTGTAATTATACAATATAATAATTATGTATTATTATTACATAGTGGATTTATATGCGAAATAAAAATTATCAGCATTAATTGCAAGATACAGGAGGTAATCGACGTTTAGTTTTTTTCTTAATAATTTTAGTGGGTTGGAAATAATATAACAGTATTTTTAAATTCAGTTTTTGCTATTTTGTATTTAATTTACCCATTTTTGTTACGAAGTATGTAAATTAATTTAAAAGATGTTCTGTAAAAATGTCTTATTTAATGAAATTTTCATTGCAAATAAATTTACGTCACCTGAATTTATAGTCATTGTCAAATTATTTTTCAATTAAACCTTGGAAGTAAATTTGTATACTGCCCATTGTAAATCATTTTCACAGAACACTTTTGTATCGAGCGTCTTTTTTAATGAGCAATGTTAACTGCAAATTAATAATAGTAATCATGTAATTTGATGGAACACGTCTGTAATAATGTATTTTTCATTGAAAATTTCGCTGCAAGTAAATGTATTCGAAGCGATTCGTTTTGTTTTTCTCGAATGAATCTTTATTAAAACGTTGTGTCGGGCTGTCATATCTTCAGCCACAGGAGTGCTCGCAAAATGAAGCAGAAGCCATCAGGAAACGCGTTAAGACACCGCAAATACGAGACCGTTCATGAATAATTCGAACCTTGCGAGAGACCGATCCGAATTGGAACGAACGCGGGTTCTAGGGTGTAGCAGCTAATTCCGAAATATCTCGAAGCTGGTTATCAGGAACAAGGCGGAAGATAAATGGACGGCCGCGTATGAACTGCTCGGAGCAAATCCGTGATGCCGAATGTGCAAGTCATAACCATGCGCGGGCTGCATGCGATCGTGAATAAAAAATAGAGAGGGGGGGAGGGAGGGAGGGAGAGCAGAAGAACGACGAGAATTTCCGCGCGGGCTCTTCATCGTTCATCCTTCACGTATTTGGCGGAAAGGTCTGTCAACGGATTAGGCGCGATGAGTGACATTGAGCGGCTTAGATTTATTCCTGCTATAACATTTTTTGCGTCCGACATTGCCTGCACCTTTACGATCAGTAAGCGGGTATTTATGCCGTTTCTATCAACACAGTAATGTCTCGTCATATCTGCAAATTTTACCACCCAAATTGTCGTTTATATCGTGTACAAACACCATTCCTTGAGTCCACTTATTGAAGAGATATACTAATTCAATGACGCAACTGCTTTGTTTTTAATAATTTTTTAATGAAACTTTTACCAACATATGCGTGACAATTTTCCGATTAAAACGATACCAAACACGATGCAATTCGGATCATATTTAACCGTTTAATTCGCGATACAGTAGAACCTCGATTATCCGAACCGAGGAATTTAAACTGTTGTAGCTCCGTAGAAAAAAGTCGGAGGATCTTCTATATAGGCTCATGTTAAATCTTGAAACCTCTACTATCGATCTTCTTAAATAATAGCTTATCAATTATTGACCTTTGCTGCAGACAAATAAACATTTTGTTATACAGTAGTGCCCCATTTAAAAGAAATTATTTGCGATACCGGAAAATGTTCCAAATAAAAGTTGAATGGTATTGACATAAAGTCGCGCTTTATTTAAACGTCATTGCATACCGAAATTATTCGTTCGTTGATAACAAACTATCATTGTGTTCGATTTCTCGCGGCCCACCCCATAGGCGGCGAGTTCGAGCCAAAGTTAACGCGATCCAGTATATCATAAACGTTAATATTCATTACCGAACGAATAAAACTACCGTAAACGAATTTCTAAAACTTAATTAGAACCAACCGGCGCGGCGCTCTAAGACAAGAGGAAACTAGAACACAAGGGGTTAATTACGATCTTACAAAGGAAAAGGGGGACGGGAATTAAGAGTCAGATAAACTTACAAAGCTCGGATAAGCGCGCGACCAAATAGTTCAGGCAATCTGAACCGTGCGAAATTCATTAATCGATCCCAGAACAGGGCAGATACAATTCCATGCAAACTCCAAGCAAATACTTGCAGTTCTCCATTTTTTACAGGCATCGTAATGAAACTAACAATTTGAAAAAATTACCAAATATGTATCCCGATGGCTGACGTTTATCAGAATTTTTTCGGAATTTTTGCAAGTGACTACATGGGAACAGCAGCTCAAATACTAATGTTTTGCTTTCCGCCCAAAACTATTTCCTCTGGGTGAAATATGATGACCTACAAATCTGAAAAAGTTACTCAACGTGTACCTCGGTGACATAAATGCGCCAGATTTTTTTCTAAATTTTCATTCACGATTCAATGGGGGAAACAAGCCCGAAACTGATTTTTCAATATATATTTTTGCTCATGGTTACTCTCCCGGTCAAAGTGAATCGTTGAAATTTAGCGCAACACAGCTCGTCATAGGCGGTTCAATTCAGTTGACGAGAATTCCCCGCAACCCCCTCATTTGCCCCGCGCCTTTGTGCTAACCCTGTACGCGTGAAAATAGTATCGAAGTTCCGGAAAATCCTAGCGATAGTACTAGCGCGTAACGAAGGAAGATAATGTACCCTAACGATCGGTCAGTGATTAACCACATACGTTAGGCCGATAATCTCTGGAGCTCTCCCTAGCCCATATGCGTGGAACCGTCAAGATCCACCGTCAGAAGTGCCAGCCGCAGTGGTCCCTGTCGCCTTGGTAATTAGTGGAATAGCATTCGAGTGCAAGTTACGACTTGTGGAGGGTGTTGTGGACTAGCCATGCGGCAGGCTAATCGATATCCGATCACTCGAGCAATACGTCAAGTACATCCCACGCGCACTCCTCCACGCTACGCAACCGCCGATCGCTCACCGACCACCGTCTGTCTGCGATTTCATTCGGCGCGTTTGTACTTTTCATTGGAAATCAAATTCTTCCCTTATACCGGGTGTCTCGGATTCGTACGACGCGCGCCACTCGCCGGGAAAATGTACAGTGACTCTTATTAATATTCGCACACTTAACCCTTTGCTCTCGAAGCTATTTTAACTCCAAAATGAAACACTTGTTCCGACCTAGAATATTGCCATTCTATATATTTGTTTTCATGTTATACATACGAAAATGGTACCACTTACTCGTACAATACCGAAATGTTTAGTAATTTATTAAACACAAACAAATTTAATAACGTGCAAAATATTTTGAATTATCATACAGCAATTTTTTAGTTGTGGCTTACAGGCACCACTCGAGTGCTAACGGTTAAAAAGATGATTTTTTAAATTGTACCATATCGTATGGATTTTTTTTTTTTGAGGTGTTAACGCAATTAGTGTACTACATGACGTGAACAGAAATTTTTAGAAAATTGAAATTCGCCGAAATTACTTTTTGTTTATAACTTTTTGATGGGTGCTATTTGTTGTTTCAGTTATATTGCATTCTACATTTTTTGAACATGTGTCGTCAAAAATAGCGGAGGAAATACATACAAAATGTATCAAATACTGTCCGATAGAAAGGCATATATGTATTTAATTAAACACAATGAAAACGTGTAATACACTAATTAACCGAGGCATTAACTCGCGGCCACACAAAGATACGATGAAGATGGGGGAAACAATAACAAACAGTCAACGATAAATCGATGATAATTAATATTCATTATTTCGCATTAACTTCGCGCACATCGATTACATTACGATTGCACGAATCGATCACATTTTCGCCAACATTAGTGCAAATAATAACTGTAATTTAAATCACAATAATCTGTTAGAATTGCTGAATACATTGCGGGCGTGTATCAGCAAACTCTCATCGGCGAAAAGATTCGCGAATTGTACCCGGAAAAGTTGCCAGCAGGAGAATATCGGAAACCTCTGTATTCAATGCAAATAATAATTACAGTTTCGGTGGTCAAAAAAATATGTAAAAATTTCTGAATATAGTGAATACACGTGCGGAGAAATAGGTGAAATTCCGAAGAGAAAAGTTTTTCAGTTTTTGCAAACAGAATTTAAAACCAAACCCTGAAAAATGGTTCCTAAAAAATGTATCTCCTATCAGAGTAAATAATTAATACAGCTTATGTGATAATAATCTGTAAAAATTACTGGATATAATGTAAATATGCCTGAACAAATCTGCAAAGTTTCGCAAAGATGCCGTATCTAGTTTTTGCAGAAAAGAATCGCAAAATGGACAATGCGATGTCACAGAAATGTAAAAAGAAAAAAAAAGAGATAAAATGCGAAAACGGGGGTAGAGGGGGAGATAGTGGGCGTATAGGGGGAGGAAATCCAATAATTAAGTTTCCCATTAATCGTCAGGGGTCAGCTGGTCTCACACGAGCCACGGGCACGTCCACCTTGACGAGGTGTTTGGTACAACCCTCCAGAGACTGAAATCGAGGCCTATCGCCCAATTGTCAGATCCTCCGCAATGCTAATTGCTCGACGCAGATTAATCGCTCGGCGTCCATAATATAAACTTGGCGGCATATACAGCTGATTATTCGAACAACATTATTACCCATACAATTTTCATTGTTCTTGAAGATTCGGTCTTATCCCTATGTACAATAGCATTGAATTGTTTCTTGACAAAATTATGGAAGCTATTAATATCAGACTTGGCTAAACTTTTCTTCAGGAAACCAGAAATTTTTAACTTTTCTTTATGCAATCTTATAGATTTTGGTGAAAAATGCCGAAAATCCAAGTTTTAATCTAAGGAGACCAGTAGTTAAGATACGCTTTATCTCAAAAATAACCCTTGGAAATAAAATAATTTTTCCTGCCCCTAGAGAACGACCTAAAATTTTGGAAAAATACTGGAGATGTGGTGTTCACCTGCGTCTATCATCCACTTTTCGATTCGTCCAAAAATCTTGCACAGTAATCAAGAAAAAAAATTTTCAAGGTGGGGAATCTTCAACAAAATAAGTTTCCCATAGGAGGAATCAAAAAAGCTTTTCGAAAGTAGGCAAGGATGCGTTGCCCCGTAAAACCGAAAGCTGAGGATGATCGGGGTACTCTTCAAACTGAGAGGACAGTGTTGTGAGGAGCCAAAAATTCTGCTGATGGTGGGGGAACGAAGTCAAGGTGGAAGTTGAATTTTCGAGTACGGGTCGGTGCGGTGTGTTAAAGGCGCACTGTAAATTGGATCTATCAGCGCGTTCGGATGGTGCTATATCATGCTGGAAGCAGCTGCCAGAGAGAAGGGGCACCACCATCTTTCAACGTCAGCACAGCCTAGTCTCAACCATTCTCTTGCCCTTCCTCTTCAGCGCGATGGAACTAGAACTGGTACGCGAAACAACATACCAGAACATTGAAACACTGCGAGGCCCGGGAATATCCTTCCGGTGGATAACCGGTACAAGGCTTTTTATAAGTCCCCGGCCGATCCGCCGATTAGGCGAGACTTGACGCTCGATGTGATTAATCGATCCCACCAAGTCATTACAGTATGGTCTCGATGTATGTGGATACTTCGGAACCGAAATGTCACGAATATCACGTACGAACACTATTCCTTGATCTCTCATCAATGAAACGTAGAAAAGAATAACGAGTAAAACAATACATCAACAACAGTATTTTTAGTTATTCCTTATGAAAATTTTATTAACATATTCGTAACATTTTTCTGATTAAAATGAGCCCAAACACGACGCAATTCGAAGTACATTTGAATGCTTAAATTGCAACTTAGTGTAACCTCGATTATCCGAACCGAAAAATTTGAACTGTTATAACTCCATGGAAAAATGTCGAAGAATTTTCTATATGGGCTCATTTTAAAGCTTGAAACCTGTACTGTTTGACATCCTTAAATTGCATTTTCTTCGATAATATTTTGCAACAGAAAATTAAACATTTTATCATACACAAGCCATTGAAGCATTGGAAGAAATTGGAGATATTTGAACTGTTGTAACTTCGTGGAAAAAAGTCGGAAGATGGTCTTTCTGAGCTCATTTTAAAGCTTGAAATCTCTACTTTCGACAAAGCTAGGTATCTCTTCGAGTATGCTTTTATACTAGGAAGCTTCCGATAAAACAGACACACTCTTTTCTTTGAAAACCGTGCACCAACATCTTCGTATCCCTTTAAAAATTATTTCAAACTAATTTGGTATGTATTGACTTTTATAACTCACTCCCAAGTATCAAAAAGTCCAACAAACACACCAAAAAAACTTCACCACACAAGCATAAAGATTTACTAGTTTTTTAATCGTTTATGGTCATTATTCCGACCCAAATGTATAATTTAAGATTAAATGTCGAAAACGAAGTCATAAAAGAGCGATATAAAATATCGAACTATGAATTGACTGTTTCCACTATTTCGCAGCTTTATTGACTTAGTAAATTATGAAGCTTTAACGAGCACAGTGGCAGCGGATCAACTTCCCCCGGACCAACAGCAGTCTGAACTGTCGGAAATTTTAACTATCGGAAAAACAGTGAAACTTTGTCGTGTTTCCATGGGTCACGTAATAAAAACCGAGCTTTACGTTTCGAATTTGCACAGCATTAACTGAGCGTTTGTTCCACGAGTTCTTGCATAAGGTTTGTTCACCCTTAAAAACTCCTTCTTGACCGACAGTCTCGCCGCGTTTCAAGTCGCTGACAATTACTCTTGTTACGAGTTCACGGTATACATGTAACAAAATCTTGGGTCCCAACAATACTGTGATTTATGAAGGGCTACATATCCTTAAAAAATGGCGTTCTCTGTACAATTATACACAACATAAAACATTAATATTTTTCACAAATAACTACACAGTGATATCGACTTCATTTTTTCTTCAATTCTCACAATTTTACTAGGATTTCTATATTAAAAATATTTGTGCATACTATTTCCAATACATGTTAAAATTGAATATATTTTTAAAAAATCTTTGATGGCTTTGACGTTTTTGAAGAATTACTCAATATTCTGTAACCTAAAAAATATTTTTGCTCTATTAATTTTAAACAAAATATATTTTTGAAGAGATTTTTTATGGTTCTGGAATCCTAAGGAACATGATCTCATCTGGAAATTACAATGTGTTACAATTAGGTTAGTTCAAAACAGTGTCTAAGCGTTATTAATGTGGCAAGTATAATATAATCTTTTTCCGCATTATTTCTTAAACAGCTAATCTGAATCTCTGATGCACAATTAGGTCCCCTAATCTCAGTATAATCTCAGTCTATTGTTCTGCACTGTTATACCATGTAATGCCCACTCAAAGGACATCAGATTCTGTTAATTAGTCGCTACAATCTCTGTAAGATCCGAAATCTTCATATCATGGGTGCCTTATCAAAATTAAAATGCTTTTACAATAGTTTGCTAAATTCACTATAATTATAACATTGTAGGTTTTGAGGAAGCATTATGCGATACCTGTATGAAATGATTATGGATGCTGGACCATTCTCGATCTATTATTGAGCATCAATTGTCTAGATTACACGTTAATCGAACAATTAAATCATTACAAGCTTCAATGCTTGTATTTTATAAACAAATTGGGAAATGGTAAAGTGATGACTGAAACCCTACCTAATTTCACATACACTACATCATACTTCATTTTCATCTAACTGCATGGTTGATTTGACGTGGAACGAGTGCATTATATCTGGACAAGCTACACAAGCTATACAAAGCTTTATAGAAGTAGTATCTTAGACAAAATAGTCACGTCTTTTACAAATTTTTTTTATTACACACATAGTTTCTTGACTCGAAAAACTAATCGTACAGTACAGGAAGCCTTACTAATTGCAATAAAAAGAGGAACGATTTTATTAAACAAATGGCTGTCGAGCCCAAAAATTATGAAGACCAGTAAATATCGAAACATGTGTAGGCTTTTACTTCATAAACAAATTCGAAACCAGCAAAGTCATGACTTAAACCCCCACTAATTTTCCCTGTACTACATCATGCGATCATTCAAAAATCATTGCAAAAGCAATTAAAGGGATATTTCGGACAATTAGCGTGTTATAATATCGAGTCAACCTAGTGGTGAAGTGATCAAGTGGTCAACCTAGTGGTCAACCTAGTTCAAGTGATTTTGAACATAGTTTGTAAAAAATTTATGTTATTCATTTATTTAAACCAGAAACAAAATTCTATCCTTCTGCCATTAATATTTATCCATTAGCAAAAAATACAGCCATGCAATAAATATCAATTTTCTTTTTCTTATAGAAAATTATACAAACGACAAACAAATCCAAACAAATGTACCTGTAAAATAAATCATATGGTGCGGGGTTAATAAAAATATTACTGAGGAATTCTATAATTTGGAATTCTGAATTTCATACACAAATTCGAAATCATAATTTAAATTTAATCAAGTAAATTACTTCATTTTTGCCGATGAAATTGAATGAATGGAATTAGGGACGACAAAAAGGCTAGCAGATTTACAAGAAAGATCATCCAAAATATTTAAAAAAAAAATTAATAAACAAAGTTGTGAAAGGTCCCAAGCACAGCTGCAAAAAGCCGGTCGGTGGCACAGTTGCAAAACGGGTTCTCCGTCTGATGGTTAATTTGACTGAAAATCTCATGCATTCGAGCTCGAGAGCTCAATTTTGGAAGGAGCAATGCACGATTTACAATCAGCGTTTCCATTATTTCGTCCGAGCTTGGTCCATAGCTCTTCTCGTGGAGCGAGCTGATCTCGAGACCGTTGTCTCCGAGGATATCCCTTGATTTCCTCTGTCTATCGTTCCATCTGGCTCTTCGTTCCCCTCGGCAGGCGTTTTCTTCATCGCCGGACCCAGTTTCTTCCAGCTGTATCTTCAACTTGTCCGGATTTCGACTTAGTTATCTGTAACTAAGCTAATCTCGGGCGAAGGAGTCGGTCCGGGTCGGGCCGGGCCGAGCCGAGCCGGGCTGCAACGTGGAGCAGTTAAACACGGGTCCGACCGATCCGCCAAAGCCTCCAGACCTCTTCTAATCCACCGCTACGAAGTTCTATACAGACCCCGGGATCCTTATTTCGAGTCCATTCCAGACGTAGCTTTCATTTCGGTTGGCCGAAAGATCAGAAAGGGCAAAGTCCGCGATCCGACCCCGACCGAGCTAATGGAAGGCCGCTTTTATTGCCGATTCTCTCGCCCTGATCCGCTCCTGCGACGACACACACACGCGCCCGCTCGCAAGCGCGTACACGCTTGCACACACGTGAACGCATTGTCGATTTGTTCTTGACAACAGTCGTTACCGCGGACGACCATCGTCAAGATTATTCGACTGTCGAAGATCTGCGTCAATCCCCATAGCTGTCGAGTATTCGAATTAATCAAAGCGTGCTTCGCCGTGTGGGTACGAATTTAGTTTAATATAATTTTGTCTACAGCGTAGACCATGAATATTAAATTGCGTCTTATGTTTTAATTAATTTCTCTCGGTTACAGATCGCATTTTTACGTGACTCGATGATTTTTAAAGAATAACGAATATTAAAAAAGAGATATTCAATTTTTGCTTTTAAAAATAGGTACAGTAATTGGCAGCCCCACAGTAATTTTCTGCCCTGTTTATTATTGACACATTGTCTATTCTCTAACTTTTATAAATAAACCCGTATGCAAACTTGGTTTTGATCCTTCTTTGTATAAAAGTTTGTGACGATTAACGCTAGACTTACGGAGCACTGAAACTTAATGAAATTTACTTTATAAAACTAACAAGAAATGATCCTTCTTTGCAATTTCGATACCCGTAAATTAAAAATATTAGAACCCTTGACGGGTCGCGTAAACCTGGTATTCGAGGGGGTGGACCACCTTAACTATACAGGGGTACCAAAAATGTTGTACTTCCTTGAAGGGGTTGATTCCCGAGGCGATTTCAAGTAACTTTTTCTTTTGCGAGAATGTTCTCCGCGGCTTCGTTAAGGAGTTATTAACGAAAAACATGGGCCAATCGGAGCGCGGCTACAACGGACAGATTCCAGCACGACGACTGGTCCCGCCTACTGTCCCGCCCACTGTCGCGCTCCGATTGGTCCGTGTTTTTCGCTAATATCTCCTTAACGAAGCGGCGGAGAAGATTTTCGCAAAGGAAAAAGTTACTCAAAATCACCTCAGGAATCTGCACTCACAAGGAAGTACATTTTTGGGGCACTCTGTATAAAAATGTGCTGTCTTCGGGTAATGAAGATAAATACCTGATACTTGGAGAAATCCTTCACGCATGTATAGCGATAAAATCATCGAAAAATCTCTCAAATATTGTTAAATATTTTTATTCAAAAGTAGACAAGGGAGGTAGTAATTAGGGAGAAGAACAATGAAAATGATTCCATTTGGGATCATTAGGAATATTTCGCGAGGAGAACGTAACAGCTGACGGCTCCGATATAAATGCAACTCGAGGAAAGAATGGGTTACTTGAAAGTAAATCAAAGAGAGTGTTGGGAAAGTAACATACAAGGGTGGAAGGAGAGGAGAAGATGGGGGAAGAAAGGGATTGGGAGACAAGAGTACTTCGATTGAATCGCCGAGAATTGAAAGAACTTGATTGTCGATACGGATCGCTACCTTGCAAAATAGAATCTCCGTGAAATCGCGGACTCCTCCTGCGTGCGGACCGCATTCTTGTACTGATTGTGAGCCCGCGTTTAACCGCTTTCTGCCAAGAATGCGCAGCAACTTTTGCATGGTGATTCGTACCGTAATTCTGTCAATTCGAAAACAATGATCATGTGTCACGGTTCTACACAAAACTGTTGAGGTTATGTCGGCTTATAATCGATGGGAAACGTTGTAGGTTAAGGGCCCCAATTACTGTGTCCTGTAACTGAAATTTTATCTAGAATAAAACTTTTGTTTCATTAAAAAACCCTTTCTCAATAATCTAAAATTACATTTCAAAGCTTTCTTTGTCAATATAAATTTTCTTATGAAACAAACACCAAAATTTCTTTGAATATTACGAAACCTAAAATAACTGGAGTCAGTTACCGTGTGTCTATAGCCTTCAAGGATTAATTAATGTGCCTTAATTACCGTGCCCCCACTATGCGTTAACTACTGTGATAACATTTTTCGCCAAACCATCAAATATTGTTACACATGCAGTAAAGTTTTGGTCTAACCCCTATCTATCCCCTCCATTGGGAGGCATACCCCACGAGGGGCCAAGAAGCTCGAGCTATCTCTAGTGTTTATATACTTAGTGTTGTCCTTTTCTACGTTTTGAGCGGTCAACGCGGTCACACAAGAAAACAGTAGCCCTACATGATCTATGTCACAGCACGGACCCTAGGATTGGACTTGGATCAAGACTCTACCGTAGAAATACCACTCAGGAACTGAAATGATTAATATTAATTCCAGCATGCAGCTTAAGCGTTCATTAATTTGGTCAACCTACTGATTTTCAAAAATGTTTTGCTTCGAATATGTGCCGTCTCGACTCTGCGAACTCGTGTGGAACAGAAGTTCCCGTAAAATAAAATCAACCGTGCATTATGCGGGGACGTCAGCTGCACTCATCGTGAGTGCAATGTCACCGATTGTCTCGCTTCTTTTCCGCAGCTAAATCCCGGAGAAGCTGAAGCCATCTTTCCCGCGTAATGCTTCAAAGAATAGCGGCACGCGATTAGAGGTATTGTTCGCGGCAACTAAAATTCCCTAGACGTGCATAGCATTACGGAATGATCCGATAGCCAGCGGAAAGTAATTGGGACGCGCTGAGTGTCTGCATCTCGGGGTCTGAAAGAGATCTCTCCCGCGTAATCTGTCCGGGATCGAATCTAATGACGTTTCCCCGCCAAGAAAGATTCGCATCAAATCGGTCTGCTCGCGTGGCTCGACAATTCCTCCCTGAAACACGTCGTTGCGATGAATACCGATGATACGGTCCCGTCCTTCATTAATTCGTTCGCTTTTAAAACAGATTACCGGGCCCGAATAATTGCAAACAATGTCAATGCGTTCTCTTTCTTCCGATCGATCGTCCGCGAAACGAGGTTTCGAGATGAACTCCGATATTTTCTAACATTTGTTATATTGAAAAATTGGAACTCGGAGAGGACAGAAATATTTTTGAACAGTAACAGATTCGACATTTTTCATTAGATAGTTCACTATGTCAAAAATTCCCTTTGTCGATCAACACCAGTGCAAACGTGATGTCGAAACTAATGAATAACTCCCTTATTTTGTAACATGTTTCGAATTTTAAAAAATCGAGATTCGAAGCTGGAAGTGACATTTATGTCACATCATTTATGTAAATTTGTTATTTTTCATTAAACAATTACCTGATAGAAATTTACAAAATCGTTCAATATCAATTTTATTTTGCCCTACACAAGGTTCCAATGTTGTATCCAAATAACTCCGCCGTTTGGTAATATATTTAAAATTTTTAAATTGCAATATCAAACTGGAAGTAGTACAGTAAAGTTTTGATCTAAGCCGAACGGAACTACACGATCTTAGCCAACTCGCCTATGCCCTCCACTGGGAGGCAAACCCCGCGAGGGGCCAAGAAGTTCGAGCTGCCTTGGTCACCGAGCAGTGTAAAGTATAAACATAGCGGGTCTGGTATATCGGTGTGAACCACTACTCATCAAATTACAAAACTTCTTTACTTTTCATAATTTTTTTACAGGACTCTCACCAACTTATTCGTGGCATGTTTCTGGTTAAAATGATACTAAACACGATACAGTTTGAACTGCATTTAGTGGTTTAATTGACGGTATGTAGTGCACTCTCTACCACGTGGTTCGTGTTTACACGCGCTGTCCTTTTCTACGGTCAAGAAAACAGTAGTCTTACACAATATATGTCACAGCACGGACCCGAAAATTTGGGTTAGATCGGGACTCTACTGTATCAATCTCTCGCAAAAAAGTTGAAATTTTCTATGAAAGTAAAAATAAAAATTCTCAAAAATTATAGCTTTTCATTCGGTGGTTGTTCGTGAAAAAGATTCGCTCTCCGACACGACAGAACATCTCGAGACACGGTTCCCGGAGGTTGTCGGAATTTACGGGGGTAACATTAGTCAGCGTAGGGTTGACAGACGGTCCCAATAACTGAGTGACCGAGTAATCCGAGTTAAAGGGGGGGCAGCTGCGGCAAATTGGCAGCGGGGTCTAGGTGACAAGGTAGCGGCGGCGCCCGGAGTCTTTAAAATTCGGAGCGAGTTAATTTGATTATCGCCGTAACGGAGCTCTGCCGGGTTGAGGAATAATCCGACTGTATAACGACATCGGCTTAGGTATTGCCGGCGCGTTTCTATTGTACGACTGTATAGCCTGCGCTGCCGCGGGTAGCAAGGGTTAAGGAGGTTTATAGGGGGGGTCTTATGCCGCGTCTCCACTTCGAGTATTCTAAATTTTACACCTCAACCACTTGCACTACGACTTATTTTACTTTTATTGAAACTTCTTTGTGCATCTGTTAATAAACGGAAATTGATATTTATCGTACGGCTACGTTTATTCAATTGTTTACTGAAACAATTCTGTTTATTGGAAATTAATAATATAACTCATCATATTATTGTACAAGGGGCTAATACCCTCCCGAATTCCCTTCACAACGAGCAGAGTGATGTATAGTATGTGCCAAAACCGGGGGGAGGGAGGTTAATTTGAAACTTTTACTGAAATGCAAATGATTTTCTGTACCTTTCGTTTTGTGGAGTTAATCGATTTGGCAAATAAGCGTCCCATTAACAATTTGGGTGCCACATCAGTCATGCGTGACCGACACACCTTGGTCACCAAACTTTAAAATCAATTTGTACTACTACTGTTAATACATTACCCACCAGAAATTATTTCACTATTTTCAAAATTCCATGGACCATGGCTGAAGACACGAAGACAGCAATAGCAATTTCAATTGTGAACCAACCAGTAGCGTTATTCAATAATCAACATGCTTGGAATTATGTTATGCTCGGTCACGTTTTGCTCAGAAAAATTTCACAAATAAATTAGTAAAAGTTTCACAAGAAAGATAAATAAAAACAAAATTGTTTCGTCACTGGATTAGTATTGTTTCGCCGATATACCCGATCCCATATCGTGTTACACGATCTCTTGATCGTGCTTCCGGTTTCCTCAAGGAGTACAGCCCCATGGTAGTAAGGATAAATTATTCGCGCGCGCGCGCAAATATCGTTTACATTTCGTTCACACATACCGAGGAGACATTACCGTAAACAGTTTAAGGTGCCAAGGTCACCGAAAGCCAGCGAAACGCTTGCAAAACCGAAGTCCAACATAAAATCTAGTTTAAAGTGCATACACAGCCAAGGGAACTATACTGATTGGCCCCCACTTGGGCAGCAGTAAACATTCTCTCGCCTCCCCATCGAGCAACTTCGAGCTGTCTCGCTTCTTCTGGTTGGCTCCCCGTCCTTCACCCTCCCTGTCCCACCCTCTACGGAACCCTTCGACTTTCCTTCGCCCCCTCCCCTCCGTCCCTGACCTCCTGCTTCCCACTCAATTCCACCCCCTCCCCGCGCTCCTTTTCTCTCTCTTACAAACTTAAGCCCGATTTAATGGGGTGGAAACGCGCGGCTCGATCAAGTTGTATTCAATTATCCCTCCTTTCTGTCCCGCTGTTAACCCCGGCCATCTACAGAGTGTCTTGCACGGAAAGTCCTTCTCCTTTTTTTTCCCCTCCTCTTTCTTCCTGCCCTTCATTTTTTTCTCGTTTCTGTTGTTGTTTTCATTTTATTCGCTCCTTTCAACCCCCAAATTGTTCCTCGTGTTTTTACGTCGGAGCAGTTGGACGCTGCTCCCCAATGGGATTTTTCAAGGTCGGCATGAGGATCTCAGACGCCGCAGGACGAAGGACAATTTTTGTTACGGACCCAGGAATTTTTTGTGGAGAATCAGTGGATGGTGTTGGCGATGATGATGTTGATGTTGAATAAGGGTTGACATTGCCTATTTCGTAACTCGGGCGTGTTCAAAATGGAGACGCTGTTCTTTACAATGAGCCTAAGTAGGTCACCAATTTTTTCCAACCAAGTTGTAACAGTTTTGTAACAACATTTATAACATTTGTTTTAACAAATTTTCAAAACTTCATGAAGACATATCAGTTTGCAATATTTAGGGAATGGTACTACCCGCTCTTGCCATTTTTCGAAAATGTGATTTAGGGGTGTCAAAAGAGGAGGCTTTACTCATTGAAACGAACCTGCGGAAGTGGTTCTCCGATTTTTATTTTTCAAGTGATCATTTCCCGAATGTGTGAAAAGAAATTGCAACTTATTTTCAAGAATGGGAACCGTTTTTAGTTTATCGTCAAATTTCTATACTAAAACTACAACGTGGCTTTATACGGAATGAGAGCTCGAGTACCTACTCCTCCCATTTTCCCGTGCAATAGTATCATAATTCCAACTATCCGATCTGCGCGATTACTGTGAAATGTAAAATCAAGATTTCACGAACCACGCCCCCTTAAAACATGAAATTTAGAGAACATATAATAAGCAACGGTTTATGGCGGGCATCAAACGACAGAACGCACTCGTTTCGAGGAACACACCTCCGGAGTATAATCGCTCGGTTGTCCAGGAAGAATAAACAACCCCGTGGCTCCGGCGAATAACTTTCCGCGAGCATTAGCACGTGGTCCAACGGTGGAAATAAAATGCCCATGGTGTGCTCGTGTCCCAATTCCTTGAACGCAAATAGCCGTTTATGAGGAAGTTTTCAGGACTGTTCTCGAGTATTCGGGCTCTCGTCGCTTGCCGGTAAATGCCAGGGCTGTATGTATACCCTCGGTGCCCTCCGGGCCTGCTTTGTTACAGCCCACAAACCTCTGATACCCGTGGCATACTTCATCCTGGACCGCGGAGTATTTCAAATACTCTTGGCATCAAGTACTCGCACACTAATCCAGGTGTACAGAACGGCAGCTGCCTCGGCTTCGGTCGTGCAAGGCCGGACGATCGACGAAACTGCCAGCCACCACGTAAGACGCTGGCGGATTTTAGAAGCAGAATCAGAAGTAGAGATTTCAAGCTGTAACAGGAGCCCACGTAGAACATTGTCCGACTTTTTCCCGCGAAGTTACAGAAGTTCAAACTCTTCGGTTCGGATAATCGAGGTTCCACTAAATCGTGAATTAAACACTCGAATGTACTTCGAATTGTGATGTGTTTGGGCTCATTTTAATCAGAACAATGTCACGCATATGTCGGTGGAAGTTTCATAAAGAAATAATTAACTCTCCGTGAGCAAGCATGTTTTTTGCTCCGTCTGTGGCAACCTGACTCGTTTATGTCCACTACTAATTTTGTTACTCTTCTAGGCTTTCAAAAAATCTAAAAAAATTCTGGAACACGTATTGAAGTTCCTATTTGAATGTACAATCGTTAGAACGTCAAATGTTTAAACCACTAATGGGGAAAAATAAATATTGGAACGGAAAAAATTCAAGCATTTTCGCACCGGTCATAGACGATCCAGATTGCTCACGGAGAATTAAAAACAATACATATATATTACTATCTCATTCATATAATTCGTATAAGTTCATTGCACATAACAGGCAATTTACAACAAGGCTAAATAAAGCATTTGAACGGTTGAGAGTCGTTGAATGTGCGCTCAGTTAAGGATGTCCTTAATGCATATTACGAAGGGAACTATGAAAGAGTCGTTGGAAAAATGACACTATTCGTCGGAATGGAAATTGACTAATTAAGAAGTTCTCTATTCAGACGTGTGTAATGAAGACGCATTACAAAGCGACTTCATTGCGAGATAAGCCTCGTCGATAACCCGAAAGCTGCGAAGTTTCTGACCTCGACTCTGTTTCCCTTTCCAGCCTATTTAACCGGCTTTCTCCGTCGCTTAAGTTGCGATCGTTGTTCCAAGTTTAATCTGTCCTTTATGCGCGACATCCAACAGACTTGCACCTTCGCCGCTCCGCGCCCTTAAATCCTTTTCTGCGAGATCGAATGCAATCTAACTTTGTCTCGAACGTTTCTTACCGAAAGCTTTCTCATAAAAATGCTGCTTAGCCATTCAATCGCTTAATGCAGCATTTTTCAGTGGTATAATTCGAAAGACGAGAATCTTTGATCTTGGAACGATGGGAGTCTTTGATCTTGGAATCTGCAATCTCCCTTTCAAAAATCAAGCCTTTTGGAATCCATATAATGTATTCAATTAGGCCCTACTCTCCTTTTTCGAAGTAGTTGAAGGATTATTTAAATGGAGCGTTTTTGATGTTTCACTTATTGCAATTTTGTGGAAAAAAATGGGACCATAGTCAGCCTATCCTCATTTTAAAGATTGAAGTCTCTACTTTCAATTTCTCCTAAGATGCTTTTTATTTAGAATGATTTGGACAATTGTTGAGAGAATACACAATGCTCTTCCAGCAACAATTTTTGTTGTAACTTCGTGCAAAGAAATATTACGACAGTCTATGCGGGCTCGTTTTAAGGACAGAAGCCTCTGCTTTTGGCACCCCTAAATTATTTTTTTTTCAGGTAGCACTTCAGGCTTTAGGTAGCACTATTTACATGCGAAACAGGGGAGATTATCTTTACTTCTCTACGAAGTTACAACAGTTCAAGGATCTCTATCTTCTCAACAAATATTTCAATGTGTAGGTATGATAAAATATTTAATTTTCTGCAATAAAAGTATTATCTATCAAAATATAATGTAGGGGTTTCAAAAGTGCAGATTTCAAACTTTAAAATCAGCCTAGATAGACCATCTTCCGACTTTTTTCCACGAAGTTACAACAGTTCAAGTATCCACAATTTCTCCCAATATTTCAATGGGCAGTGTATGATAAAATGTTTAATTTTCTGCTGCAAAATACTACCTTAGAAAATGCAATTTAAGGATGTCATACAGTACAGGTTTCAAGCTTTAAAAAGAGCATACATAGAAGATCCTCCGACTTTTTTCCATGGAGTTAAAACAGTTCAAATTTCTCGGTTCGGATAATCGAGGTTCCACTAAATCGCGATTTAAGCATTCAAATGCACTTCAAATTCTGTCGTGTTTGGGCTCATTTTAATCGGAAAAATGTCACACATGTGTTGGTGCAGGTTTCATAAAAAAATAATTAACCTTCCGTGGGCAAGCAAGTTTTTTGCACTCTCCGCGGAGAACCTGTATCATTCATGTCCACTACTAATTTTTATTCACTGTTCCAGGCTTTCAAAAAATCTAAAAAAATTCTGGAATACGTATTGAACTTCCTATTTTAATTGTTTGAACTTCAAATGTTTAAAGTATTAATAGATAAATTTTGCACAAACAAGATTGCCCACGTGGGGTTAGATACAAAGCAATTTCGTCGTTGAATTAACATTGTTTCGCCGATCTAATCCCGCATCATGTTACACTCCTCGACGATCCAGCTTCCGAAGTGCACCCCGCGCGTTTGCGGTGATAAATTTATCGTAAACATCGGGCACGTCTCGTCCACATATATCGAGACATTACTGTAAAAGTGTATTTACCGTTGCTGTTGGGGTCTGAAAACTCCGGCAGATCGTGGAATTCCGTTTGCTGTTCGACCCATCCCCTCGATATTGCTGCGCCACCCCTTCGTCGCCATCATTCCGGGCAATTATTCGCAGCCGAAGGGAAACTCCGTTCAAAGACACGAACCTCTGACCCCCCACCCCCTCTTTTACTTCGGTCTGGCTTCTATGGATAACACAGTGTTTGTACGTGGGATTCACGGCTCGTACTTTCCTTTCCATGTATTCGATTCTCCTGGTTGTGCTCGTGTATACGTTCGCGAGAGCTATAGAGAGCGCTGCAGCAACTGCGCCAAACTTCGAATTAGCGCCGACGAGGAACTTCGAGATTTACAGTACAACTGCGACCTCCATGGTCGCCGTGCCACCCTCTTCTGAAAGAATTATACACTCTCCTTAGGCTAGGCGCGTGTGGGTGGGGGTAGGGTGGTGGGACAGTATTTAGAGCGAGGTTTGCAATGTGGAGTTCATTATGATCGGAGGGGCTGATTGGAGTTTGGTGATCTTTCAGATGTTGACACTTCGTAGACAAAATTTGACAATGATCTACAGCCAGGATTTTCCATATGGTATTTAAAAGAAATGTACAGGGTGTACCACCTAACTCTGCCACCCTTAATAGCGTTGCTATTTATGCAGATAAAAAAATTGTTTCGGGAGAAATTTGTCGTGTTTGGAACGGGATGCAAGTCTGTGTGGACGAAGGTCATCTCAAGGTCATATTTTCCGAGATCTTACGACCAGTATTGTTTTTTTAAACGGAGCAATATAAATTTTGTATCGTGAATCGAGGGGGAGAGAGTATCAAATTCTGCGTACAAATGTATTGACCTTCGTATGTCCTAAATCTAGTAGTTCACAAGATATTGTCGAAATAAGGTATTGACATACGGGTTAAGAAAATTATAAATTATTTTCAAGCCTTCTATATCACGATTGCTTTGTTCAGTCACGCTCCTAAATTAGTTAGTTTTAGTTTAATATTTTAATACTTATTTTAATTAGTTTTATTTTATGACTACATATAAGCCTGCGGGCATATTCCAAATCGTTTATGTTAAAAATTTTGAAGAAATAGAATCTTATTTTTCTTTTAGTCTTGTTTGCAATGCAATGCTTAAATTCGTTGGCGTTTCTCTGATTCTTTGATTTAATGTTTAATTCATTCCATAAATTCTTCATTTTTATAATACTTTTATAGTCTTTAGTTGTACTCGCAAGTTTTCTTTTAGACTTTTCTGAATTGTTCAATTTTCTTATAATATATTGGCATTCAATTTTCCTTTGTTTTCATTAACATGTATACATTTTTAAGAAGCAACTTGAAGATAACAGTAAAATGTTAAATAACTAAGAAATTGTCAGGTGCATACTGAACACCATTAACGAAATTAGCTTCCACAGTTTTTAAAATGAACCGGCAGCGCAATGAACGATTTCGTATCATTCGAGCGTGAAAGAGATCAGGGGATAGTAAAAAGTCCGATTATTCAGCGTAATCGATATGTATATATGCGAAGAATACGCCGAGAAAACCCGCATTCATTGTCAGATTGAATTCGCCGCACTTTGCAACTCGAGTATACTTTCCTAAGAAAATACTGTACCATTAAAAATACCTTTTCTAAACCAATCAAAATTTGCCGACACTCCAAAGTGCATTAGACCTACACATAGTCATACAAAAACGTTCAATCGTCTATGTTAATAAAATAGCAATGTGAATTATTAAAACTTTCTAATTTGCATTCTGGTACAAAAAGTATGCCCGTTTTAGTGGTCCTATATTTTTGAAGCACTCTTTACAGATTAAAAATTAACAAAACTTTTATAATTTGTATGGTCAAACAGAAAAATTGAATTGTCAATATTTCTAATAAGAGAAATTTAATATAAAAATATAAATTTTAATTTAATATAAAATTTCTAATTACAACATTAATATTGAAGTTAATTTCTAATATGTACGTGTTACAATAACATTACAAAATAAAAACTTTTTAAATATTAAATAAATCAAATATGGTGGGTAATGACTTTTACGGTTAATGCGACCTTTATGAACAATTAAATTTTTTTTAATTAAATTTTAAAACTTGCAAAGCATTTCAATTGAACCAAAAAATTGATTTTATTAAAAAATGTGCTTATTGGAGAATTCAGTGTTTTGGAGATATTCTATATCATTTAACTTGGATTAGCATAATGCAAAATACTTCTTAACTGCATTACGAGAACTGCATAAAATTCCAGTTGACTGCTATGCCCCTTTTGAAGATACGTCCCGTCGCACTTTACGTCATGTGACTGTGGAGAGGGAAGCAGCATGGTTTGACATTCGCCTAAGCCCGAGACAAGGAATATTGCGTAAGTATCACTTCTTTAGTATTCGTATCAAACCGACAGCATTTACTCGCGAGTGCTGCACTGGAAAAGTACGAACCGCTGTACATCATTGAGTTTATCTGACTGATATCAGCTGATCTGCAGACGGCCAGCATTGTAAACATCGAGCATTGTAAGTGTTTATGGCAATTTTATATTTCTTAATATTGTGTCAAACTTTAGTCTATTGAAAACCGATAAAAATAGGTGAAGTTCAAAATTAAAAGGAACTATGTTTATAATGATTGCCCCATTATTTTACGCCTCAATATACAAGACTTTTAATACTATTTCCATTTGCTTCAGTTATTCATCTCCTCGATTCTACTTTAAACTTCAAAATTATTTATAATTAAATGATTGTTTGAATTTTTTCTTTGGAGTTTTCTATCGCATTCAAAATCAAATAGACGAACTTTAAAGGTATCTGCAGTCTAGAACAAAAATATAAACCACCAACATTTTTATTCAATTTTTAATGTACATGTAAAATATCATATACTTGGCGCACGATGTTGACATTATCAAAATAGAGAGTATTTTGAAATTGAAGATTTTCAAAAACTCTAAAAAATTTTTTTAGTGAATAAATTTACCGAAGATTTAAAGATTCAAGATCTACATGTAATAATCCTCCAAATATATATTATGTTATGGAACAGATATGGGAAACAAATTCACTTATTATTAAAGAAAATACACGTTCTATTATCTATACTTCTAACTACCGTGCTTACAATCTGTGAAAAATAAAGTTAAATAGTAGTTTAATTATTAATACTTTAACAGTAAAAAATTGTAAATAAATGATTATATTCTCATTAAGAGATGTCAAAAATTTATTATTAATTCCTTAATTAATAAAATCTGCTCTAAACACTAATTTCATTATTAATATATTCATTATTAATAAGAATAGTTAATAAATAAATGTATTGTCTAGTTGATGCACTATATCTATTACTGATCATTCAGTTATAAAAGTTGCATCATAGAACTAGTTTTATTATTTATAAATTTCCTATTAATCTTTTTTTATTTTTGTTTAGATTTTTTAATATTATTAATCGTTTATATTACATTTTTTCTTAATACTTTCTTTATCAATCACGGATCTGATTAGGTTGACCGCTATCGGTCTAGTGCTATTGTTATCGTATTTTTTTTAGTTATGAAGGTCATGCGTAGTCTGATCCATGACCCCTACACGTAAAGTTCAACTGCCGATGATTAGATAAGATAGGAATCATAATTTCCTGGCTACCCTTAACATTAAAACTATGTCTTGGAATTCCACTTATCCACTCCCATACAATAATGCGTACTTAACAAATACGAATATTTCAAAAAAATGTAAACTCGACCAAATATCGTTATGCATACTTTGTACAGTAAAGTGTATACAACATCCGTCATGAAATGCTATGTCACGACTGAATTTGCAAAATAATCAACGATTCTGCATAAAACTGAATTGTTTAGCAATTCCTTATCAGCATTTAACCATAAACAGACTATTTTAACTAATCTGAATCATTGGTAATATATTATGCTTCATCATAGTTCATTAAAATTGTTTTTCCATGTTGCATGACAAGCATGATTTCAAAATTGCACTTTCGTTCATTTTGATCTACAGAAAACTCTACAGTCTGTAATCTATTCGTAAGAATATTTAAACAAATTAATGTACAAATTTCTCTATCTTTATTCGTCTTGAACAATTGCAACCTAAAAACTTGTATATTTTTGTTTGTAAAAATCTTTAAAAATATACTCCACAATTTGCCAATTTCCATTTGCATACATTTGTCAAAATTCGTTAAACAATTTATTCACGTTTACGAAAACATCTCGAAATTAGTGCGGGATGTCCATTCCCTTGACGAATAGATAATCGAATAACTAAATAAATATTGTTCGTGGAAAGTTTTTAATAAAATATAAATTCCGAAAATTAATCTCTTTACATTTAAACATTTAAACTAGTATTTTTCAAGAACCTGGTATTATTTTCGCAAAAGAAAAATTTCTCGTTTTAATCGTTGACAATAAATTGTTGATCGCAAACAAACTAAGAGGGAGTTATGGGGTGAAAAGAGCAAAGACAATCGCAGAGCGAGGGTCGACGCAAGGTATCGACCGTGCATTAACAAACTCGTCCCTGCAATTTTCGCAGGAATTTTCGCCGAGGCTGCGGGAGAAGGGGCGGGGGCAGTGTCGGGGAAGGGATGGAAATTCAGGGCATAACAGTGGCTCGTTGAAAAAGCTGGGTCGACGTCACTAACGCGGTGCCGTTTCCCCGGGGCCGGTAGTGTTATTTATTGTTCGGCTCGATGAATGTCATTTAAAATTTCGATATAAATTAATTTAAAGGGGTAAAGGGGTTTGCCGGATAGCACGGGGGTGGGATGGGGTGTAATGGCTCGGAAAATGAAGTTCTTGTACCCCGGCCCGAGAGAGAATCTCACCCCGTCTATTTCACTCTTCCGCTCTTACCCTTAGCCTCTTCCGGCGTTGAGCTGCGGCCAAGCAACCCTCCAACTACCCTCCAGCTACCCCTACTAGTCGAGCCTTCTTCCTCCTTCTCTTCAGGTGTGGCTACGATTGGATCTTGCAGGAAATCTTCGAAGACTTTCTATTAATATCGTTCCGAGTATCGAATAGTGTGACATTATCGTTTCGCACACTCTTTCAAGGACAATAATTGGATTTTTGGAGATTCAAGGGTTGAAGATCGACGGTATTCCAAGCATCGTCACTATGCGTGAGAAAATCGGAGAACCATCCACCTAGGCTTGTTTTAAGTCTCCGACAACGGACCTTTTTCGCAACTATAAAATTAATATTTCCTAGGGTTCATTTATCTTCTTCGAACACATTTTTAAAATAATTTTTGTAGAACCACTCGTCCCTCTGTAGTTGCCAATGTGACATTTCATTCGTTCAATTTAGTCACCAGACATCGAGTAATCAAATAACGATTTTAATATCCCGGCTCAACGTGGACCCGGGCTTCGGAGTGCAGGCAAATTTCGACGTAAATCGAGAATATCGTAGGAATTTGTCGAAGTGCATAAAAAATAGACACATTCTATGGCGATTACGGTCGAGGAACGATTTCGCATCCCCTGTCAGCGGAGTAATACACCCCGTAATAACTGTATAGTCATCGGACGGTCGCGTCTTCGCTCAAAAAGCGCTTTCAAGAGGCTGCGCGAGGGGTCGAGGGAATTATGATACGTAATAGTGTCTGACAGTCTCTGATGTGAAATTTCATTCTCGAAGTAGTAGTATTTAGCTTGTACTTGACGACTCCCTGCAGACTAAGTGGATAAAGGGAAGCGCTCCTCGCGGCGCCATCGCGCAAATACCCTAGATCGAGACAACGGACATGCAACAACCATTTTCAGAAAAATCATACTCTCGCAACCATCCTCGGTCAATCCCGAAAATACCTCTCTTCACACTAAGCACTACAGTGATTTTCTCTATATATGTCGCCAATGCCTCGATGATAAACGTCGCCGAATTATCCCCTATACCGCGGGGTATATCCCGTGAGGGGCTACGAAGCTCGAGAGGCCTCTGAAGTCGAAAAGAGTAAAGTCTTCTGCACGATATATGTCGCTGGAAAGTGTTCTTGACATATATCGAGCATTCACTGTATTCCGAAATGTTTCATACATTTCTCTCCTCTTGTCCCGTAAACCTCTTCTAATTATTTTATCACGTTCATTACGGGCAGAAAATAATTATTTTATTTTCCACCGCAACAACCTCGTAGAAATGTACGCGAGTATATTTTTCCGAATAGTTCGAGTACGGTGTGAATATTACATAGCATTACGATAGGAGCAATTAGCACGGAAGCTATTTTCAACGAAGGAGGATTATTCTAAATAATTCCTGATGACGTGATGCATCAGAATGAGCTACTTCAACTGTGAGCTAACTGACATACATCTTACACGTGGAATATTGCGAATGCTAAATATTATACTCGTGGTTATAATAAAAAGAAAACGGGAGAAGGGACCGATTACTGTGCCTGTATTAATTATATTTATTTTTAAGGCATAACTGACATTAGAAAATATATTAAATTTTTTCATTAAAATCAGTGAATATAGGCACAGTAATTGGTACCCCCACAGCAATCGGATCCCTCGCCCCAGTTCCTTTTACCAAAAATCCAATATTCAAGGATCCTCGAGAAGCTCCTAAAAATAAATTGATTCCGTAAAAAGGAATCGCGCAACAATCTACCTAGGCTCATTATAACACATTTTCGAGCAAGAAATCGAAAACAGTTCGCCCGGAAACGCAGAACAGAGTTTCCAACGTCAAAACGTTTCGCGCGTTCGACTTTTTGCTCTTTCGCTCGCATTAACGTAAGGCCACGACTTAACGGAATAACGAGAGCTGGCATCCCTCTCTGGAACGACGCGGAGGGTGAAAAAGGGGGATAGTTGGTAGGTGGGCGAATCGCGGGGGTGGTACCGGTGCGATGCAAACGCGTCGGCCCGCTCGAGGCAGCCTCGGGATTTTGATAACATGTGACTTTATCTGGAATTCCGGGGGCGCGCAGGTAGCCTGTTTACTTAAGATAATAGCGAAGCGGAGTGGCTGGCTGAGCGTGGCTGCGAAGGTGGGGTAAGGCGAAAGGATATTTCACCGGGCAACGCTGCGCGTCTCCGTGCCGCCGGAAGGGTGGGTGAGCTGCAAACCGGGGGGGGGGGGCCTGCGCGAGAAGAGCCGAATTTACTCGACCGGGCTCGGAATGGATCTCGAAGAAAAGGAAAGCTGGGTATCCACTTGGACGGGTTTTAACCAACTCGAACGGGTGTATCTGATTTTTCGGCTACCGCATCTCCAGCCGTTTGTCTGCGAGACAAAATGGTAGGACGATGAACGTATTTGAATATTTAAATTAAAATTAACCCCTTTCACCCTGAAAGTCACCTCCAACAAAAATTGAAGATATAAGTTATTGAAGTTATATCATTATCCTCAACGTCCTATAAACAAACTATGGCCACGCGTCATAGAACAGTACTCGCGACTGTACACACTTATCGCAATAGGGATTCGCAATATTCAAATTAACCCTCAGCACTCGAATGGCGACTGTAAGGCGCCATTAAAAATTGTTTCATTATCCAAAATGTTTTTTGCATCATTAAATTTGTTTCTACTTAATAAATTACTAAACATTTCAGTATTGTACGAATAAAATGCACCATTTTCGTATGTGTAACATGGAAAAATATATGAAAGGGAAATATTCTAGGTCGGAAGAAATATTTCGTTTTGGAGTTAAAATAGCTTCGAGTGCAAAGGGTCAAAATATCTCCCGAAATAATAGTTTTTCGACATAAACAGGTCAACACATTTCCATTCGGAATACCGACATGCATCGAATCGTGCATAAAAAGTTACATGATTCCCTTAGAAAAAGGAAGATAACCTTCAAGTGTCCTTCAAGCGTGCACATACAAAGAAAACAGAGGCACAGGATTACGTCGCCCTCGAAACGGAAAAAGTTCCTTCTGAATCATTTTTCCAAATAACGAATAGTTCGCATTTAGTGATTAAAACGGGATATCCTGTGTGTTTCGCGTTAAAAATATAAAATTCACAAAGTTTCGTGTTGAGTGTTCCGTAAATGGCGGAATAACACGATCATTTACGTGAAAAAAGATGTCAAATTAACGCGGGGAAACGGGTTAACAAAAATTTAGGCGACGTTCCTCTAACAGTTTGGGAAATAGTGAAAAAATTTTCGGATTTTCGATGTTCGGTGTGCAGGAGCCGTTCCGGGGCCGCGGAGTGGCGCGCTTCAACAAGTCATAAGTATTCCCGGGGTGTCTAGGCACGCCGCACGAGGCCAAGAATCGCCGGTATGCGGCTCGTGTGTCCCAGTGCGGCTGCAACAATCAGAGTGGCACGCGCCCCCATACCCGGGCCCCGATCCGCCCCTGGCACCGCATCCACGGTGGAACTAACCCCGAACACCGACTCCCGGTCAGGCAGTTCAGTGATTTCGGGAGGACGCATTCCCGCCTCTTCCGCTGGTCACAGAAACCCCGCGTGAATATTCGAGACACATTGCTAGCTCGGACACGTCGAACACCGTTCGTATAACGGAGAGCGAGCCGGTGACCCGCGAGAATTCTTATCTCCGGATGTCTTCGCGAAAAATCCCGGTCGCATACCTCATCCGATTCGATCAGATTTCACAGACACTGCGATGCTACTGGCTTAATGCAAAAATAATTACAAAAATAACTGCAAAAATAATTGCAATTTCTGTTCTCGAATTTGAACCCTAAGAAGCCTAGTTACACATTGCGAGTCCTATCAATTTGACGTGTTCTAAATTTCTCAATTTACAATTACGGTCTCTTCTGGATATATGTCCCAAATATCTAGCAGATAAGAGTCCTAGAACTATCCCCACTGCCGCGGGGTATACCCCACGAGAGGCTATGACAGCCTTTACTGTCTTTTTTTACGTTCGGCAGTGTATCAAAGAATAGTATCTTCTAGCCGATATATGTCCCTGGGTAGACCCGTGCTGTGGACATATATCGAGAAAACTGTGTACTGAGATTGTAAAGATGCATATACAGGAAATTTACTTGCACATGTTCCACTTCGCTTTGTGTAGATCTTATCGTTCTTAAATTTTCATTTTCAAAATCTAAATTGGAGGGGGGTGGAGTTTACCTAATAAAATCGCACGAACTTCACTTTGACATATTTGAAAATATAGAATCGAAGTATTTGATGTATTGTTTTCTTTTGTAAAAAAAGAAAAATGTGCCAATCTAGACTTATTTCGAAGGCCTCTTGTTGCCACTACCCTGATGTTCAACTTGTTCCAACATTATCAAAAATAATCGTAGGACAAATCCACCTAAATTTTTCTTGAAGCATGAAGTCCGCTTTGAATTTTCCCAAATTGTTTACTTTGTTTATAATTTTGTTTAGCAATAGAATACAGACCAGAAACTAAACATGATTGGATATCGCCAAATTTATACTAAATTTTTGTTTTTTTTTCGATAATATTTTTGCAATCTATTGACAATAAAAAAAATGTTTTTTATCCAAGAAATTACAGATTTAAAAATTTGACTTATAATTACTTCGTGACAAAAAAAAATCGTAGAACAGTCAACTCGCGCTCATTTGAAAACCACTAGTTTGAACACCTTTAATTTATTTTTGTTATTCGCAAATCCTAAAAGATTAAAAAAAAATGTTCTTTATCTCAGAAATTATTGACTTTACTTATAGTTACTTTGTGACAAAAAAAAATCATAGAACAATCAGCTCATGCTCATTTGAAAGCTACTACTTTGAACACCTCTAACTTGTTTTTGTTATTCGCAAATCCGTTCGAATAGAAAATTGAGTACGCGTCACGCGATAACGACAGAAATTAGAGGAATAGCATGTTTCCCGTTAATGTTCGTAATTGCCGGCTAGTTTATAATCAATGGAAAACGGCGGGATAGAATTTGGAAGATTGAGCAGCTGCCATTCATTAAGTTTGGATTAATCGATTACATTTGTCGATACGCAATTTCACGCTAAACAATTTACACATCGAGCTAGCCACACTACCATTTGCGATATACGTTTCCTATACGTCCTGCACAAATTTCCAATCCAATCTCATATCTACAAGACAGAGCCTGAACAGCGATTTCTCAACACTCCGACTAGCCGAAGAATGGATTCCTACTTGGTTTCACCAGCTCCATATCCTCCAGGAATATTTGAAGGATTTCGATGGGATTTCAAAAGGAAATACACATCGGCGAGTACGCTCCAAAGGAATATTAATACAGCCCACGCGAAACGAATCGTGCGCCGAGAATTTTAATGCACGAAGAATCGTATATAACAACACGAATTCATAATGTTATCGCACGCAATTTCCAGTTTTATTTGCGGTGGAACCGAGAAAACTTTTGAACACTGAATTTCCGGTTTGCGAAAAATCATCAGTATTTAAACTGCGGTGATTTCGCTAAAAAGAATAATACAACAATAGACCTAGTCTCAGTTTGAAGCTTTCGTGAATTATCATTTTGACCTAAAAGATAATTCTGAAAACTGAAGATATGTTTTCCCTCGAAAATTTTACTATTAAAACGGTTTGGAGATTGAAGACTCTCCTTTGCAACGACGTAAGAAATCTTCTTCATGTACTTGTATAATATTGTATGCTTAAAATTCGTGAGCATTTTTCCATAAGGGTGTCTTTATTTTGCAGGGTTGCACTTATAAATTTTTATCGCGAAGACCATCAGTCGTGTCGAATTGATTCCTGTTTCATAATAATCAGGAAGATTTGTCGTGTAACATACAATTTTTCTTTCATTCAAAGACTCACTTTTTAATTAGATATTACCGTTCCCCTTTCGAAGGTGTCATGGTTTAAAAGCTGGTCGTCATTAGACATCTTTTAGTTAGATACATATTTGCGAAATTTTTGCAAAGAAGTCTGAACAGCGTTCTAGGAAATATACCGAGAAGTTTTCAATTGAAAAAAGCTTGTTTATTAGCGAGACACAGTATTCTTTGGAATTTTTGTATGGAAACTCATTGTTCTGTTGCTGCGAGTGTACTATACTGCCTTGGCTTATGCGTGTTAGCTAAAAGTTGGGTAACAAAGTAGAATTGCCTTCGGGCTAGAGGCAATCCGCCAAAATTGCACGGTGACTTTTATTTACTTACGTTTTATATTACTGCTGGATCAAAATTGAAAGACAATGAAAACTTTATATTAAATGTATTAATGAAAAAGCTGTTCGCGTGAAACGAAGTTGTTCGTGTGCAACTAACCTCTTCACAGAGAAATTCAACAAACAGTATAACAAATGTTTTTTAATTACATATTAAATACATTCGGAGAGCCTATAGAAAACTAACTGATACGTTTCCTTATTTATTTATATTTATTTTGCAATAACAAAATTACTCTCGAGCGCGGCAGTTTTCATTTCAAAAAACTTATTTTTTTAAGAAACCTAATTTCAGATAGACAAGTTTAATTTTTTGAGTCGATGGATCATACAATGAGCTAGGAAAATGGTTAAAAAATTTGGACTTACGATGACCTTGGAAAGGATGAGCTTGGGGAGGTCATATGATCTGGAGAGATCTCATTTAAATGTTTTATTGCGTACTCTCGCAAGGAGAGAAATTAGATCAGGAGGATCATTTATTTGGGAAAAATTGGGAATGGTCCTGGCTTGGATGGAACTGAAAGGTCGACGCGCGAAGGAAAACGTTTTTCGGGGCCATCGTAGGTTCCCTGCGACACAGCCAAGTCGATACCGAAGGAAAACAATTTGTCAACGCGACGTTTCCGCCGTGATATCGAGCTTTCTTCCGAGTTTCCCGAGTTCTCGTTACCGTTTGAGCTGACGATAATTTAATATTATGAGTGCCGGGTCGGGCCACTGCTTCATTCGCGGCGAAATGGGAGTCGATCTAGTGATAAACACTCGCTGGAGTCGAAAATCGATATTTACAACCACCGCTCTTCTAACTAACACTGGCTTACAAATTATCGCAACTTCTCTTTATACTTCTTCGAATCGATCGCGTTTCGCAGCCGATATTGGCGATTCTAGTGAAAAGTAGTTAATGTATATTTTAGTATACACAGAAAACTGAGGTGGTTTAAGTCATCCGTTTGCTGGCATTGAATTTGTTTAAAAATTTTAGGCCTTTGAATATCTTGTAAGAATTTATAAAACATAGTTTTAGTAATAAGAGAATTTCCAATTAATTATGGCATCACATACTATATGGAAAATTAAGGGTGGTTTAAATCATCAGTTTGCTGGCACTCAATTTGTTTAGAAAATACCAGTTAAAATACCAGCTTCCCAATTTCTAGTTACCTTAATAAAGACACAGGTTGTACTTAGACATTTTTATATAATATTAACAGTTGTTAGATCAATTTGGAGCGTCTTTTCTCGTAATCAGAAAAGTTTAACTTACTGTAGACTGTACTTACTTAAAAATTATTATTAATTACTTACTGTAAAAATTGTTCTGCAATATTATGAAAACTGTAAATAAATTACAAAATACTGGATTTTAGTTTTTACCATGTTTGCTCATTTCCATGGAAAAGGGCTGCACTTATTAATTTCTGTCCTGGTAACTATTTTCCGTATCGAGTTGAATCTTTTTTCATTGGAATCGAGAAGATCTGGCATGTCGAGGGAATATTTTTTCATTTCAAACTACTCGTTATTTCCCAAGTTAATAAATAATAATGAAACTTTTGTTAGGTGATATTCTGTGAAACAAGGGAAACTCGCAGGTGAACATGATCCTTCTCGAACAATCTATTTTAGCAAACACCACCGGTAAATCCAGAATCCACATATCGTTCCTTGGTTGAATACATATGGAGCTCGAATAGTATCGAACCAATCAAGCGGTCTGCGAGAAACTCCCTCTGTCTTTATTGATAGAGAGGAACCTTGATTGGAATCTTTGGGACTACCCACTAAAGTGTGCAAAGTCAACTGCGACAGTCAACTCGCTGACTATTCCTTTCTGTGGCTTATGAAGATACCGTTTGTAACTTTCGTAATTTTATCAGCTTCACGAAATTTTTTCTATTGTCACTAGAATAAAAAAAAGTTGAACAAATAATATGACAGTTTGAAATTCTATATTGGAAATGTTAATTCCTTTTTAAGTGGTTTGCGAAGCACACAATGGCAAATTAATTAAAATTTTTGCTTGTACATTACATTCACAATTTTATATCACAATTTTATTGTTTTATTTTAATTTCACAACACAATTCGTTCTAATGTCGCATATTTGAATTTTACAACACATTTTAATGTTCCATATTTTCATTTTGCAACACAATTTGTTCTAATATTGTATATTTTTACTTGTACAGGATAAGGTAAGGGACCGAAATTACTGTATCTATATTAATTATACTTATTTTTAAATCATAATGAATACTAAAAAAGAGATTTTTGTTTCATTTTAAGTTCCACTGAAATTAAGTGATTAACGTTGATATTTCTTTGATTGTTTCAGATAAACGATAACAGTTTAAGACAAGAAAATATGGAGATACGCAACAATATCCTCTATAGTGGCCACGGGCCTTATATCCCTAACATTTCCCTACAAGAACACATACTCGGCATGTTTCGGAAAAACCTCAACCACACTGTTATGGTAAATAATTTAACTTATGTGTAATAGTTTTTTAAATAAAAATCCCCATAAGTATAAAATTTATTATTCAAAAGTAACTTTTACTAGATTACAAAGAACAATGAAATAGAGGTTTGATTAAAAATACTATCCAATCTCTTACAATTAACTTTCTACTGAATTGTCTTTCACAATTTGTTGGAATAAAAATATTTGCTTTTGGTCAGAGTTCTGTGTCAGTCTTTTGTCATTGTTCTTATCTCAGAAACATTTCTAATATAAATAATTCCAAATATTTCTGTTGGAATGAATAATAAATTTTCTATGTATATATTGGAGAATTACAATTGTTATTTAAATCATTTAGTCAAGTACCAAATATTAAATAGTGTGTGGTCTTGTTTATTACTGATAGATAGATGTCGAAACTGGAAGATCCTACACGGCTAGGTATCTTCTCGAAACGACCGTGAGACTGGCATACGCCTTAAAAACGTATGGCATCGAAGCAGGAGACAGAATTTCTATAGCTAGTGAGAACCATCCAAATTATGTGATAGCTGCGTGTTCGATGCTGACTGCTGGAGGTGTCTTTGCACCTTTGAATCCGTCTTACACCGAAAGTAAGTATTCCCAAGAAGATAGTAGTGATTACTCTATATTTGTCGCCAATGCCTAGCCGATAACAGTCACAGAACTATCCCCACTGCCACTGCTACTCTAGAGCTTCGCTGTCCTTTTCTACGTTCGGCGTGAATCAAAGAATAGTATCTCCTGGCCAATATATATCCCTGGCTAGACCCATGTTTTGGACATATATCGAGTAAACACTGTAATAGTATTATTTACCGCTACATGGTACACAGTGTTGACCGAAAAATTCTAACAGAGCGCAAACTTCGAAAAACAATAATAAATTCACTAGATTTCCATGAGATTTGCTACAATCTTCCTTTACTTCATATCAAGTTCCATAAAGGAAAATGAAAAAATATATTCATTATTGGATATATTAAATTTTTACGAACGTCATTTCATTATTAACAATATCGGTGGTAATAATTGTTTTAGGAGAATACAGGCACATGTTAGAAATCATTCAACCCCGAGTAATGTTCGTGTCCCAGAAATGCGAGCCGATTATGGCAAAAATCGCACCGACCTTGAGCTGGAAGATGCACATAATACAAATAGAATGTCAAGCGACTAACAGCAAGTTTCCAAAAATGAACGAACTGATAGAAAAATACAAGGACGCGGTGGATCCTTATACGTTCATGCCGCTACCAATCGACGACAATGCCAAGAGAGTAGCAGTTATCATAGCCTCCAGCGGAACGACAGGTTTCCCTAAGGGTGTGGCACTGTCTCACAAAAATTTCCTGACTCTTATTAGCAACTCCAGGTAAAATTAATTAGGTACCATCTTCCATTTTTATCGAAATAAAAATAAATCTAGAACTAAATTCAACATTCAGGAAGTCATTTCAACGACCTTGAATGACCTTGAGTAATTATAGTCACTCAATTCCTAATAAAAGGGACTATCATCGTAGGTATTTCAAGGTGGTCCCGTTTAAAAAATTGAAGGTGACTTAGAGACTTATAAAACAGAAAAATAAGAAAAACAAATATTTTTATGGCATCGCGCGAGCCTTACTGAATCAATCACTTTGTCTTTAAGACATATGACGTAGCTTTGAAAACGAAAAAGATATTCGAGGTGCAAACGGTGACTCACCCTATATGTTATACAAAATATTGTTCTATACAAAAAATAATCTATTCAAAATTTATTATGCTATCTAGGACACAACAAATTGTACGACACATTATTTATAATTTCGACACGAGGTCGCTAATAACTCACACAAGTGGTCGATGCGACCGTAAATATTTAATTCAAATAAATGTTTTGACTAATTATTACAGTGGGCCAGATTTTATGGACTGCAGAAAAGACGACCGATTCGTCAATTTCCTACCATTGTTCCACGGCTATGCGGTCGCTATATTGCTTATGACGATATCGACCTCTGCAACTTTGTGCCTGATGCGGAGGTTCAATCTCGAGACTCTTTTGCAGTCGGTTGGAAAATATAAAATCACCCATATACCCATAGTGCCTCCAGTTCTCGTGCTAATCGCGAAACATCCGCAAATAAGCAAGTACGACTTGAGCAGTGTCAGGGAATTTATGTGTGGCGCTGCACCGTTTCCGAAAGATGTGAGTGCACTCAAAATATCATCATGTCCTAATTGTTTTTCTATCGTCATTTTCATAAAATATTTTGACAAACAAACTAATGGAGTTCCATCTCTTAAATATCGTCGACTTCATCTGCACGAAATTTCAGAAATTCAAATTTAAAAACAAATTGAACAACGATGCGTCTGAGCACGTTTTAAAAGTCAATACCTCCACTTTCTGCACCCGTAACCTTATCTTCCCAAACCTTCTTCTAGAACATAAATCGTTCAACAACTTGGCTTTAGTTCCTTTCGTCCAAAAATCTGTAGTCAGACCATCCTCCTATAGTTTGAAAAATGGCTAAACTTTACTTCAGGAAACCAGAAATTTTTAACCTTTTTTATGTAATCCTGTAGATTTTTGCGAGAAAATACCGAAAATCCAAGTTTTAATCCAAGGAGATCAGTAGTTCAATAGTTAGGCCTGTGTAAAGATGTGGGACTTTCAGCGCTTTTGACAGATCAGGGCGCCGCCATATTGGTATATACTCAGATATCGACCAATGAGCGGAGCCGCGCGTAGGTTGGTCAGCATTAGGTTCATATGGGGGAGGGGGCGGAGATCTACGTTATCGACATCACCGTGTGCTTGTGCTGTCATTTAGCGGCTCCGCTCGTTAGACGACGTGCGACCCTGAGTACATGCCAACATGGCGGCGCCCGTGCCTGTCAAAAGCGCTTAAAATCGCTCAACTATAAACACGCATAACTTTTAAACCAGTGAATTCCTAACATTAAAACTTGGATTTTCAGCATTTTCTCACCAAAATCTAAAGAATTACATTTTAAAAAGTTAAAAATTTTCTCCCCAATGTCTTCCCACTTTAAAAACTTCCCGATCAAAAGATCAACATATACGTCTAAAACTTCAGTCTCCACTCCCTCTCAAACTAGCCTAGCTAGACCTAGGCCCGATCATTCTACCAGAAGTTACAACACCGCAAACATTCTCGAAAATTTCCAGATCGCGGACGAAGCCTGCAAACGAACAAATGTCAAAATCATCCGCAACGGCTACGGAATGACAGAGCTGTCGGTTGTCACTAACGTGTGCTCCAGGGACTATGGCAACGAGGAGAACAACGTGGGCCCCGTGATGCCTGGCATGTTCTGCAAAATAATAAATCCAGAGACGGGCGAAGTGCTTCCACTAGGAAAAACCGGCGAGATTTGCTTCAAGGGCGATCACGTGATGCTGGGATACTACAGGAACCCAAAGGTCACCGACGAGACCATCGACAAGGACCTGTGGCTGCACACGGGCGACTTAGGCTACCTGAATGCGAAAGGGATGCTATACATTTGTGGACGATTGAAGGAATTGATCAAGTACAAAGGTCACCAAGTTGCGCCTGCCGAAATCGAAGTACTGATTCAGTCGCGGAATGATGTCAAGGACGCTGCTGTCGTCGGCGTGCCTAACCCGGAGAGTGGGGAGGTGCCTATGGCTTTTGTTGTTAGAGAGCAGGGCAGTCAAGTGACGGCTGCTGAAATTATTGACTTCACTAACAGTAAGTTCAATCATTAGTTGCAGACATTTTGTGTGTTTGAATTTTTAATTACGTTTAGTTATAGTCGCAACAACATTTGAGACATTAGCGATTGTAAGATATATTAACAAATTATAACATTTCTAATTCGGTATCTAATAATAATTCTTAAATCATGTTACGACTAATTAGTATGCAATTAATATGCAAACTTCATGTATGTTTACAAATAATAATTAATTTTTCAGGAAATTTAGCACCACAAAAATGGCTTAGGGGAGGTGTTAAATTCGTGGACGCCATACCGAAAACTCCATCTGGTAAGATTATACGACGAGAATTGCAAAATTTAGTATCAAAGTTGTGAAACAGTTCCATGTCTTTGGTTATTTTAATGTGTAATAAAATTTTTTGATACGTGTTTTTATTTGTTTATACTCTCTGATGTATCTTATCTTATGTATTCTTATCCCCTTTTCCATTTAGTCTTATTCGATATTTCTACCTCAATTGTTTTTGTATATAGTAGTTAAATGTATATATCAATTATATTAAATATACAAAACATATACAATTACTTGTACTGATATAAATAGTGTATATACTGATGTAAATAGTTAGTTTGTATAATATGTTACGACATTATAATATTATTCATGAATTTCAAAATAAAATATCTACTATATTGATGTATATTAAATATAATATCACTACTAAGTATATATTAACAATATAAGTTATTGTAGCTGAAAAAGATCTAGCAGAGGTAGTTTCTCTGGCTTTACGAGCACCTCCAAGTTTGCAACCACTGTCGGCCATCGTTCCGAATGGCGGATTCGATTTTCGTCTCGTTAATTCCCATACATCTGTGCCTGTTAGCACACAGTCACTCCCATCGGCCAGAGAGAACTTTGAAAATAGTTGAAAACCCGTCATTCGAAATACTGACAGCTGGGAAGCTGAAAATCTCAATAGTTGATGAAGAAAAGTAAATGTATATTGTCGAAAAAATTCAAATCAATGAATTTTCAACCTTTTTAATTGCCCGTAATTCCTCCACAATTGTCTGTGTCCGATAATAAATCGCAATTCCATAACAATGATTAAAAACCAATAGATTCTCAAACATCGAAAAGTTCGATAAATATGACTAAAATCTGACCTGCAAAATAGTAATTTTATTAATTTTTAGCTTTTTCTAGAAGTCGAGGAATTCCCAAAATTAATTCATTTAGAACGTTTACTGCAAAAGCTTTTATTCGAGAAACACAAACAATCTTTGTACTCTGAATTATTTAAGCGTATTTAAGCGTATTTAAGCGTATTCAAAAGGCCTATACTTCCGAGCAATGGTTATTCTGATTAGATAAAATTCTTCAGACTCTCCGATTATTTTTATCAGAAATCAACAAAACATCAGGGTCATTAACATTGCGGATGACCAAACAGTTTCTGCTATCTAATAAGTCAACTGCGAATTTTATTTTTTTTTTTTTAATTTCTTCATACAGAAACCGAAATTTTGAAAACAGTTTCATTCTTTCTACAAACAATATATAAAAAAAAATAAGTGGAATTTCAACGACTACAATTTTATTGAAAAATATGAAGGCGAAGAATTCAATAATCAATCTGCGATGAAATACCTAATTAAAATTATAAGGGAAATTTTTCAGAAAAATGGACAAAAATGAAATTAATTCTTTGGAGATTCGGAAGATTCTGAAAATTTTTTGTCAGAGCTAATTGCATTTTTTGAAGACAATTAAAAAGAGATGAAAGGTTACCGACGCCGAAGGTCGCAGGGAATAAGTAGCCGATAATTGCTGGTTCTCTTAACGCAGTAGTCAGAGCGATCGTGTTATCTTCGTTAACGAAAAAAGTAGGATCGGAATTTCCGGCAGCTCTGGCGGATCAACGGAATTAACGGTATCTGGTATTGGAAAAATTTAAATTCACGCCACCGAGTCTGCCATGAGACTACCTAACTGCATGAACGTACGTGCACCTTACAATAGGTGCCCAGCGAGTCCTTGCTCCACCCATTAAGTGAATAATTACATGAATAATTAATTGAACACATTTATCTTGCAATTACCAATTTTACAAATTATTTTGTTTCGAATGCATTCAAATTACAATTACATTTATGGATGCGCTGAACCATAAATTTTAACATACAATGATATTAATTATTTATTCTCAATAAAGTTTTATAATAAATATGAATCACAAAAAGATCGATCAACAACATTTAAATCGAAGTTTATAGATGAATTACTGATATGCATATATTACTTCGGAATTGTTTTTTAAATGAGTTGCTTTTAATATATGCATTACAAAAATTTGTATACCTTAGCTGTAAATTACAATACGAGCTATAAAATGTGTATATATATATTTTATTATATATATATATATATATATATATATATATATATATGTATTTTATTTTATATATATTCTATTTATTTTATATTTATACATTTATATATATGCAAAAATTCTATAACATGATCATTGTGTTTTTTAATAATTAAGTTATCAGTAAGCCAAGTCTTCAGACAACAGATAACAATCATAATTCACGATAAAATCACGACTAAATCACAACCGGTGATTCCAATGCCGATATTATTTAATGATTTCGAAAAAAATTTTTCGGCATCTAGATCGAGGCGTGTGACAATTGATTTACGATACACCTTGTACATGAAACAGTTCCGCGAGCGTATACATATCTATCGCCTGTTATATGTGTACGTGTCTATGGCTAGTGTTCCTGTTAATTTCATTACGACGATCACCCTGACAAATCTAATTGACGCGCATCAATTATTTGCCGGACGAAGGCCGCTTAACTCCCTTTCCAGTTTCCAACCGGCCGTCGAATGGTTTCCGAATAATTTCATTTTTCACGATACCTTTTATCGATGGAATCCCGCTCTGTCGTCATGGAGTTATGCCGGCCATCCTTTCGAATTCCCCATAGAATTGATTGCTAGAACAATTCATACACTGTATATCCCGCATAATGCTGCGGCAAATTGTTGAACCGAAGTCGATTGAAACTTTCACGATAAAATTGAAACTTTTTACTTTATGAAATTTTAACTTTACGAAATTAGCTCCGATGATTTATTTATCAGAAATAAGTTGCCCTTGATTTTTTTTTATATCAGAGTGAAAAATATAGTGAGATTGAGGGTTTTAGTTGCCGGTCATCGTTTATTAAGACGTTATTGGTTACCCGGATGCGGGGACCCTTCTTATCGATTTCAATGATTTTCAACTTTTTATTATTTCTTTGGAAAATTTTTACCAACATATATGTCGCATTTTCCGATTAAAATGAGTCCAAACACGTCTCAATTTGGACAATAATTAATTTGTTTAATCCACGATTCGATAGAACCTCGAGTATACGAACCGACGCTATCTCCAGCAAACTACAGTAACGTCTGCGACAGCATACAACGTTAGCCGTACAAAAAGACACTGGCAGTCGAGGGGAAAAAGTTACCCTCTCTCTTCCAGTACCGGGTGTGCCACGTGGCATTGTGACACAGACACGACAGAGATGCAACGCGTCACGTGACTGGGCCATGGCGGAAGTGTGGGGAAATAGCGCGGTAGAAGGGGGAACAAGTCTTGATCTGACTACTACGCCGTGTGGCAGGCCTGGGCAACTTGCGGCACGCGAGCCACAGGCGACTCTTCCCCCTACTCTCGTGTCCCCCCACCAAACTCCTGTGGAGCGTAGATGTACGTGCACACATTCGCAATCGCGCGAGTACACGAGGCGTGAAATAATTGATGGTAGGGGAGCCGGTACACTGGTAGTGGGAGTGGTGAAGCGACAGAGGGGTAGAAGTTGCCCGGGCCTGCCATGCGGGCAGAGAATTTGGTTCCCGGGGCATAATCGACTTGGCGGGCAACGGAACCACGCCTCCTTTCAGCCTATAGCAATATTTTTCCCGCTGACGTCACATTGCCCTCAGCTATGCTCGCGGGCATCGGCGGGTACCCTTGCCCGTCGCAAGGCTTGCTGAACGGAACTGTACTAGAATACCGTGCGTCGATGTTTTGTTTACTCTCTATGCTTCTTTAGGGTCTAGCGACAGGAGATCAAGAGACAGTGTCTACACACGGTACAAGCGCCGTTTCGGTCCCGATGTTTTCACACATTCTATCAGGACATTAATCAACCGACCCGCTGGCCAGGTACGTTGAAACCGATAAAAGCACGTTCGGCAGTATCCGAGCCCTTCCCCGTTTTCTCTCGCAAGTGGCCCGACTCCTTCCCGTGGGTGGCAGCGACGGGGACACGGGATAGCCGCGTGTGCAACGTTCCAACACACGTATGCAGGGTGCGCGGCGAGTGCAGGATCGAGAGCTAGCTGCATATCTCCACCCTAGGAATTGGAGTGGATGGCGAACGTGGGTACAATAGTTCGCATTGTATTGGATCTCCCCGAGTGATAGGCACCACCCCACCACCGCGCCGTGTCTATCTATTCCCGTCCACCTAACCGGCTCCGTCTCGCTTACACCTTCGACTCCCCGTATCTCATTTCGCGGAGGCCTCGAGCGCGTGTTATTATGCGCGTTATGCCACTGCCTCACTATTCTATCGCCGTTGCGGACAACTGCATCGTTTCTGTCCGTTTCGGGCTCTTCCGGTTTCAGCCGCGTGGCATCTGCGCCCTGCACCCCCTTTGCCACCGGGGGGGGGGGGGGGGGGCATGAGGGGGCGCGCACGCCACCCCCATTCGCTTCCGTCCCTGACACCGGCGACTTTTCGAGACCGAACCGGAGCTTCGATCGAATTGATCGAATCGGCTCGACTTGTTCGCATGAATCCGAAACGACAGTCTTTTCAGGGACCTTGCTGCGGTCCTTGAACGACAAAAATAATCCATTATTGAGATATCGTGGCGGCCATGAAAAAAATCGTACTATTAGGTGCATCCATAAGTAATCAATTATTTGCAAAGAATTTGTTTTGCCTTTAGTTCTGTACCGATCGTTTAAGAGGAAACACGTATCCTTTTACAGTTTACGGTAAAGCAACCTGTGTTCAAAATATTCTATAAAGTATAATTTCTTTTACGACCCTGTAATAAAATATTCGTCATTGCATACTTTTTCATTTTCACGCGGGATTTCATGCAACGGTAACGACAAAGAAAATTTGCGACGTTTATGGAGATGTTTTGAAAGTCAAGCGTCAACGTTGCTTCAGAAGGTTTGCTGCTGGTGATTATGATCTCTCCGACATGCCTCGAAGTGGACGACGAGTTGTATTTGATAATGACACCCTAAAATCTCTAGTGGAAGCTGATCCAAAATTAAGTACACAAGAATTATCGAGAGGCCATTGGTCCACATGGTGAACTATACAAAGGCACCTACGCGAAATGGGAGAGACATATAGGCAAGGAATGCGTGTACCGCATCAATTATCTGAGCCCAACAAGAATATTCGTCGATCAATTTGCACTTCATTGCTATCCAGATTTCGTAGAGATCCATTTCTTAGCAGTATCGTTACCGGAGATGAAAAATGGATTCTTTATGATAACACAGAGCGTTCCAAGCAATGGCTTCCGGCAAATCAAAACGCAATATCAACCCCTAAAAACCTTGCTTATCACTTAGAAAGGTATTACTGTGCATTTGGTGGGACTGTCGTGGCATAATTCACTTTGAGTTGTTGAAACCTGGAGAAACAGTTACTGCTGAGATATATTGTCAGCAATTACAACGGCTGTATTCGGAACTATTGAAAAAGAGGGCATCTTTAGTCCACAGAAAAGGTGCAATACTGCAAATTGACAATTCCCGGCCCCATACAGCGAAACTCACTCAGGAAAAAATCAAAGAATTACAATGGGAAGTTTTACCACACCTCCGTACTCACCGGATATTGCTCCCTCTGACTATCATCTTTTCTCTGAAGCATTATTTAAGAAATAAAACATTCACTTCTGTAGAAGATGTAAGGAGGCACCTTGAGTCATGTTTTGCTTCACGAACCCTGGATTTCTATAAGAGGGGAATTGAAAATTTGCAGGAAAGATGGTAAACTGTCCTTGATAATGGTGGACATTATATAGTAAACTAAAAAATGAAAGCTTGAATTTATTACAATGGTTGTTTTAGATTTCAAAATAATTGATTGCTTATGGGTCCCCCTAATCCAACTTAAATAACAGTAAAGAAAATTGCACGAAAATTACACTGTCACAGTAATATTCGGACACTTTTAAAAAGATAATAACGTTCTTCAGATTCTCAAGGTCAAACGATCTTAATTGTTTCGAGATGCTAGTAGGGTCAAAAGGTCAAAGGGTCAAAGTTTTGATAAATGACTACCGCCGACTAAAGCCCTGACTGCACTGCTCACTGTCAGGATGATGAACGTATTCAAAAGTCCTAGAAATTTCAGGCGGCTCCATTTTTGGAAATATTTCTTTCGACTCACTTTAATGCATGAAGCTCCTCTACTTTTAATGCCCTCTTGTATGTTTTTTATTCGGAGTGCTCTTACATTGGGACATCGACGGGAATGCGAAAAGTGTCCGTTTCTTGAAGTCAGAGTCGAAGTTTGGGAAATTGAAGCTGTTGTAACTTCGTGAAAGAGACTCGGAAGACGGTCCATCCGGACTCGCTTTAAAGCTTGAAACCTCTGCTTTGAACATCTCCTCGGATGGTTTTATTACAACAATTTTGCCCCAAAGAATTCGTGGAAAAGCAAACAACGTCTTTATCTCGACAATCTTGCAAATTTGAATAATTCTGCGGAATTTAGAAAATTGAACCTCTTGCAAGAATGACTACAGCAAAGAAAACACAAGAGTCTATCTCACTCTGGAGCATCAACAGTCACCTTCGCAATTTGTTCTCTTTTCTACAATTTTACAAAAAATATTTTCATATTTTAAAAAATATACAATATTTCTTTATTTTTAAACACCATAATTTCAAACATTTCGACAGGGCTTGACAAATTTCGTTAATGGCTCAAAGCGTTAAAAATTCAGGGCAAAGGGATTTTATAGCGCATTGAGGTGTCTAAGAACCGCAAATGAAGATATTAGCCAAAAACCGAAAATTGAGTGCCTGAGCAAACGTATGCGAAGCGAGATAGACACAGGTGAAAAGAGGGTTGCCAGCATCGGGGTGGGAAGGGAACAAGCGTTTACGTGCGGCAGACATCCCATGATGCATAGTTGTTGTTGACATGCTGGAACGTCAAGCTCACATGACCTCTCGAGCACAGCTATTATCCGCAAAGCGACCCCTGAATTGGGACAATAACTGCTTCGCGGAGTCGTGTAATAATTATCGGTCCACCCTCTCACTCCCACCCCCTATCATCACCATTTTGCCACCGCTCCAGTCATCAACCATTCCCATTTTCCAACAGGGAAACCAAAATAAAACAAATATTTCGTTTCTCTAGTCTACCTGCGCAAATTTGAATTTTAGTGAAACTCTCTCCACTTGGCGCGCTCGAAAAATTGTCAAATATTTTATGAGGCTTGCAGATGGACCCTTCGAGGGATGCTGTAAATATAAATGAACCGCAACGCTTAATCATTTGCATCAGCAAAATGAAAACAAAACAAATATTTTAATTCTTCAATTTATCCGCAATAAATTTGAAATTTTTGTAAAATTCTCTTATTTTATGCATTCGAAAAACTGTCAAATATTTGACAAAGGTTCAGAATGAATCCTCGGTGGAATAATTTATATTTCCTAGCTGCAAAGTTGCTACGGAGCAAGTGAAGTCGTTTCTCGAATTTATTCTCGAGAATTTGAACCAAAAAAGAATTCTACCCTTTTGCGCAGAATTCTACCACAGGGAAAAAATGTTCAAAAATGATGCGAAGGTTCTGGACAAACCTCTCGTGGACACCAAGAGCGAGTTTTTCAAGAAAAACCGTTTCTAGCGAAATCAACCCTCAAAGTTTTCGCATTGTTAAAACTTTCGGCATCCGGCTTTTAAATTTTTTTCAACGCTGTCATTCGGTGGCAAACAAAAGACAGAGTCGGATGGGTGATCGAGAAATGCCTTTGAAGCATTCTAAACCGACGATGGAAGCTGCGCGTCCGATAGGTTGCGAAGGAAAAATATATTGTAACAAGTTTGAACCTTTTATCGGGGACGGGGGGTAGTTACAGCGAAAATCAGATTATCAGATTTCGTTCTGTGTGTTCTATTTATATGCAAAAATTCTGGGGAAAATCGGGTGCGTCGCATCCACTGCAGTGCAGCTAAACGTAAACGAAGGAATGAAGAAAAATTAAAGGGACAAAAGTGATTTTCAATTGGCAACCGAATTATTGAAAGCTTTGACAATGTATGTATTCTTGACAACTATAGAGAACTACGCCTTCTTACTCTGTTGGATCTTTCCAGATGTTCTTATTAGTATCTCATGAAAATTTTATTAAAATAAAAATTATAATTACGATACTATAGATGATACAGTTAATACAAGAGGCGCATTTTTCATTCAAAGTACAATAAGAGGATAATGAAACATTGTAAAGTAAATTTTAAAAGGTTTCGGCCGAGAGAGTACTCTGCTTTTTATGTCTGTGGTGGTTTGAATCGAGTACAAATTTTTTTGAAAGTTTATCCCTTCCATTGCACTTCGTGTTAGTTTTCAATTTTTGGAAGAGGCCCAATTAGTGTGGATGTCTGCATTAATTATACTTATTTTTAAAGCATACTTTTGTAAATAGAAACAAATAATTCCTTACAAGATCTGGAATAATTAGGATTCGGTAAAGTGATCTAATGAATCGATTCTAACGGGTGTCAAAACAGAATCTCGAAGATTCTAGCATGTTTTATAGCGCCGTGGGAATCGATGGCGGCCAATTCTCGCGGAGTACATCATTCCCGACAAGCATACAAATCGCGTAATACGACCGTTTTCCAATCAGTAAGCCCGCTCATTGACGGTCTAATTAAACCTATTCCCTATCCGCCAACATTCCCGGCATTCCACGGGTAATCGGTTTAATCACTTACGTGCTGTGCTATAGGCTGCTTAATTCGAGGTGAATCCTTCAGAATTCTGTAGTGTAGATACGCGATGCGCGCCTCTACAATTTAAATTTCCCGCGGTTATTTATACGGACCATGAATATGCAGCTCTTACGCGACCGGTTATTTAAGCGCTCCTAAACACGAAGAAATATCGCGGACATTAGTCACTTTACTTATTTGCAACTAGTTTCCCTCGGCACTGCTTCACGGAATTTTTCAAATTCAAATTTTACCGTCAGTTTTCTTAAATAAAACAAGCGTGAATTACACGAATCAATTGAGATCGACGCGGTTCGGATAATGAGTATTGAATTATTATGACTATAGGAATTAAATTATTTATTAACCTATTATTTATTTATTATATATTAATTATTTATTTATTATTTATTTATTTATTATTTATTCATTATTATTTATTTACTTATTATTTGTTAAAGTGCTTCATCAAATTTTAAAAATTTACACCTGTAAGCTTAATTATTTTTAAGCTATAACGAGCACACGTTTAAAAAGCGGAATAAGTTTACTTACTACCGAATTGAAATAAATTTTACTGGTCGTCTATTTTTGCAAAATTTATGTTTTTCTTATTTAAAGATAAAAAGTAAAATTCAATGATATGCGAACTAATGTTTGTTATATTATCGTATATTTTATGTTATCGATAGTACAATGTGCTAAGAAAAATTCCGCGAAAATAGACAATAAAGAAAAGATGACACACCTTCACATGAATCCCTGTACATCTGATAGTACGTTATCAGTGCACTGATAAGAAGGCAGTAGCGCACGATTGACAGTTGTCATTTCAGTGGTACGATTATTGAAATTCGTTACAATTTATTTTCTATTTTGTATCGTTATGGGAAATTTGGCGTCATACAACAAAACCATACTTGACGAAGACACACTTTCCACCTACACAGAATTGACATTCTTGACGAAAGGGAAAGTACTGCGGTAAGCAATACTTACATATCATTTCTTATGCAGTCATATTGTGATTATTATGTATGTATGAAAAGTTTATTTATTAATCATTTATTTCATAATTTTTTAAAAATTATTTATTCAAAATTTTAGCATTGTCAATCTACTGAACATTGTAGATCCGAACAAATTGCGTGAAAATGTTCAGCACCGTTTTACTACAGAACAAATAGATACAATACTGCCTCAAATTCAAGTAAGTTCGATATAGCTACTCATATAGATAGTTGAAAAATATATGTAATTAATTTAATATTGTGGATTCATTAAATGCAATTATGAAACTCAATTTTACAGTCAATGTAACTGCATTAATTATTTAAAACTAAATTTACTGTCCATTTTCATTGATATTATTTTGCAAATTTGATTCACAATAACTACTTACACAATGTGTTACAATCTTTGTTTTTTTTTTTACTGTGAGTTGTTCTTGAATATTTTAATCGTCTTATTTTTGGTAGTATTATTTATCTTTTGTTATAAATTGATTTCAGTGTAGTCCATTTCGAGATTCGATATATCGAGTGTTCTCCTCGCAGAAAGACAATCACCTGAGCCTCGAAGACGTCTTAGATTTATACTCGGCCTTCTGCGATGACTGTCCTGACGAAGTGCGAGCCTCTTGGGCATTCGACATTTTCGGTAAATTTTAATTAGACCCGATTTCATTTAATTTTAATTAGACCTGATTTCGTTTAATTTTTATTAATTTTGATTATCACTTGATTGTACGCAGAATTGGTCACTGAACTGAACCACCTAAATTAGTATAATGCATACAATGTGATCATTCACTACATACGAAGGTGACCTTGAGTTTTTGTATTATAATATACAATATTTGACCTTGCGGTTCACGGGTGTCCTTCACTGAATGATATCTTGATAATTACAAGTTCTTTATCGAATGTACATCAATGATTTTTTACCCAATGTACGCCAATGATTTTTGTACGTCAATAGTTTTTTACTGAGCACTAAATATGCTTTCGAATCGCAGATTCAAATATTGCACATTATGATACAAAAACAGAAGCTCACCTTTGTACCTCGATAACAAAAACGGAAATCGAGAAACTAATTATCACATAATGTGCTCCACTTGATATCAATCAACTTTTCTTTTTCCTAAGTAAACAGATTTTCGAAATGACAAAAAAATTTATTCAAAAAATATTTCAAGAATTAATTTTAATTTCTAATTTTGTGTCCTTTTTTTACGGCGTCTTGATATTGTACTATCAAAGTTTTACATACACAAATTGTATGTTACAAAGGTACGTATATAATAATCTTCGATTTAATGAGAAGAAAATATTTCATTAATTCGTTAATGGTAATCAATTAGTTAATTAATTTGCAGATTTGGACGGTGACAATATCATTTCTGTAGACGATTTAATCAAGGCTATTAAAAAACTGGCAGGGAATGACATTGACGATGTTCAGGGCATTACCACTGAGATGGCAGACCACATTGCACGAATGGTGAGTTTAAATAATATGTGTTGATAATTACTGGACTATAATGATTAAAATTATTGGGAGTTATTAATCAACAGTATTTATCAGAATTATTGGAGAAACCACATTAAACGTTAAATGATTCTATCGTTCTATGAAAGATTTTGTTGAAACTAAAAACTACCGGAACGAAAAATATTAATTTCATATACTGGGTGGTCGAATAACATTGACCACCTTGAAAATTTCTGTTATTTTTAGTTTGTAAAATATAAGGATTGAAATTTTGAAGAATTTCATGCTTAGGTGCTTCAAGAAATGGTCTTCAATCGGACAGCAACGATTTCACGCGAAGAATTCATACGCGTAGTCGTGAGAATTCCAGAATTCTTCACTGCACTCTCTTTAAGAATTTAATTCGAAGGAAAACACGACAACAGCAAATACAATTTCATAAATCAAATATTTTTCAATATTCAGAAGAAGTGCAGCAAATTTACCTGACCATAAACTGTGTATCATTTCTTTTTAAATACGAAACAATTAACATTAAAGCATGATTACATTTTTTTATTTTCTCCATTTTTGTTATGGTTCATTTAATTTTTATTCCGAACAGTTAGCATAAATTAACAAATCAACGTTTGTAAGCAGCGCAGCTCGATTCACTATAAATGCCAGAAAGGGATAAATTCGGTAAATAAGGTGTGTGCCTTCGTCTCTGATACGTAAGAGGTAAAACTGTAGGTATTTTGTATTCGACATAGTTTTGTGGGTATTTAGAGAAATATGATGTTGTTGCTCCGGGTGCGCATTGATATTTGTAGTTATCAGGTTTGAAATATTGTAAGGGATGACGAGAACCTGTATAATCTTTGTACTGACTGCGATGAATTTGCACGCCCTGTAAATAATAATATGTATAACAATTTCTAATCTTTTAATCTTAAATGAATAAAATAAATTATTTTATACTTGTAACATAATTTACAACGCATCTATAATATAATTGGACCTTATAATATATAACATATTCATAGAAACGATTACTTTGAATAAATCATCGACTTCCTGCATTCGCGCAACATCTATTGTTGAAATATCGTTTTGAAGAATCTTCAAATCACGATTGATTTTAGAAAGTGCTTTAGCTACGCCCATTTCGTCCCTCGAATAACGTTCCGTAATTTGCGCACCCCATTTGTAAGGTGTCATCTTAAAGAAATTAATTAAATAATTCTAATCATCTCAAAGAATTTTAATTCAATAGATTTAAAATACATTAATTAAAAAAGGAAAACATATACTCTATAGTTAAAAATATCTTGAAAAAATTGCAACCTCAACATAACATTGCTTCAAATTAAAATAAAATTATTGTATTTCGTTTTAATTTAATGTATTCTGCAATAGTTTCCTGTGGAATTGAAAACACTTTGTATATGCAATAAAATATAAAATATTACTGCCATTTTATAATCTCTATTAGTTTATAAAATTAATTAATTCGAAAAATGGATACTCTTGATTCTGGCGGAGTGTCATATTTGAATTTGTTGAAATATCTGCTGCTCCCGCCATCGTACGAGGAGGTGGCTGGAACTGTTGAAGTGTTGGTAACATCCATCCCGATAACTTTGAATTTCAAATTATTATTTAAATCTTCACATTCTTATTTATTCATTCCTAATTTGATTCTTTGTCCGAAAGGTTATACATCCATCACAAATTTTGTTGTAAATAAGAGAAATAAATGAACGAAGATTTCATTTATATTACGTTCTCATTCGAAAACAGAGAAAATTAAATTAATGATTAATACATATAATTATCGACTTATTAAGCACGTAAATAATGATAATCAGCATTTAGCAATTTACAGTTGCAATGAATACTTGTTAATTTTGAACGAGAACGTCAAAACTCATGTGTGTAATTATTCATTACAATTGTATTTCCAATTGCAAATAACAGATATTAGCATTGATAAAATAAAATTAGTTTTCTCTATAAATTTTTAAAAATGCGGTATCGCAAAATTTTACAAAAAAGACAATTTAAATAGACTATTATAACTGGGTAATATCCAAGAGTAAATTTTGCTGAGAAAAATGTTCCCTCTGATAATAATTATTACATAATTAAATCATAATTAATACATACATATATGTGTACATACACGTTTGTAGTATTAGCACAGACGAGGTATTAGTTATACCTAGATCGATAAAGGCTAACAATAGCGCCATTTTACGTAGTGGCGAAACGCTGAAACTGATTGACGAATGTTACCGACAAATGTTAACCAGTTGAAGTCGGTAATTCAAAACCTTAAACAGTAAAATTATTGCATGCAATGTCTGTGACCAAAATAACAAGAGTAATTTATACTAATCTATACAAATGTTAACTTTCCTTCACATGGATTACTATTTTGTTAAATAATTGTTTATTGCGTGATTGTAGCTGGTGGTTTTTGCACACTATGGATACTGCAAAGTACAATGACCAATCTACACCATGATCTTTTCTAGGGGAAAAGACAAAGAAAAAGACAACAAGAAAGAAACTAGGGAGGAAACCAGAGAACATATGAAAACAGATGGGAAAAATTAGGTCTAGGGAAAGAATGAGTCTAAATACTAGGGCAAATAAAGCTAAAGAAAGAATGGGATTAGATGCTAGGGAAAAATTAGGTCTGGAGAAAGGACGCGACTAGTGAAGAGGCTAGGGGGAAAACGAGGACACATGAGCAAAATGACTAAGGTCAGCCAAGGACTGGGGACTGAGGTTAGGAAAAAAATACAACCAAGAAAGAATGGGACTACATACTAGGAAAAAATTATAACTAGGAAACGGATAAAACTAGGGGAGGCGAAATACTAGGGGAGTATATGATCTAGGGGAAAAGAATGAACGAAAGATGAAAAACAAGGTGGGAGGCAAGGTCTGCCAGGATTTATCAGATGCGTTCAAGGTCTTGCAAAAGTTCCTCTGGAACCAGGGTCGGGCCTACACGTTATAACACAATAATATTATTGAAGTCATTCAAACAATTACAATAAATATTGCTGATGAAATACGGCAATACATTAAATTGTATTGTTATATGATATATTATTACTGAAGATGTAAGGAAAGATATAAGAAAATATAAAATAATAAAAAGACATAGTATATTCAATTATACCATTGCATAAAATACTATTACTGAAAACATTAAAACAATCAATATTACGGATAAGCCAATATCATTAACTGTAAAACAATTAATAATATCGTGGAAAATATTCTAATAATCTAGTATAACAATATACCATATATCTATATCAAAATATATAGGTATATTAAATTATAGTAGGGACCGGTGCGTTTCTGGAAACATTTGAATACCGGTTCAATGATTTTAAGCAAGGACTACTTTATCAAGATTTGCATGCCACGATGCGTATTAAATAATAAGATTATGTACAGTGAAATTGAGATAACGAATGTTCCTCGTAAAATGGCGTAACGTATTACACGTATACGGTAATATTACGTTACCGGAGCGAATTAAAAAACAGAAATAATAAAGATGTCAAGGTGTACCGTTCAGTTCCGCGTCCGAAACAATTTATGCCCAGATCTGGCATACCTTAAATAGGCAACCATATCATAATCCGTAAAGGAAAATTGCGAAGGCGTAGGTCCGGCCTACTCTGCCAAGTACGGAGTGCCTGGCTTGTTCACGTAGGCCTTTGAGTATGATTCGTCTGCGACTTGGCCGAGGCTGGATCAGTCATCGGGTGTTATTAGGCGCGAAAGGATTCCTCTCCCGAAACCCTTGCGGAATATCGACGGGGAATTACTTTTCACCGAGAATTTCGTCCGCGAAAATGCGGCTGGCACCATTGGCATTGTCTTTCGCGGTGAGTTCCTCCGTTTCTACCACTGTCAAACGCTAATCGAAACCCACGGGACGCTCTGGCCACCTTGAATAAAATATAAACAGGTTTATATAACGTCTGACGTGCTAGTTAGATTAATAGTTATTAATACTCATTATTAATAGTCATTAATACTATATCACTATCATTACACCTGTCTAATTTTCTTTTTACTTCCTACAATACAATTTTAAATTAAGTCATACTTCAGATCTGTTTCAATCATTTTTTATCGAGACTCCCGTAACTATTTTATTGTTTTGTGTTCTTGTTTGTTGCTTTTATTTTTTGAGATTTATTTTAGTTTCATTATTGTGACTGAACTTGTTTATTGCAGTATGATTTTATTTAACTTCAATTAATTTAACTCCCGTCTTATTATTTTTATCGAATCTCCGTTAATTTTAATCATTTTGCATTAACAAGACTAGTTGCAATATTATTATGATATACACGGGCCGAGCGCCCGGTCCAATGACTAAAGTCAAAATCATTATTATTATATTAAGTACTTTCGGAATTCTAAGGTTTTTAAAAGTATTTAACTAAATTGTTCGATGGTTATTCATCGTTTATCTAACGAACATTTCATTACTTTATTACCATTTCGTTAAAAATGATTTTACTAAAAATAGTTTTATGTATATTATGTGTAAGATGAAATTTTGAATTAAAAATATTAATTGCATTACTAATATTGCATTCAGTATTAAAAATAGTTTGAAAATTGTAACCAACTTGAAAATATTTATTGAAATTATTCGACTGTTGTTTATGATTTATTTAAATGCTCGAAAACTGCTCTAATCGAAATAGAAGCAATAGAGAGTTTTGCATACAGCTTTCAATTATTTTATGAATTACCATTTATTAGTTTATATGCAACCATTATTAATTATATAATTCTGGTGTATATAAGTAGGTTACGTCGCTGATTATCAATGCAAAAAGAAAGTCGGTGGACTGACGATGGGTTCACAACACTGTTTTATCATACAGCAATTATTTTTCAATTTTTCTCACGCATATAAAATTGATTTTCTCTACAAATTCCACTATTTTTCATTAAATTCTATGTATCCATAATTTCATATTTAGACAACTGCTTGCAGCATTACATAGTTTTTCTCATTACAACAAAATAAATGAAGTTAACATATCATAAATAACGTCGTAAAAATAAATATGACAAAAATAAAAGAATTGTAATGTACAAAATAAAAGAATTGTAATGTACAAAATAAAAATAAGACTATTAAAATAATGGAGAATTGATTTAGACTAGCTGTTGTTACCATTGAATTAAAATAAGGCACAGATAAATAAACAAAAGTTGTTTCATGAAACTGTTGGTTGTTTAAAAATCAATTTAGAGACCCAGTATAAATTACACGTTGGTGATATAAAATTAAATTAGGAGACAGATACATAAATAAAAATTCTTTTCCCAGGCCTCGATTGTGTAAACACTCTTCAGAATTCATAATAATTATATTGTATAATACATCATTATATGCTATTTTTGTTTATGGCAGGACATTCAAAAGACAAAACAATTTTCTAAAATTAATATAAGAAAACAGAGTTGAGTAAAAAACCTTTCGCTGTCTTTGATTGTTCGAAAAATAGATTTAGGAAGCGATAGTGGTATCTTCGTTAACATTGACATTTAGTTAGCAACATAGTAATTAAACGCCGCCGACAAAGCAAAGAAAATAATAAAGAAGAAGATGATTATTATGATAAATTGCACATAGTAATGAGTGCAACACACCGTGCAACATGGAAGTGCGTTGACAGAGATTACAATATTTTGATCGTATCTGTTTCCTGGCAGTTGTCTGTTGCCAATAAACCATGAGAATTTTTCTCATCGCCGCCTATTGTTCGTTTCGTAAATACCCGGCGGAATGAGAAGGTGCGAGATAACAGTGAATATTAATGCTGGCATATTTTGCACTTCGGAATCGAGGATTTCTCGATTATTATACAGGAAGACTATGCAGTCATGTTTCATTATTCTCCGTTGTTGTCTTGAACCGCGAAGCAGCTACCGTGAAGACAGCGTGTCGAATGTTGGTGAGAGGTCATCAGTTAACTTCGTGACGAAGCCATTTTGAAAAATTCCGTAGCCTCCTTCCCGATCTACACGATTTTTTCAACGAACACGTTGTTTACCAGAAGCCTATTGTTAACTATCAAAATTCCTTTCTTCTTTCGAGTCCTGGGAGCTCTAGGCCTCTGCCGGAGTCACTTCTGACCCACGCCGTTATTCGCTATAGTTTTCTTTCGATATAAGGCGACGCTTCGGGATCGTCTCTCATCGTATTTCGGATACAGAAGAAGAAGGGATAGCGATTTTCTTAACGACTATTGCGTTCAATACGGTTTTTACTAGATTTTAAAAAATTCATCTGTCTAATCGATATACAATATACTTATATGATATATTTATTTATATCATCGATTCTATACTCTCTTGCTAGAGAAATGTAGGTCGGAACCTCCACGACTGGTTTTCATAGTTGCCATACGAGGCACACGATCAAATCCAAACGTATATAATAAAAACAAATTGGATCTGCCACATTTTTATAATTCCAGAAGGGTAGAAAAATGATTAGTCAAGACTGGTTTCCGAGAGCAACTTGAGGGTCACCTGCTGATAAAACCAGTTTATAATATTTACGATGGTACACGATATGACTATAAGATACATTGCAGTATAATAACAAATATGAACGTTATTAACTCCGCCTTCTGCATTTCTTAAAAATTTTGGAGTATCCATTGAAAAAAAAACTATTATTTAGGTTTTACATCTGCATGTCCAAAAAACCTGTTTTTAATATTTACAAATATTTTGTTCAATTATTATACAAGATATTTGAACGAACCCAACTGCAAATAGCAAAGTTCACATTAGCTTTGCTTCATACATTTGTTCCACAATTTTTAACCACTCGTAAAGGGAAGAAAAAAAATGATTCTTCAGTAGTGGATTTTTAAAACTATGCTCTGACACTTACCGAAACAATTATTTCTGTCCTATCGTTTTACTTATTTTATAATCGTTTTTCTCATTTTCTGATAACTTTGGAAACACCCTGATATAAATAAATGTATTTATTTGATAAGCATTCTCTTCATAATTTTAACGATTGGAATATAAGAAAAAATGTAGTACATCGCTTCGACTATACTATTGCTGGCAGACGTCCCAGTTCTGTCAAAGTATTTGTTGAAACCACTGTCGCGCTCTCGAATTAGATCAACAGAAGACAGTTTAATGGCAACGATTGTTATGGTCCCGTTGTTGTGTGCCCCCTGTCGGCGCGCGCACATGCACGTGCACACGCGTGTACGTTCATTCAGAGTGTAGAGTGTATCCTCGGCTCGTAAAAGTGAAAGCGATGCAAACCAAGGAGAAAATATGATCGTGAAACTCGACCGACAGATCGCTGCCAGAGGATAAATTGGGCTTTCTTATATGTGATTCTGATAATACTTGTCAACTTTCATCGTTTCGACGTTCTCGGCCGAAACCAGCTGGAATTTCACTATGGTAGCGTCATCGCTGCCGATCGCCACTCTTTTCGACAGACTCAATTCGCCGATCGCCTAGAGAAATTAAACTTGGCAGTTGTCTTGACATCATTTCTATGTCCACATCTGTAGCCAGTTTCCAAAACCACTTTTAAATCGCTCTCTTCCACCGACAATGACAGACCTAACATTTTGAACGAAAACATAGCAGCTGGAGCCATTGTATTAATAATGTTTTTGGTAATTAATTACCAAATTATAATTTGATTCGAACTTCTTACATTAAGAAAAATTTTTATAAAGTCTATAAATCCATATTCTTGGTTGCTTAAGTTATTTTCGGAATAATAAGAATAATAAGAATAATAAGAGTATTTTCAGAATAATTTTTCCACGCTTAAAAAGTAAACTGACATTTTTCAAAAAATTGAATAAACTAGATCTAAGATTCACTTATTATTTACATTTTGATTCGTTCGAATACCTCATATAGTAATCGAGAAACCATTGTAAAAATTCAGATTCCGACCTCCATATTCCCAGCATGACTGTTCAGAGGCGATAGAGACTCGATGGTTAAAACAAACAGTCATCACAATAAAAAAGGTTTCTCAAGTGACTGTTTATAAACATTCAAAAACTCAGGTTCAGTAAGTGTTGCAATTAAACTTTATTTATTTCTCGACACGATTATCATATTTTATTATTATGCAGTCTGTTTTGAATAATCGAGTTTTCACGTTCGTTCTCACGTCGTCGCTGCAATCGGTAATACCAACGGGTTTTTCCCGTGAGTAAATTGAAATGTAATTAGGTTGAATTATAACGCGGAAATCAATGTTTGCAGATAAAGATGTTATAATTTACACGGACACGTAACTGCGATAACAATCAAATGGAAATTTTCCACATTTAAAAAGTGAAATAATAATCTAATTAAACTCATTTTAAAGTTTTCAGTTTTGACACCTTGTCTTTTTGCCTAGACGTTTTCGCATTTAAAAAAAGACTCGTAAAAGTAATTAAAAAATTTTATCTATTTAAATATTTCTAGTGAATTTATTTACTTTTTCTTTTTGCTGCTTTGGGAGCACGTTTGAGCAAAAATCAATTTGTGAAAGCGAAAGTGGAGAAACTGCTACATTACAGTACTACAGAGAAATTACTAAATTACAGCTGGATAAATTTTCTATTACAAGGAAACTCCTAACAAAAAAGTAGTTTAACGGCGCTAAATGTAGAAACTTCAAGCTTGAACATGGACTCAGAAAGACCGCCGTTTGATTATTTATCACGGAATTACAAGAGGTTAAACATTAACAATCTTTGACCAGAGATTTAGCGATGCTCTAATTTCAATCGTCAGAATATGTTGCAATATATAATTTTCTTACGCAAAAGTATCCTCACAAAAAAATTAACAAATTAGCAGTATCAAAAGTGGAGACACCAAGCTTAAAAATGAACCTAAGTAGACTGCTATAGCATTTTTTATCACTGAACTATGATAAGTCAAAAGTTTCAATCTGGGTGGAGATGTTCAAGTGTACAATGCTTTAAAAACAGAACTATTTTTCTTGCTACTGCAAAAGTGTCTTAAAAAAACAAACAAAAACAATTTGGAGTATTAAAAATGTATATTCTGTCCTTTGAAATGAATTTAGCCAGATCATCTTCCGATTTTTCCCCGCAGAGTTATGACAGAAATGATCAAACGCAAACCGGTAGAAACACGTAATAATTTAAAAATATTGCTGCATTGTTTTCGACTGGAAACTATGAAGAAGAGACATAACCGTGTTTGTGTAGCTTCTGCGTGTCGCAATCGAATGCGGATAATTATTCCGCATCCGATACGCCGTCTAGTTAGAACATTGTAAACGAACAATGAGCTAGCACGAGGGGACTTTAAATGTAAGTAGAGTGATCAAATATAATGGTGACTAGGTGCGGTTCTACCGGACAGGAAAAACGTCGCTGGCACCTTGAAGAGGTAGGGATAAGCCCGCGAGGAAAGATTCGAGATCTATAGAATGGTTGACGATACTCTGAAAACACAAAGCGCCCATTCGAGGACTCAGTTCCCGCGCCGCACTGTTTGTGTTCGCCTCGCCGGCACTCGAGCTGCTTTCGTCCACACGGTGGTACTCTTCCTTCTCTCTTATTTCTCACCTTATCGATATATTGTTTTCTTTTTTTTTTTTTTGCACAATTGACTCCACAAAAAGTTCATCATACCGTACAATAACCCATACAAAATTTACTATGTAAATTTACTCTGGCTTTCAAAAGAAGAGACTTCAGATACGCTGACAGTCATAAGAGATGTCCATCGTCTTCCTATAACCCGCGTATTGTGCGCCGTAAGTGCAGTGGACAGCTATTATGACCGTGGATGATCCTTGGATAGTTTTATCAAAGGAAATTAACTATAATTGTTCTTAGAAAATGTTGTCAATACACCTTGCCAGCTCAAACTTTTAAAACATTCTCAGGATTTTTAATTAATCAGTGATACGAGGCTTTAATCAATTTTTAATTTAAAATATTACTTTTTCATGCGAATTAGTTCGATTGGAATTAAAACTAAAAGGTGTAATTGAAGTGTAATTGTTTTTATTGATAATTATGAGCGTCCTCGGTTATTCAGGTTTTTATTGTTGCGAAGGTAAAATAAATTGCAACTGAGCATTATAATTGTAACTATTAATTTTTTAATTATAGTTATAATTAAAAGTAAAAGGTGTAGTAACAGTATAATTATCTTTTTAGACGTTTTGAAGTATCCTTAAGTATTCAAGGTTTTATTCGTATACAAGCAATATTTATACCACTATTGCAATTATTGTTTCATTATACTTCAGCATCATGTAAAATTGCACTTTTGATAAAGCTTTTTTCTATTGAAAATTAATGTTCTAATCTTTTGGGTAGCAGTGTGTATTTAAAGACATTTTCTGACATCTAAAATTTTGTAATAGTTTTAGAAAAACTTATTTAATTACTTCAATTTTAATTAACGTGTATTACGAATTTCCAGAAATTACATCATTACATTATCCGTGATATAAGATGATTAAATCAATTTGGCAGTGATAAAAAAGACAAGGAAGGAGAGAAGGATGGTGATATAATTTTAATAAATCTGTATCGACACTCCAGCGACTATGTTTCTGTGGATACTAAGTGGCCTGAACTTTTTTATGGTAGGTTTCGATCATGACCTCACACGACTATTTATTTTATATTATTTCACAATTGTGAAATTCAATTACTGATTATAAGTATCCTTAAACACAACTTTTTATAAAAAAATGTTTTACTTAAACTATAATTATTACTTTATTAAAATTAACGTGTAATAGTGTACAACTACTTTCAAAATTTGTTGACTAGACAAATAATTGTAAATATGCATTTTCCGTAATTTTTTTCAAGTATTTGCATTTTAGAACCTTGGATTGTATACCAACAATATTAATTTGGTAAATTTTTAAGAATTTATTAACATCCCCTTTCTACGATATTGATAATTCGAAGGTCAATAATAACTAAAAACTAAAATGATATACATAATATCCATATTTTTGAAGTGAATTGGGACAACAAGACGTCATCCATTACAAAATATTTCTAAAATGGATGCCAGTGATGCTAAACACATCCTCTTTCTTACAAAGTGCATTAAACTCTTTGATCTATGAAAAAAAATGAAATGAAACCATAATGAATCGACAATTTGAATACCAAATTCTAGCATGTAAATTAACGCATACTGCAGTAATTAATATTCAGGAAACTTCATGTCGAAGTCAGTTCGAGCTTGACCAAGAGCTCAGGCGTTCACGATGCATGAAGAACGAGTGAAAGAATTGAAAGAGAGCATTTTCTTCTCTCCATTTAAATTAATCTCCGGAATAAGAGTCGTTATCATGCTCTCTCTTGTGTTACACGACTGTTAATAGCATTGTTGCCATAAACGCTCGTATGAAATCTCAGTGCATCCAATTTTTACGGTGCTTTAATTTAACTCTGAACAATAATCTAATTTTAATTTAACATTTCACTCTGAAAAAAATGATTCTTAAGGAGATTGGATTAAAATTATCATAGAAGCTAATTTCCATGTTTAAAAAAAAATGAAATGAAATATGTTGTGACATTCCCAAAAGCTCTAAGAATGCAAAAAGAACCGTAGCACTATTTTAAAACTTAATTTGGGCAAATTTTGTAATTCTTCGACCAAATATGATTACAAATATTATGGAAAGAAAATTGTTCAATTTAGAAAAACAGGTCATTAAAATGAAGTGAAATAACATGTTTTGATAACCCCATGAGCAGCATAAACTTAAAAACAACCTGGACGGTGATGAGAAAAAATGTATTAGTAAATTCTTAGGAGAAAGGATTGTTAATTATTGTTATGCATGAGAGCATTTCTATGGGTCTTTTAGCAGTAGTAAATGTAGCGATTAGGTGAACGTACCGGACAGGATATACTCCAAAGAGGCGAATAAAAATCGTGCTGCGAGAGCTATCGCGTTACACCAATGGTTAATCATCTAGTCTATTCGTTTTCCATTCTACTCGAAAGAAAGATGCACCGGTGCAGAGATGCTGTGGTAAATGATGCGGGGAATGTTGTGGCAATGCATGCGGTTTAGTGGAATGTCCATTTGTTCCCATACGTTATGCGATTGTGCCATATCATGCGCTCTCTATACCATCAGCCAGATCAGAATCGCTGTGCACGATCTCCGCCGTTATTTTGTTGTGTTCGAAGCATATAGGGTGGAGGAATAATTGTTGACATCCTCAATGTTCATGGGAAACCGATACAGTATCAAAAAGTATAATGATAAACAGACTGCGAATTTTTATGCAAAAAATATTAAGAAACAGAATTTAAATGAAACATAATTGTTGACAGTCTCAATGTTCATGGAAAACTGATGCAATGGAAAAAAATATAATGATAAATAGACTCTATAGAAAATAATTAAAATAAGTATACGCGTACATTCTCATTCGATTTCTTCACCAAGTTATACGTTAAACATTTTCAATTTTTAACTCAAGATTTAATTTTTCATTGATAAAATAATTTTTTTGTTTTAAATTTTTCTTTGAAGATTTTTGTTCACGAAAACTGCACGTCGTATCACAATTTGTATATCCTCTGCATTGAATGCACAGACGTTGCACATTGCCTGCAACTACCAGCCTAGTCTAACCCATTCGATCCGATATAAAAAGACAAGAAAACAAAGAGACCGGTCTCATTGATCACTATGTCTGATTACGTAATGCGATTATGATGTGTAACGTGTCCTATATTGCACATCTGTATATCCCATTCATGCAACGAATACTTAAATACTATATTACAAAGTTAAGTCATTTGTGTCGTTCACAAATTAAAACTATACGTCAATTATACAACAATTATACAACCCTTCATTAATATACTTCAAAAAAAGTTTGATAATTAGTATATTTACGAAAAAAAATACAATACTTAAAAATTGAACAGTGCAGAAGGTAATTTTACTATGTCGATGATCGAAAAGGGAAGGTGTGATTGTGATTATTGTAAACAAAATATTTTCTATAAAAGTAAAACTGCAGTCATAGAAAGTTTGAACGTCCGTCTCGGATTATTAAGTGGTTAGCTTGCTAATCGAGACATACAAATCATTAACGCAGCGTGCTACGCATGCATATAAAAACCGAAGGTCGTTCTTCCAAGTAGGAACTGAACATTGGCAATGAATGTTAAGTACATCGAGGCCTGACATTATTACTGTGCCACCCATTTGATGAGACACCTATTTATAGTGGTGTCGATTCACTCGATAATTACCACGAGTCCGTGAAATTATTTATACCGATCACACCCATGAACTACAAATCTCGTTAGAGATTCTACGAGTTCTGCCCACTGGAACTCCTCATCCCAATGGAATGTACATTTTTCGCATTTCTTCGGAATCTAACATTTATTAGTAAAGATCGTGTAAAAAAACTGTTTTAGTTAATTTGCTACGGTTCTAAAAATACAACCTGAGATAGAATTGTAGTTTGGGGAATCCTCAAAATATAATACTGTAACGTCTTGATCTAAGCCGGACGGACCTACACGATCTTAGTCAGTTCGCCTATCCCCTCCGCTGAAGCCAAGAAACTCGGGCTGCCTCGGTCGTAAAAAAAGTGTAAACATACCACAAGAAAATAGTAACCCTACACGATCTATGTCACAGCACAGACTCCAGGATTAAGCTTAGACCAAGACTTTTCAAATAAATGTCCTATACAATTCTAATTTCAGTTTATATAATTCTAGATTATTTTTCATAGGTGGAACATTTTTCATAATTTCATAGTTTACATTGTTATAGGTAACAGTACTATGTCTGAATACGGGGAGTGCGGATAATAATAGCGGCTGGAGCTTCGTCCCAAACACACAGTATCATATTCAAACCGACGAAGGTCCGGAAAGACATTTTCGTTATCAGACATTAAATGGACAATACAGAAAAGAAAAGAGGCTAGTTGATGGTACAGTGATTGGCACGGAAGGCTGGTTGGATGCTCTGGGGTACCTGCGTCTCAAAGACTATGTAGCTGATAGCAATGGATTTCGTATCCTCAGGTAATCGAACAAACTAATATCTGTTAATTTACCATTCTTTAATTGAAACCGAGACACAAACATTAAAAACTTAATCGAAGTTGGTGTGCAAGTTGAACTTCACATTACCTACAGAACTCGGTTGCTACAAATCATAAATTACAAATTAAAGAATAATAGTGGATCTTATGAACATGTTAAAAAAGATTAATATTTAAAAATTGCTATTGCTCTGATTTAATTAGGTCGAAAATGGTGTATGTGGGCAAAGACCGACCAATTTACGACGCCGTGGCCGAAACGAAGAGTGTGCCACCCCAAACTGGGGTTCTTGTGGACCCGCCACGACCTCCTAACCCCTACAGGTACTGCATACAATTTTCAGTATAGTCTAACCTAAAGGTTTCATGGAAAGAAAACAATATTTTCCAACAGTTCCAAAATTTGTAAAATTTTTAATGAAATCATTTCGCTTCAGACATTGGAAACCAACCAGCGTCGCCCCGTTAGACCAAAATGACATAAGCTCGGGCTATTACGACAGCACTACCGCCAGACCACGAGCGTTTTCGACTAACAATGCCTATTACAATACAAATCGAGCAGGCTATTCCCAGCATCCCGACAGCCGTTACAACCTCATTCAACGTTCGGACAATGGCGACAGTACTCGCTACAGCAACCTGAAAAATAATTTCCAAGTGTCGACGCCAGTGTCTCGAGGAGGTGTTGCCAGGTATCCTCTTTACGACGGGACGCACGCCACTGCCAATGGATTCCAGTATTACCTAAAACGACAGTACCACGAGGAAGAACAGGAGCCAACTGGCTCCAACGTTGGATCGTTCGGTTACGTCGATCCGTTTGGCATCAGGAGAGTAATTTATTATAAAACGGACCCACACACTGGTGGTTTTGTTCATCAGAAAAATAACAAGTTCGTGGGCCTTTCTGGAACACCGTACGATCCCTCGCCCCCAAGACCCGCACGGGGTACCCAGAAATACAGACAGCAGTAATCTCAAAGCATGTTGCGAGGAAATTATAAGATTTCTTCAGTTGTTAACACTAGGTGCCATATTAAACAACTTCACTATTTATAATGTTCCATTAGTATTAAGGAGGAAGCAAGATGCTAGCGGACACTTGAACCGATATCAAAACTAGTGTATGCGTAACTCGTAATTTAGGCTGGATAACATACGTTAAGGCGTAGCGATAGTTGCCTAACAGAATCATTGAAACCTAACGTACAATTTAGCTTGTTTGGACGAGAACTTTGTTTTTGTACTTTCAGACACCCGATGACTACACGAACGAATTAAAGTGAGACCTGTAACATAGGTGAACAGAATTTCATTGTTATTTTGATCCTGATGGAACCTTCGATATTTGAATATTTAAATTCCTAGGATTATTAAATCGTCAAATGTTATGAATATAATCGGTAAAATAGGAATCCCTATATACCACGTCGATAAGAAATAAATCTATTATATTGGACTTCGGTAATATTTACGCAATCGGTAGGACAGGAATCTACTATGTACGAAGTCGATAAAACAGAAACGCGGAAACTAGTTTCATTCAAAGTACAATAATACAAGAATAGAAAATCCTACGTCAAGTTTTATGATATCATTGTAACGCGGAGTTAGTTAGTTCGAGTCACGAGCGAAAACTTTTCAATTCTGTAGAAACGTTTGAATTTCAACAATATTCAATTTTATCACCCATTCATGGAATTTTTTAATTTCCTTCTAACAAGGAAATTGAAAACAGAAGTTCTAGCATTTCATATTGATTGTTTACATAACATTATAGCTTTCTATAGATTCGGAAGATGGACTGGAGGCTGAACCAGTTTTCAGACCGACTAAAATAGCATGAAGATGAAACGAGGATATTACATAACATGGTGTTTTATATAAATCACGTGGAAACGTTTATTGCAAGCTTTCATGTTGAGATTATTCTCTCTACAGAACACGGAAGGAGAATAAACAAATCACATTGTTAATCGTGTGTCTCATGAAAACTAAGTATGCATAAATTGATTGAGTTATGTTGCTCTTAATTTAACGACTTAATTATTGGTTTTCCTAGAGTAGCGTGCAGCAGTGGTCATCAGGATGGTGCATGAGGCAAGCAAGTTGCATTGTGTATAAACTAAACAATGGAGGCGATAACAGCGCGCAAAAAAGAATACAAAAAAGTATATACAATATTTCTACCTAATATTAATGATTATAAAAAAAAACGTTGCTTCTGCAGCAATGAGTAATGACGAGGCTTGTTACTGTTCGAGTTTTGAGTTGTTCACATGTTCGTAATAAATAATTTATAAATTTATAAATAAATACTATGGTTCGTAGAAAATTCTACTGTGCTCGATAGAAAATGTAGAATATACAACAGAAAAAATATTCTTTGACCATCACTGCACGCCGGGTGCACATCAGCGGAACTTAATTTTCGGCACTTTCTCATTTCCGGAACTTTCGGTCGTAATTGTCTCGTCGATCTACTTGTTGGTTCAGCGGCTGTTGTTGCAATTTTTGTGCTGCTTCTCGCGCGTCTGCTTCCTGAAAAGCAATTAACATTTTCACATGAAAAATCGATGAACAATAAATAGAAAGTGAAGAATGAAGTCTTCTTTAGCCGACGCTTGATTTTCGAGATAATTGAGTTTCACAGAGCTATAAATTCAGTATCTTCAAATTCGATTTTCTTGGAAGTTGAGTATCTTAGACAAAAAAATGTTCTTCTACATTTTTTGTATCAATATAGGCAACATTCTATTCTCAATTGGAAGCACCTAGTATTGGAATTTACATTTTGTTAGTTCATTACTATTTATTATTTTGGCATGAAAAAATTATTGCTGAACGTGTGCTTTATAAGATGTAATGAGAGTCACAAAAAAGACATTCACGCAATTTGCTGCAAAAACCTTCCATGTGCACGAACCTGAAAATATCTACACCGACGATCAAAGTTAAGCAATCAGTAAATCTTTACGTTGTTGTAACTTCGTGATAGAAAGTAGGATGACAATCTAGCTGGGCTCATCTTCCAAAGCGGAGATCTCTTCTCTTTATGTTGCTAAGCGGTGCCGTTTTTAAACATAATTTGATTTTGAAAAATGGACAAAAATTTCAAATTTTTAAATTTACTTCACTGCAAGTAGCTAATTTAATTTTTTCTTGAAGACATTTTTTACACTGGGTAACATGGTTTTATTCTCTACAAAATTTTGGATTGAAAATAGAAGCTCCAGTCGTTAAGACGAGCTCAAATAGATTGTGGTCTAATTTGTTTCGCAAAGTTACGACAACGTAGACATATAATGTAGAGAAATTAGCAACGTTGGAGACAAAATGTGTCCATGTAATCTGCCGTTTTTCAAGTTCTCTAACTTTTCTAACTTCAAAATTTTCTCATCCGGGACATCGTTAACTTATTTTTCGCAAACTTGCAACAATAAAAATGAAGAATATCTCCTCCAAAACTTAGCAACCATTAAATTTCAACCGACGGTCTCATTTTCTTTGCTCCTCGGATCAAATAAACTGCTATGGACCCATAAACCATCAATCCCTTCTAAAACCATCAATTTCCATAAACACTTCATCGGTTGCCCAACCACTACCAAGTTACGCAATCCAGTCAAATAGGAAACAATCATCAATCAAAGGTATTGTGTTGAAAAGATCTCAAAATCATCACTCTTCAGTAGATTGCAATGGGGTATCGTCCAATTTTCTTTCGCAAAGTTGCAACACACTAGACATTAAGAATATCTACCCCACAATTAGCAAACATAAAATTTGAACCTGCTATCTCAATTTCTTTGTTCAGAACCTGATCCAGAAACCATAAACCCCGGCCAAAACCATCAATTACCAGAACCTTCAGAATTTCATCGGTTGCTCAATCGTTGCGCAACCCGGTCAAATTAGAGGTAACCACGATCGAAGGCGCTGTATTCGAAAAATGTCCCCAAAAATACCACTTTTTAATAGTTCGAAAAAAAACTTCCTTTCACAAAGTTGCAACATATTACTAAGAATAGCTTCTCTAAGATCAGCAATCATCAAAAACCAAGTATCCCATATTCTTTGTGTCTTGAATCAAATTGAACCTTTGTTGATCCAGAAACCATCAGTTTCAACCAATCAATTTCCAGGACTTTCGCGTTTTCATTTGTAGATCCGGTCTATTTTTAAATGACCATCATCAAAGATGTATTCGAAAAGTCCCCACAAAACTATCACTCTTTAGAAGTATGAAATGTACTATCACCCAGTTCTTCAATCATTTAGGTATTTTCAAGTATTTAGGTCACATGCGCCTTCTCAGGTGATTAATGACCACAGCGTATACGCAACGGTCCTTCAGGAATGTTTCAACGGAAGAATTTTCATATTGTATCGTTTTTTCCCGAATTTCTTTGTTCCTCAGATCAAGTTAACCTTCTGTTGATCGAGAAACAACCCGGCCGAAACGATCAATTACCAGACCCCTCCGATTTGGATCGGTTGCTCAACCGGTGCCGGGTTACGCAACCCGGTACAAATTGGAGACAACGATCGTCGGAGATGAGTAAAACGAATAGTCGAAAGAGGTAAACGCCGAGAGTGTACTGAATGGAGAGAAAGTAAGAGCCGAGATGTTTCGAAGAAGAGGGAAGAGGGAGTCCCCCAGCCCGAGAGCCCGAGAGAGCCCGTGGGCCGGCACCGCCGCGCCGCCGTACCTCTTGCTGACGAATGCCTGCGAAGATGAGGTCGAGGCCTTTCTGTATCTCTTCGCTGACTGGCGGCGGCGTGGGAATATGATCGCCGGTCGCGTGAAAGCCAGTCTCGTCAGCTGTGTAGTGAATAGTGATCAGCTTCCCCTCGGGACTCGTGTACGAGTAGCTTCCTTGTTGGACCAAAGCCTCTCCTTGTTCCTCGCCCTCGCCTACCTTCTTGATGTAACCGCTCTCCTCCGCGATGATGCTGTTTCCCGTTTCATAACTGCGAATAATTTACACGCACTTCAGATTTGTGGGAACGAGACACCCGGCCCTTCGGCCCCAACACAATATACACTTAATTACCATTAACCGGCGATTAAGAAACACTTCTTTCGACATTTCATATCAACGATTACGCTCCGCCTAACAATTATATCTTTTGTCTAGAAAGTCCATCTGCAGGTTTCAAGGTTTTAATAAATGAATGATGGACCTTCTTTCGCAATTACGAGGATGGCAAATACTTATGGTGAGATCAGTACAGATTTATTCAGAAATTTTTTAACACATCCTCCAATGATTATTTCATTTTTTTTTTTAAGTCTTTGGCCCATAGCTGGGCTAATCGTATGTCTTATAGTAATTTGCAGATTTGTTGTGCAAAAATTATCGCGGAATATTCGTGGGTCAAAATTAACTTTTAGAAAGCTATTTTGGCAGAAAACTAGCAGGCCATTTTACGTTTACTTTTTTTAGATATAGTAGAACTAGTGCTACTAATTTAAAAAAATGTTTATGCTCTGAATCAAAATTAACCCGAAAAAATCATCGATGAAAGTTCCAAAATTAATTAAAGACCAAATGTGACGTTTGATTGGTTGTAGCAGTAAAATAATCTGTGCGAAGTGTCACCCAACATTTTCACTGAGAGGGTATTTAATCCATTTGTCTTTTCAAATGTGAGTGAAAGTTTACAACAACAAAAAATTGCCACAGAGTGGCTGTAGTGACATATGTATATTACAGGATTTTTTCAAATTTTTAAATTTAAAATCCTGGTCGCCAAAAATTGAACATTTTAGACAGGAAAAGTAGATTTTCATGAATGTTTGAAAGCAAAATGTTTACATTTTTACTATAGCCATAAATTTTTCAAGAATTTTTCGCTAGGTTAAATTTAGAACGTGACGCAAATTTTAAGATGGTAACACTTTTGATGATGGATGTTCGCATAACAGAGGTCTTATTACACTTCATAAATTAAACAGAAATAATAATACCTCGTTTTGTAAGTTCCATCATGCTCCTGCTGTTTGTTCCAATGTAGTATAGGGACAGGGGTGGTACTATGTGGTTTTCTTTCTTCTATCGGAGGAGCTTGTCTGTCATTATCGTGATAATTATTGCGCGCATGATAATTCGAGTCTTGAGCTACTGCCAGACCCAAAACCAAAGCTAAAACCTATTGCAAAAAAAGTGGCAATTATAATACACACAATTCCCTAGTATTACTTAAGGGAATACATCACAAAATGCACTACGAAAAGTCGAAATATTTTACAAAATAGCAAACATTTATCTATTACAGTCCAGCATTTTATAATCTTGAAAAACAAAAAATAAAGTTTCTTTTGTAAATAACCACCAGTTCCTTATTAACTCATTAAACAATTTTAATTTTTACTTTTTGTAAAAGACATTTTTCAGTCGTACAATTATCAGTCGCATATTAATAATTTTTATTTTTTATATTCTGCCATTCAATATAGTCTTGAACAAAAAAAGAGGAATTTTTGTTAAACATTCACTGCTCCCTTGCTTCTTAAAATTATTATATATATTTGTTCCTTTTCCGTCATTTCGCTGATTTGTGATTTTCAAAAACAAAAAATACATAGTATTCAGGTTAGGATGCTGCTTAGCACCCCCTAAAAGTGTTCCAACACTTTTCTTAATAATATCACGAGAGAAAGAATTGAAAAAGGAGTCACTTTTTATAAGGTCACATGTACTCCTTAATGTCACGGGTGACGTAAACGTTGCACGACCCTATATGGAGATGAAACGGAATTTTAGTAGGGCAGAGGATCGAACAACGGTATTCCCATTGTAACATCCTCGGAGAGGCAGCAAGATGAGTGAAAGTGAGAAGCAAATGCCAACGCAGGTCATTTACTCCTGACCTGTGAAGAGTTCGCGAACCCGATAATGCGATTCATTTTGCTTCACTTCGCGCATCCTTCCTCCAATTAATTAATTAACTAACTAATTAACAATTAATTTGCTCGACATACAACCCTCAATCAACTAATTGTACACCCTTTAATTAGCAATCTTCCTATTGATTCCCAATCATAAAATTCATTCTCCTAAACTCAAAAGATATGTATATATTTTTTTGTAACAGTATAGAAATAAATTTTACCATTTCTTATCTATTTCACAATTCACTTTTTTACTTTGAAACTACTGATAATATTGGAAATGGTAGTTGTATTACAAAAACTTGAAAACTGACATTAGAAGTTGGTATATTTCATTTTTGAATATTCTTTATAATACAATTTTTAGTTATTTATAATATATTTTTACTGAGATCTTTTTTCGATTATTATTTTTGATTTGCTATTTTGATTTATAATGAAATACTTTTAATAGTACACAAAAATTAATGAATTACACTGAGACTAATAAGATTGTCAATATTTTTTGCAGTAGTGTAAATTATTAAAATTTTTAATAAATGATTTTGCGAATATTGTATTACAAATTGTAACATTGTGCCTAAAGAATTATACTATATTCGTAGTTGCAGTGAAAAATGACACATGTTTATATTTTATAATGTCAAATATTTTAGTGTTTATGTTTTACAGTATATTAAATATTCCATTCAACATATTCTATAATATCATAGAATATTTTATTCCGTATATTTCACAATAGTGCAATTTTACGTTCAAATGCTAATATTAATGATCACTAATCTTCCATTGACCTGACTTCCAATAATCATGATCATTATAAGGGTTGCTCGGTCATTAAACTAGAAACTACTATTTCTTTATATTAATTCCAAGTAATTTTTCATAAAATTAAAACGTATATTATTCACATTAAAGCTTTTACTAACGTAAAATGTTTATATAAACTCTACATGTAATTTTTAACATTAGATACATTTAATTGAAAATCAAATTAAGAATCGCCAGAGGATCCTGTTTTCGAAGAAATTAATTTCCAAAATACGTAAGAACAAAAAATGGAGTTATTACGATACAGATCGATTACTTACGATACACTTCATCTTGGAAAAAGGTAGCAGTTGGAGAAAAGAAGATGCCGATTGGGTCCAGACACGTTTGTGGCTTCACGAAAGTAAAGAATTCACCTTTTATACCGACTCTCACTTTGCCCCCACCCTTAAACGGAGATGAGCCTCTCGACATAGTCTGTTCACCTATGATTACAGAAACCTTTTGCATATACACACGTTACTCCACGGTTGTGTGTGAAACCATGGATCGTAATAATAAAAACGATCTCACAACTATAAATACTTCTGAACATTTTAAACGCTATTAATACCATTTCTGCAACATTTCATTAACACATGCCTCATTAATATTATATAATATACGCATACAGTAGAAAGTATGCTACCATTGCTTCTGGAATTATTTCGAAATTATTTCTTAATTATCTCATCCTATTTCACTCGACACTGTTACAATTTAACATGTAATATTTCACATTTCATTGCAACGGTTTCTGTAATTTTCCTGAGAAAGGATTTGTTTGTCGATCACCCCATGTATTGTGTGTAAGATATTAGGTCAGTACAAGCAGTATGTCTAATTAATTGTAGTATTTATCGTAATACTTTTGTAACTTAGGTTCGTTGCAATTAATTTTAATTTTTTTATGGTATCAGAATCGTTTTCGACTTTGATCATGATTGGGCTATTTTATGGGGTTGTAAAGCTTGTAAATCCCCATTTTATTCCCTTCTGGTTTTGCTTATTAATTTTAATATTCCACTGTGCTGCTACATATAAGATAACTGGTTCTCTAACGATTAATTTATTCCTCCTCGTTTTTCTCTCATCTCTGCAATTCTTATTGCTTCATTTTTTCCACTCTGTAAGATAGGATTTCGCAGTTGTTCATAATTCTTGCCGTTTCTCCTACATCATACAATGTAAAAACGGCAAGAATCATTTGCTGCGTAAAATCTCAGATCGGTACAGAGTACATACATTGCATGCAATACACTTTTCTCTCTACAGTTCTGAATTACCGACTCTGAAGAAGATGATGTGGTATGACAGAGGACTCTATCGAAATGACACCGACCACCGACGAAATACTGTGTATCGATAATCGATACCCGTCGGTGGTCTTCTCTTTCTTACTCCAGCCACAAAATATCGTAGAGGGCGCTATAAAACACCGAATTATCCAAGTGACACAATCTCCCATAAGGCTGGCAGTCTTTCTAAATATCTCGTCGGTGTCAAGAGGGTATTCGACAGCATCATTGGTAATAGGAATTCTTATAATCGTTAAACAAGCAGAGACAATAAATTTATCAGTGTACATTTATTCATAGTTCAAAAGTTATTCTGTACCTTGAGTTCTATCATCTATCTTTGCTAAAAAATTAGATGACAAGATGGTCAAGGGAGTGCTTGTCGACGCCATTGGCGAAAGGAATTGTTATAAACATTAAACAGCCAGAAATAACAAATGAAATACCGTGAGAATGTTCATGGTTTAAAAGTGATTCTAATACCTTGAATTCTATTACCTACCTTTTCTAAGAAATTAGATGGCAACATGGTCAAAGGAGTGCTTGTCGACATCATTGGAAAAAGAAGTTATTGTAAACATTACACAGCCAGAAATAAGAAATTTGTCAGTCTATTGTATTCGATAATTGAATGCGTGCGAATATTCATGGTTCAAAAGTTATTCTGTATCTTGAGTTCTATCAATTACTTTTGCTAAAAAATTAGATGGCAATATGGTCAAGTGAGTGCTTTTCAACATAGTTGGCAAAAAGAATTGTTATAAAAATTGACCAGCTAGAAATAATCAATTTACCAGTTAATTGTGTTCGATAAACTAATGCGTGCGAATATTCATGGCTTAAAAGTTACTCTCTATCTCGAGTTCTACACTTTATTTTTACTAAATAAATAGATGGCAAGATAGTTAAGGGAGTGCTTGTTGATATCATTACCAAAAGAAATTGTTATAAACATTAAACAGCCAGAAATAACAAATTTATCAACAATTACTATCACGGCGATCGAGATCTACCGAAATTAATTGGAGTGGGAGAGTTGCGCACCGCGTACCGCGCAACTGAACTCGGCGGCCGCGCTCAGTCAGTCAGTCGAGGTGCGCACTCAGAAGAGAATGGAAGTGTTGCGGGACCAGAAGGCCGAAGGACCTTGGAGCTGCCCTGGCCCACCCTGACCACCCTGGCACACTCTTGCCTACTTTCTAGTTGACCAGGGATCCTCCAGAGCTGCACTGGACATCATTGGCCGACCTTGGTCCATCTTTAGCTAGCTTAAGGTGGATCAACGGTCATTTAAAACTTCTCTGGTCCACCTTCAGCTAGCTCGGGGTGGGCTTCCTGGAAACGGCGAGGTTCTTGGAAGCTGTCTTCGCTCACCTTGGTCAACTTTCAGCAGCTCTTTATAAGTGACAATTCAAATATACACTTTCTGTTTTGGAGTTGGTGTTCATTCAATGAACATCGTCAATTATTATTTCTGTGTTTCAAATTCGAATTTGCGTCGGGACTTTTCAAAAGATTCTCTCCTCGAAATTATATTATATTATATTTTTGACAAAAAATTGGTATTCCTCCGATCGGAGGTCCCCCAGGGACTCACTCACGGATGGGGCCGTGGGTGAGTACGGGTATTGGCGAACCCGGGGCGCCCCGAGCCCGTAGGTCGTTGCGTCAAAATTTCGTTCGATTTATTTTTTATTGGAATTGTTCATCTTTCCAATCGAAAATTACTTTTGAACTTTCAAAAGTTCCTATTCCAAAATTTATATATCTGATTTCAAATTGGTTTTCCTCCGAACGGAGGTCCCTCAGGGGCTCACTGCTGGGGGTGAGTACGGGTATTGGCGAACCCGAGGCGACCCGAAGCGCCATTTCAGTAGTTTGAAGTTCTGACTTCAACTACTCTCGTTAGATTCGCACTCTTGTGCATATTAGGTAGGCCGTACCCGTGTACGGGGTTAGCTTGGCTCTCGTGAGCTGGTAGATTCGCACTCTTGTGAGTGCTAGGTAGGCCGTACTCGTGTACGGGGTTTGGAATTGTTTCTTCAAATATTGTCATCGCCATCGTTTCGACTTCTTATCTTCGCCTTCTTTTATTTTGTATTGTACCTAATTATTCTTAGTCTGTTTCAGCTAAAATACCAGAACCGAGCATCTTGGTCGTCGAACGAAGACATCGCATCAACCTACGCATCAAAGAAGACTCCGGAGTAGTTGTGAGTTAGAATTAGTTGCCGAGCAATTATTGTGGTAGCTTCATTTGTTTAATTTCGCTTACTGATTTGAGTCGTAGCCTTCTGTTATGATTCGTTTCTTTTCCGTTTCGGAGAATCTCAGCCTTCCGCTTTGAGTTTTAATCGTTCTCTCGCGATTCAGAGCCTTCTGCTCCATATTTGTATTCACCCTTATTGTTCAGAGAATTGTCTTATTTAGTTTTTTTTTTGTTGCCCACAATAATTGCTCGACTTGCGTGCGTGCGTTATTTATTAAGATGATCTATCGTCGTTGTAATTATGTCGAGTAATTATTGCCCTAACTTCACTTTTCTCGACTCGATTGTTAACTCCGACACAGCCTTCTGCTGTGTCGGACCTTGCTTGCAAGTTTTTCACCAGTCCAGTTGCGATATTCGGCGTGGATGCACAGAGAAGGATGGTCAGGGAGCAGTACTCGCCAGGTAGAGCCCTTCCTTCGTAAAATATTCTGCCTAAGTCATGTCGACGCTGGCGTGGAAGGCGCCGGGAGCAGGGGATCCTTCGTCCATAAGTCTCATCGTCGTCGGCTGCGTCAGCGTTGCTCGTGGCGGGTAGTTGGGGAAGGTAGTTCTACCGTTCCGGTGGAGGCGTCCCTGACCATCGTTCTCTGCGAGGAAGCGTCGGGTACCCTACTGGTCGGCAGATAGCTTGCAAGCATTGTACGCGTCGCGTAAAACCCTTGGACCAGAGCCTTCTGCTCTGGTTCGGTTTTCTTTCTCTCATTGAAAGAATCAGAGCCTTCTGCCTGATTCGTTCTTGATCCCCCGTGGATCGGAGACTTCTTCTCCGATTCACACCTTTTGCCCCGTAATAATTACTCGACATACGCTAAATGGTAAAGTGAACTTTTCTTTCTGTGGAAAAGTGAGCTTTTCCATTTAGCGATTTGCGAAATTTAGTTTGTAAAATTGTTGTAAATCGTCATTGTAAGAAAGGGAGTCAGAAGGAAGCGTATTGAATTCCTTCTGGCTTCCTTTCGGGTCTCTTGTGCTGCAACCTCCTCGTGGTGAGACCTGGGCAATTGGTATTATTCTCTATTTGTAAGAACTTCAAGTAATCTTACAAATAGAGAATAATATCGAGCTAATAGCTGCACATAATTTACACTTTGCGATGACATTGTAAAATAAAATTTAAGAGTTACTAATTGAATTGTGTCTGAATTTACTTTAGATTAGCTCGGGACGAGCCAAGGACCCTTCAATGCTTTCCTTGTTCATCCTGGAACCACCTTCACCTTCTTGGTAAGCTCCTTTCAATTTTTAACTGAAACACACAGTTTGTGTTTCGGATTACCTTGTCATTCAATGAACATCATCAACCTTTTTTCTGGATTTGTAATTGAAATTTGCTTCTGAACTTTTCAAAAGTTCCTTTTCTTAAAATTGATATGTTTGACTTAAAATTGGTATTCCTCCGATTGGTAGCCCCCCAGGGGCTTACTCAGGGGTGCGTTCCGTGGGTGAGTAAGGGTATTAACAAACCCGGGGCGACCCAAGCTTGTAGGTTGTTGCGTTCTAATTTCGCTATATTTATTCTTGATTAAAATTGTTCAACTTTACAATTAAAAATTATTTCTGGACTTTCAAAAGTTCCTCTTTTAAAATTTATTTATCTGATTTAAAATTGTTATTCCTCCGAACAGAGGTCCCTCAGGGGCTCACTGCTGAGGGTGAGTTCGGGTATTGGCGAACCCGGGGCGTCCCGAAGCGCCATCTCAGTAGATTGAAGTTCTGACTTCATCTACTCTCTTTAGTTTCTTGTTGGTTAGGTAACATGCACTCTTGTGCATGTTAGGTAGGCTGTACTCGTATACGGGGTTAGCTTGGCTCTCGTGAGCTGGTCGTAGGTCTAGCTCTCGTGAGCTGATTAGATTTCGCACTCTTGTTTGTTTTCTTTTCATAGTCTTCTATTTTGGTTCCTCGATTGTATTGTGTCTAATTATTATTAGTCTGTTTCAGATAAAGTACAAATGAGCAAATTTATCGTCAAACAAAGACACCGTATCGATCGAAGACTTCACATTATTTGATAGTTAGTATTAGTTGTCGAGCAATTATTGTGTTAGATTCAGTTTGTTAAATTCGCTTGTTGATTTGGGACACAGCTTTCTGCTCTGACCAGTCGGTAGTGACCAGAGCCTTCTGTTCTGGTTCGCTTCTTTCACTTTTCTTTTTTGTAAATCTCATCCTTCTGCTTTGATTTTGTTATTGTTGCCTCGCGACTCAGAGCCTTCTGCTCCATTTTCATATTGTCTTACATTGTTCAGACACTTGCCTCATTTAGTTTCCTTTTCTTCCCACAATAATTGCTCGATTTGAGTGCGTGCGTTAGTTATTAAGACCTATTTTATCGTAGTTGTAATTTTTTAAACTTGCTTGTTGTGGGCCAAGGGTCCTTCCTGCTTTCCTTCGTGCTTTCCTTGTTTACCCTTGACCCATCTACGCCTTCTTGGCAGCTCCTTTTAATTATCAATCGAAACACACACTTCTTGTTTCGGAATACTTTTTCTTTTTCATTCAATAAACAGCGTAAATTTTTTCTAGATTTCTAATTGAAATTTGCGGGGTTATTAGCTTGTCTCTCGTGAGCTGGTGTTAGGTTTTGCTTAAAGTTGTCATTCCTCCGATCGGAGGTCCCTCCATTTATTATAAGTATATGGTCTAAACTTTTCTTGGATCCAGTTGCAACATTTATCGTTCGTGAGCGTAAGAAACCTAGTTGTTGATAACGATGTCGGTACTTCAAATTGTGAGACACCAAATCCCATATGGTGATTGGTCTACTCCTATACCTCGTCTGTGCTAATACTCCTAAATTCGCAAACCATCGGTAACATTGGTCGCCTCTTTTCCCTGCGACCGGGATCGAGATTACGCTCCCGATCCCGTCCCGCCGCCTCCTTGTGGAGCATGACTTGCTTACAAAAATAGGCGAACATAAGATGCAATGTCTGGGCTGGTCTGTGCTGAATAGCAGTCTTTAACAGTATCTCGTTGGTGATATCAGTAAAACAGTATTAATAAAATAATAACCTTCATTATTTCTAGTTATTTGTTCATAATACCTGCGGGGAACGTGTTTGTGACATTTTCTTGATTAAAATGAGTTCAAATACGACTGTGTTTGGACAGTATCATCATTTCTCATAATGTGACTACGCTCATCTTAGTTAAACTTGAGATGTCGATATTAGTTCCTGTTGTTTCTTATATTTTTAGTTCATAATATTAGTTACATGTTCATATTATTAGTTCAAATCTAATAATAATATTGTGTATCGTTTTTACTACTTCGTAAGTGACGAATGTAAACACAATTCTTTAAGGACTGAGTACTGATTGTGTCGTCAAATTCGCCCCTACTGTCCCATGAGTGACTAAATAGTAAACAATTTCATTTTCCGTTTTATTTTTACAAAACTTTAACTAACAGATTTATGATCTATATTTATTTACTTTCATGCTTGCTTATATTGTAATGAGTTACAATCACTTATTAATTAAGTAAATGTTATCCAAATTATGTAATATTCAGGTTCATTTTTTCGCTCTCCATATATTGACTGCTTTAATCTTCAGTCCCTTTTTCTTTTCTATTCTATTTGTTGTTCTTCGCTACGCTTAGCGAACTACAAATAACATAGTACCTACATAATAAGTAGATAACGGTTTCTTATATCCTAAATTTTTGTTTCTCTCAAAATTTGTACATCTTTCTTAATTGAATAAATCTTCATTAAATTGTGCGTTCATCGTTTCATATTATATTTGTCCAGAATGATATTAACATACTCACATGTATATTAGCAAAACCCACATGTTCCTTCATATTTGTTTCTCAATAAAATTACATCCAGGTACAATGGTTCCAGTAGACTGAGTGCCCAGTCAGATCAGTTCAAGTCAATAAAACTACATTGATATACAAATTTAAAAATCAGTTGATTGCATTTTTATTTTCTAACCACTAAATTAATATTATAGAAGATGCGTTAACAGCTGGTATACATATGAAAAAAGCTACAAAACTCGTCGAATAGTCGTGTTAGGACACCTTTTATTGGCTTAAAGACAATAACAATGATTAGATACTTCGTCAAAGAAGTTTCCAATAAATATATTTTAATTAACATATCTTATTTTACATTCAAACAGTGGATAACATGACTTTCATGAATTATCCAGTAAGGAGCTCAAAAAATGTTACTTTGAGACGTGTTCTTCAATTATTGAATACTACTAAAACTCAAAAGCTTAATGCTATGATTCTCTTTGTCAGATAGCCCTGTGCGCTTGTTTCGTTAACTCCTTTAACAAATCAAATTTATCGCCAAACGTTTAGCGAACTGAATAAACGGACAAAAATATTTCCATTGTTGTAGTCGAAAAGTGTAACGTCAAAGTGCAATCACACTTTCTCGACCTGCTCCCACGCCAATCCATTTAACTGAAATTAACATTTTCTCATTTCAGATTCAAAATAGAATTATAAACATAATCATGAAAAATTGTATCAAACACAATACAGAGTAGCCCATGTAAATCAATAAATAATGTTTCATGAAATATTACCTGGTATACCAAGATGTTCTTGTATTAGTTGTATGTATTTTCTAGCATTCGATGGCAGTTTTTCTAATGAACGCACACCCTCTGTTGTCGATTGCCAGCCATCGATACTTTCATAAATTACTTCTACCTTTGCTAAATCAGAAGTACTGCTTGGAAAATAATCGATTTCTTTTCCATTTAACCGATATCCTACACCAATTTGAAGTTTTGGAAGAGTATCTAGAATATCTAATTTCGTCAAACATATCGACGTATATCTGGAATAATTAAAATAAAGATATTAATCGACGTTTTTCATTGTTATATTCGTGTCTACATATAAACATTATCTAATGTAGAGCAGTTTGCAGAAGCATTCGAATACTTGTATGTATTTACAATATTTGTCAGATATTATGTGTACATTAAACAAAAACAGTGTTGTGCTGTGTTGTGTTGTGTTAACTAAATTAATTAAAATCAATTACAAAGTTTTTCATATTGCATTTAGAGTACTTTTGTTAGCGACTGTAGGCAAGTTTCAGGTTTGTAGTATATATAATCAAAACATTCCCTACCCATTCACCATTGCAGTGAATTTGAGGAGAGGTAGGTCCAGCCAACCACATCGTCTTTTTCTGTTTGTGGTCACTCCAAACTCGTGACCTCTCCTCTGCAAAAGATCGCCTGTGGCATCCAAAAGTTCAGTGGGAAATGGTCCATCACCCACTCTTGTAGTATATGCTTTAACAACCCCAATAACCTCTCCAATGTAAGATGGTGGAAGTCCAAGACCTGTGCAAACTCCACCTATACTGCAGTTAGAGCTGGTAACATATGGATACGTTCCAAAATCTATGTCCAACATTGCAGCATTTGCACCTTCCACTATAATCTTTTTTCCTTCGCGTAATGCTTGGTGTAAATACTGTACAGTTTCTTTTACCAGCGGCCGTATTCTCTCTGCATACCTGCAAACATAAAGAAAATGTTATTTCCTTGCTTAACTTTTATTTAACATGTTGAAACGAAAGCATTGACTGTTACGTATGTCTTTGAAGTTATAGTCAATAAACACAAGAGCAGAAATTTAGTTCTTGAACTTGTAACATGAAATTAAACCTTATGACTCCAAGAATGTTATAACATGATTATCAACCAAACAAATCGTATCATTGTGCATATATTAACCTATCAAGCGACTGATCTTTTAATTCTAAATTCTGGAAAAGATACAATAAGGCACAAATTAAGTTAATGTAACAATTGTTTCCTCGCGATCAATATAAATACGATATTGTTTGTACCAATATATAATAAATACGATAAAACAGTAAAGTGAAAAGATTGTCAACTATATCAAGACGAGAGTAAAAAGTTTCTTATTTGTGGGCGATTAAAATTATGAGTAAACATGTAGAAAATAGTAGAGATTGTTTGCAAGAGTAGAATGTATTTTAATTATTAGTAAATAAATAACGAACTTATGAAGAAAAGGCTACCAATTAATTTGTGCACCTAATACAATCTTGTGTTTTCTGTGGTAAAATAAATTGTGCATTAAGATAGTATCGGATGAAATCATGTTAATGTTAGAATCAATGAATACATATCACTTGAATCGTACAGTTACTTTATTTTTTGTTACGAATCAATGGTAAATTCTGTTTGAAATAAGAAATGAAAAAATACGCACTCTTTGTACCGTTGAAGTTCGGCTTTCACGTCAACCTGTAGCGCGGGGAACATTTTTTGATAGGACGACACCAGCGATTCAAACTTTTGAGAGAACTTATCAAAGTTTCCAAGAAGATCGCCAATTCTTATTCCGTTTCTGGCTGCTTTGCTCGAGTACGTCGGTCCAATTCCTTTCTTAGTAGTGCCAAGTGATTGCGTACCTTTTTCCAATTCTTGGAGGCCATCGACTTGCTGGTGCAAATCAAACACCATGTGTGCACGATCGGAAATCACTAATCTTTCTTGCCAGTTTTTCAAACCTTTCTCTTCGTTGCTTTCTAACTCTTCGAAGAGCCCTGGGAGATGTATCACCACTCCGTTTCCTGAAAGACATCCATTGCACTATATAATCTCATTATCTAATAGAAAATGTTTACAAGATTAGCAGTTTTTAGTTTGTGATAATACGAAAATTTCACAAATTTATTCTGCTTCTTTCCATCCGGAAATGTATATCAAAAACATGCAAAATTTAATTGATAGGTTTAACTGGTTATTTCAGATGAAATTCTCCTGCATTCAAGAATAAGAAAATATCTTACAAATATTTATGCTATTCATTCAATATGTGTTGATATATCAACACACACGATCAAAATTTCAGCTTTCTATGAGTTATCTTTAAATTAATTCCCACAGCTTTTTTTATCAAACTTTCTTTGTCGTTAATAATTTATTAAAAGATTAAAAAAATAGAATTTGACTTCGATATAAAAGAAGCAAATAACGTCTATTAAACAGATTCTGTTTGAAATTTTCATCACAAGTTTGACTCCCTATTATAATGTAAGCATACGATTAAAAAGTCTATGTAAAGTATTAATTTGAAGTTCTATTTAAAAGGATTTTGTGATTGTCAGATTGTGTAAAGTTTTAATAGTACTGGGTAGACATTATTTTTACAACAATGTGTGCTTGAATGAAGAAATTTATTTCTAATGGAAGCATCTTTGCAATTTTAATAATTATAGGACAAAAGATGCAAAACCGGTATTTGACTCGTGGGATCACACTTTACAGATTTTTGTGACTGACTATATGTGCGACATTGAAGGTTATAAAAAAAGAAAAAAATTCATAAAAACGACGTAATAAAAGCGATGACCGTCGTAATAAAAATGATATAACAGAATGAATTGATGATTGTCATAAAAATAACGGAGTAAATATCGTGAGTGGCGATGAAGTCATCGAAAGAATTGAAGATAATGTAAACGAAGGTCACACGATGAAGTGGATGATATTCTAACGAATGTTCGCACATATCGAAACCATTAACCATTCATTGCCTCAGAAATAGTTAGACGATCGCGTAGAACAAAATTTCATATAAATATTAACGCTGCACAAATGCAGATAACTCGTGTACACGTACAAAGTTTTAATATAAGTAATATGTTATTCCGTGTTTTTTTTTCATAGAATAAAAAATCAGAAGTGTTATGAACAACGTTCTAGTTTTCCAAGAAAACTAAAACAATCGTGTTGTTATTATTATTTTGGTTAATACAATTTTTTGCCGCGGAACAAGTCGCACCGTGTTAGAATTCATAGAATTGACGTTCGTAAAATAAGTTTTATCAACTACTAATATTTACCTCACTAATCAGAACTGTAAATACCAGAGATTACTCTATCGTGGATTGTTTTCGAAAAAATGTAAAAAATCGGAAAGTACTTTCAACATCCCAGTGTTCTTCAAAGCGAACTGTATGAAAAGTCAATGAAGCAGTAGTACGGAAAATATGAAAACGATATTGTAATGAAGCTCACATAAGTACTAGGGACCGTTCGAAACTAATAATTGTAACACGAATATTTTCATAAAAAGCAAAAGTATTGTATATATCACTGTACATTTTGATCTGTTTTCGTACTCTTCATACAAACATTGAATAAAATATTTGAATTAAAATTCTATACGTGTGTATTTAGTTTTGCTGCTTGTTGTAAGTATCATTTACAGTAATATCTCCGTAACTGTCGTATCATCCGGTCCGCCGAGCGACAGTTCTAGAGGAGGTACTACGTTCTTTGTAGTATGCCGAACGTACAGAGGCATAGCGATTGAAAAAGAAAGAGGGACTTGGGTTCGACGCTTCGACTCCCTGCTTCTCTTTCTATTCCGTTCGCCGTCCTCTTTCGTGCCTGAAACTTCAATCCGACACTTTATTACACAAGTGATTAACAGCCGTAATTATATCGTGTTTGGTGTCATTTTAATCAGAAAAAAGAGACGAATAAGCTGATAAAAGCTTTGTGAAAAAAAAACAAAAATTATAAAAGTTGCAATCTTTTGCTTTGCTTGCATTAGTGAGTTCTGGTTCCAAGGGGGATTCCCCAATGGTGGGGATAAAATTTGTACAGTTTCGGAGATATTACTGTATTTATAACTCTTATGTATAACAGTTATTAATCATTTGATAATGTAAAAGTAATTTTCTTGAACAGACAAGCTAAAGTAAAATTATTTCAAAATAATATATAATCAAATAAGATAATATATTTAGCCAGATAATCATTTTTCAAATGAATGGTTTGAATAATGCTCAAGTCTGGATGTAAGTAATCAATATTTTTACCGGATGACTTGTTAATTGTAGTCTTAGTGTTGCAATATATTTTTCCTTGCCCTTCTCTATTTTGTCAAAAAAGATAAATAAGTCTTAGCAATTGTAAAATAAAAAATCCTGAAGCCCGGTATTTTGGCAGGCCCGGTAGTTCTATTATGAAATCATGAAAATAGAACTGTCCTTACCTATGAGTGACATACACTCAGGATTGATTATCCCACTGGGCAAAAGGTGGAAGTGGAACTCCGAACCATCTACTACCACAGTGTGTCCAGCATTGCTTCCTCCCTGAAAAATCGAAAAAAACTTCTTATCTTCGCGTACACATTTAACGATTTTACAATGTCGTTGAACCCTTAAGTGAACTATTGGAATCGACGTGGACCCACGTTCAAAATGCAAATAATTATTTAATGCGTAACTATTAATATATTTTTTTATGTTATTACTTTACTTATTCAACCCCACGGCTAGGAATAGGAATCGGACTTGGTTTTACAATAAAGCTAACTTAATCCATGCATCCTGCTCATTCGCCTGTTTCCACTCATTCCTCTTCTTACATGTCTTCTATCCTAATTACTTTATCTACCCTATTTATTGCACATTTTTCTATTCTTTGGATTTACCAAAAATTAATTTTAACCCTTCATAATTTTGATACATTCGAAACAACGGAACAATGCTCTTAAATTTTCCTAATTTTTTACTCTTTTATATTTCACCCCAATTTCTTCATAAACACATAAAAATCCGCAGTGTAGCTACTAAATTTAATCGTTTTAATGTCTTCATATACACTCTCCATTTATTAATCAACAAACAGTCATTGTCATCTATGATAAGCGTCGTTAATACAGTTTGCAACAAAACATTTCTCTACAATACGCCTGAATAATTGGAAAAAGTTTTTTAGCTCTACATTATTTAGTTTTTCTATAATAAATTCTTAGAGATCACCTACTTTTGAGAGATTTGCTGGCGGGGTACCCTTAAGGAAAATAAGTTGAAAAATTAATTTAGTACGACATTTTTCCACAGAATAGGTGACTGATACATTTTAATGTTATGAGCACCGAGTAAACATGAAATGTAAGTTCACATGTTGTTGAACAATATTAGCTGTCATTCTACATTTACACCTTATAAAATTATCTAAAATTCGATATAGGATTAGGCTGTGTAATAAGCTTGTTTACACAGATAACTATCCACATTCAAAGAAATGTCGATCTGAAAATGTTTTTCAGGCCAACTGCGGTAAACATACGTAATGATTTAATAGTCGATGTGACATTCACTGCTCATTAAAAACAAAAAAAGCACATCACCCATTTGTTGAAACAGTGACGTAACTGAAAGATAATAGATTTTAGAGGAAACGAGTTTGAGTGTTCTGAATTACCATAATTTTATAACAACATTGCATTGAGATGCAAAAAATAGTATGATAAGAGATAAAAACAAAAAAAAATTGCCTTAAAAGTTTTCAAATGCATAGTCCGATTTGAATGACGCTCGATATTTGAGTGATGCAATAAATGCTCCCATTACTATAGTCGCAGTCGTGTAGATGCCCTACCTCAAAATCTTTATTCAATAGTCATTGAAAAACCGCCGATCTGATGCATTATTTACGTATTATTTTTTCATTTTGCATCAATTATACATTTTTATAATTATTAAGGCTATCAACTCCTTGAACGTGTGCGTTCCCGATACGATACGAACACCATTCAATCGTTCAACTTGAAATTGTTGTCAATTCAAATTCGCATAAAACGACCAATTTTTCAATGAAAACCTAACCTATACTAAATACCCATTACTTTGTATGAACAATTTATGTTTAAAAATTGCTGATACACGTTCAGCAACATTGCGGGCAAACATATGTAGAGTTTTGTAGCTGATATTAAGAACTGTTAGCGGCGTGACTTTGAAGAGAGTTTTACCTCCAAAAATTATACATGATATTGATTTCCGACTAATTATGCACTGAAATATTGTTACAACGCTCTGTACGATCTGCGAGCAATCATTTTTTAATTTGCTCATGTCAAAATATTGCTACCGAAGCAATATAGCTGCTTATTATATTAACCGTAACAAAATTCTTCGATCAAGAGCAACTGTGTGCCAGTTGAGATTCTTATCGAATCAATATCAAAACACTGTAACAACGATCCATTATTGTTGTAAGTGACTGTCCGCTAGGACCGTTGACAAAACCGCTGACTCCCGACAGTATTCGCATCGGTTGACGCCTGAAACGCAAAGAAACGCGATATGAACGCAAGCTATCGCGTTGTATAGAATTTTGCAAACAGAGCAACCGTTTTCTACCACTCAGGTGTGAGAATTTTATCGTTTCAAGCGTCGCATGTTTCAACACCATTAGCCTGTAACACGTCCACTTTATTCGATCTACTCACTAATTACTGTTTATTTTTCATAATTATGTTCCGATACTTAAAGCTACAAAACATGGGTTGACAATGATTATTATATTATTACAATCTTTTTTCCCCGCCAGGTGTGGAGTTTATTCCAAAGGCCTAGCAATTAATGTATCGGTGGACTGCAGATCTTATGTATTTATAACAAAAATTGAACGCATGAAAAATAAAATTGTAATGTAGTTGAGAAAATTTAAGAATACTGTAATCTTGATTATACGTTATTAAATAAACCTTGTTAAGCTACAAAGTCAATTTCTATTTAAAAGTACTCACAATAGCTTCTGAAAGTTTTGATTTTGCATAAAAATGTAGTCTCCATCAATGATTATAATATTTGAGTATCATAAGTGAAAAGTAAATTTTACTATTTTTTCGTACTTCAAACTAAACATAATTTTTCCAAAATTTTCTTCGTTTCTTTATATATCATCTAGCAAACTAATCCATCTTACTTGGCAGAGGAACTGAAGTCGTTTGGTTCATTTATGAAATGTTATTCCGATTCAAAGTGAGTTAAATGCCACCAATTATGAAATAAAAAGTGCGATAAAAAATTACACGATGCGACGAATGGAATGATCGAGCATAAGCGAGGAAAAGATAAAGAATCGGACGATTGCAATTAACCTCGAATGACCTTTAGCAGACCCACGTGCCCTAGGTTAATGAACTGCTTTGTTCAAACAGAGCCGAACTTCCGATTTAAAGCGAACAATTTTTCAAACGATGACTATGGTTTAGAAGCCAACTGTGTGGAATCATTAAAATTGTACGCTCCGTATACTTTTACGAACTTCGATATTAGTATGTATCGAGTATTACCAACGACGCAGAATTGTATTTCCATGAGCTACCTTTTTTTTTAAATGCTATGTTTTGTTCGTCGCGCTTATCACCGAAACTCTAGAAAACAAACAGAATAATGATAAACTATTCCCAAAATAGTTTAAAGCTAGTAACTTCCTTAATGTTTCAGATCGAGCTAAACCGTTTCAGAATTATGTTTTTAAAATGTTATACATTGCAAGAGGAGAAACCGAGATTTTTTTACTGGTCATTATTGTCATCGGAGAATATGACCGGAAAGAAATACGACGACTCTTTCAATATCAAATTTTTGTGAAATACCACTCGCTCACCGACTGATTACTGTATCTTTGGAACACCCTTGACCTACACTCTGCGACAATACTATAAGACACTATAGAATCATGCAAATCTACGTTACAAGAAAAATTTCCGCTTCCCATGTACCAAATCATTGTTAAACGATACGGAACGAAAAGAGAGTTAAGAGAAAAAGGAAAAATACAATTAAAATAATAACAAACGCGTCATCTTTGAAGCCTGGGCAACTTGCGGCTCGCGAGCCACAGACCAGTGTCGCCAGATCAAGACTTGTTCCCCCTCTCTAATTTCCCTTCCTACATGGAATCACGTGACTCCGTTACTGGCAGAGAGAGGGTAACTTTTCCCCCTCAATTCGTACTCCCTCCCCTCATCTGGCGACACTGTTGCCTATTACCGTTAACTATAGTATTGTTAAACGTACATTTTCAATTTACTGCTTCATAAAACACTTTATAATAATTTGATGTAGCTAGATTTTCATTTAAGAAGTGATTATTTGAATGTAAACTCGTCAATTTATGTAGCTTTGATAATTGATCACCTAATTTAAATTAAAACGTTTTTCGAAAAAATTCATGTTCTTCCATTTTCTACGCCAATGAGTTCGTTGTTTCGTAAAGCTCAATCATATCTTTGTTTTTTATGAAGACTGGTTGATGGCAGTTTTAAACGGTTTCATGGCGTTTGAACGTAACCAATATCTAGAGTTTAACTTGCTCGGATAGAACTTTTAAATGAGACATTAAAGGTCCTAATCGATGCTCCTATCACGCTATTACATGTTGTGAAGGACATTGGGGAATATGCGGAATATTGAACAAACACACGGGGCAAGAAGTTACTAGTCTATCTATACAATCAGGTTCCCGGAAGCCTTCTTGCCAATTCTCGTCGGTCGTAACACACCAATTTTGCACGTCATTTTTCTGTTTTATAATAACCGCAAATTTGCTAAGCGCGAATTTGGAAGACGTTTTTCAAACAGGATGCCCAACTAGAAAAGAACTAGAAAAGATGGTAAAAAATACCCTTTGGACAAATTAAACGGCCGATGAGGCGTTCGACAGGGCATCAAGGAACAACAATCTTGTGCAAACTTTTAACCCTATATCTCGACCAAGGGTAGTTATACGGTAAAATGGAAAGAATTAGTGTCTGGCCTATTTTAATTATTCAGTCATATGCGAAAGTTCTAAAAAAATTTTAAAACTGCCAAAGTTGAAAATCTAGGTTGTCAAAAATGAAAAACTTCAAAAAGAATCGGAAAAATGCAGATTTTGAAATTGAAGTTGAAGAGCGACATCATTTATATTTTTACAGTAACTTTCACAACAAAGTTAAAGTGTAATTGTACGGAGTTAATTTGGTAAAGAAAATGATTGAAAAATTTGATAAATCACTTTTAGTTTTAAAATGTAACAATTTCGTTCAACCTTCGTCGAACGAAAACATCGGGTTCTTGAAAAATGCGCTCGTGTCTATAATTATTCGCAGCACTGTTGGTTGTTAGGCAACGGATGGAGCGGCGTTCTTCCGGTTACATTAACTAAAACGCTTTATTTTCGGATATTGCAAAGTCCGGACAGCGTTAACTATGTCGATAGCTATTTTACAGAGGTTTCGTTAGTCATGGTTGCGTGACGAACAGTCGCTAGTGATTCGAGCAAACAGAAGCAATGGCAGAACCTTATCCGAAAAGTGTTCACTGCTCCTTGCGAAAACACATGTCCTTGTATCGAGCCAACTTGACTATTATTTAAACGATATATTTACAAAATGATTATTTGGGTAATGTATTATCTTATTTGGCAAAATGTTATCTTGAAATAATTCTACGTTGGTTCATTTCCATAACAAAATAATATTTCATTTTTTTAAATACTTTTATCTTAATAGTTTTTTTCTAACATTTCTCCAGATTATTCCAATTTTTGGATGTAAAATAAAACAATTCTTTCATTCTGAATAAATTTCTAACCTTAGGTAATATAGAAGAAAAGGGGTAGCCTTTTACAGGATAATTTTGCAAAGATTTCCCTATTGATGATAAATAAAAACAGAACATATTTTTTAAAAATGATTGTACAAAAAATATCGCAATATAATACAACCTCCGTTTTTACCCACTCAAAAATAAACGTGTAGCTGTGACATAATTTCCTTTGCTCTTTTCCGCCTCACGAACATCACAATAATAGAAGAAACATGATCAATGTCTGAAGATTGTTCATCCTCCCTCCTTTTGTGTCTTGATCGAACAAATTTTCCATGTTTTCCTTCCATCTTGGTTTGCTTATTTTTAGGTGTACTTGTTGCGGGTTCATTGCTATAAGGGGAAGACGTTAAATCTCACTTCTCCGAGTTTTCCGTGAACGAGATATAATGCGTTTCTTGGAAACATTGATAGGAAAGAAAATAGGAGCATTCATAATAAAATGTGGTGTTTATAAAACTTGAAGTTCGTAAAAGTCTCCAGGGAGACCGGTCGCTCTAGTATCCCGGGCTACACGATTGGCTTTGTTTAATATTTTCCATTGAACAATATAAAAGCAATTTAGCCAACAAATTTTAAACAGATTTTTAAAAATGTCCATATTCCTGTCTAGATCACGAAAATGTATTAGAAACATTTAACGAAAATTACAAATCCGGAAAATAGTTAAATGAACAGTATTATCCTTCACAATCTGTTGCGCCCAAGCAACGTACGAAGTATGATTAGGCATATTACGTTTATCTCATGGAATTACACAGAATTACTGTGCCGGGTGTTAATATTTGCAATAGTCTTAATGGCACGTGTTACCTCATTGCACAACAACTGTTGCAAAATGATATTCATAAATTTTGTCCCTGCGTACAATAGTACTATGTTGATGTATTTATAGTTTCTGTTCTTCCAATGTAATTTAAATTTTGCACGACCCTACATTCGAAGAAAAATTATTTATAGGACTCTAAAGTCTATTACTTTTCATTAACTATATTGTATCTAATGGTTTTGGAAAAATAATATACATAGTGCCTGATAGATTTGTGCTGTAATATTTACAGTTTAAATCGCCGTTAAGTGATTTTAATGAAAAAAATTTAATATCTCTTTTTATAATATTCGCGGTGCTTCGAAAATAAGTATAATTCATATAGGTACAGTAATTGGTACCCCCACAGTAATTGGGTCCCTTACCCTACTTCTCTTCAAGATCTATTTCGAGTTTGTCTAAGTTAAAAATGCTTTCCCCTATATTTTTTTTTGCTTTCGAAATGAGCTTCCACCATCTTCATCTCCCGCAAAGCTATGTTGTGTTGGCAAATGAACTTTAGTTTGGCTATAGTACCTGCATATTTTGACAGTTGCTCATTGACAATATATACAGTGTATTCCACTATACATTTTTGTACGAATAAATTTCATAATTGTTTCATAATACCAGCGCTATCTATTTATCGCTCTGTGTTTTATTTGGACTTGGGCATTATCCAATTAAATTATTTGAAAAATAATAGTTAAGATTATTATCTTATTTGGCTATTTGTTATTTTAAATAATCACGTTTTATCTTATTTCAGTTTTCCACCCAATAAGTCCGTTGTTTTAGAATGAGGAGAATTTCTTTATGAGGATTTGTTTAAATAATTTGAACGCTTTATTATCACCTAGTCTGTTAGACTGAGATATGCTATCAATGTATAATTCGATAACCATATGCGTTTCCTAATTTTCCGTGAATTTCTGTAACCGGAAAATTTTTGTAATGTAGTATAACTTCTGTATCTTGCAATTAAGGCAGACAATTTTCATTTTGCATGAAAATCCGTAGTCTACCCGTAATTTACCGTCGAATATTTATAAAGATTTGAACATTTCGTGAAAGTATCACTTGTAAGTTAAATTAGGCATTCCTCACAACATCGTGGAATCTTTTTAAGCTCAAAACTACGAGAAATCAGACCGAAGAATGAAAGATTCATTATGCAAACCGTGCTAATAAAAAACTACATTGCCGATCGAGGCCGATCGACTTATAGTCGTGATTAATAAGAGCATACGCTACGGCTTATCTAGTCTCGTAATTCTTGGGAATATTAATTACGCGTCGCTGGATGTTTCTTCGAGTGAACAATAAGATCTGATGTTACAATAAAATTCTCTCTTATAACATAGATTTGTATAATTCCATGTAGTTGTCTGCATATGTTACTTCGCCACGTTACCATTACTCGTAGTCTCGTCGAGGTGGTAACGAAATTCGATTCACGAAACATTTTATATTCAATTGAATTTGTTTGCTGCTAAGTGACACCTGTAGCTTCCCGCCGTTCATGTTACAAGCATGCGAACACATAGTCGCCAGACGAGGGGAGGTAGCACGAATTGAGGGGAAAAAGTTACTGTGCCATGTACGGGGTGAACCACGTGACATTGTGACGTATGCACGACAGAGACGGAAAGCGTCACGTGACCGTGACGAAAGGGTGGGGGGAGTAACGCGGCAGAAGGGGAAATTAGAGTTGGAGAACAAGTCTTGATCTGGGGACTATGAAAACCGCGTGACGAGTAAAGCTATGTTCACACCGTGAGATCGTTAACTGGTGTTGCATGTATCTTGAGAAAGTCGCCGCTTTTACCGAAAAAAGGAGAAGAAGGCGACAAGAGGCGACAAAAGGTAGCTCGATTTAGCTTCAGTGTGAAAGCTGCTTAACAGTGTGTAATACCATGTCATCCTATAGTTACTCTTTATATGTTATGGCAATAGAATGTGCTACAGTAATAAATGTGAACATCGATTCGGAGTATTGTCGCGGAGTTTAACTATACAAGGTGTCCCAGAAAACGTGTAATGGAATGGATCACTTAAATGAAAGCACCTAAGTATCCCCGTTATGAATGATTTTATAGTGAATAACCTCGAAGCAAAATTGTACTATTTTAAGGAGCACATTTTTATTTTTAAAAGTAATCTTTTCAGAAATTTCAAGGTCACTGATACTTCCTTAAATAGACGATATATTTTATTGTATATTCTTTTAGCGCATAAAGAACGAAATCGTCGACCTGTTTAACCATACGGTTTCGATCATTGTATTTCGAGATATTTGCACCAACATTTCCTAACATTATCGAACTGTCAACGGGTCATCGGTTTGCTTAAATTTGTTTATTGCAATAGAAAATGCGGTTAATGGAGACTGAAAACAAGTTGAAAATCTATCTTTTATTTAAGACCTTTAATTTAAAATCTTTTATTTAAGAATGAAGAGGTAAAATTGGATAATAATTTATATTGACTATAAGTATAAGGTAAATATTTAATAATATTCATTTAATAAAAAATAATGTGTGTGAATTTTTTCTTTAGAGGTAATGATAAATATATATACAAACTGCATCTCTCATTGTCAGCTTTCGCTCGTACGTGGTATTTCATTGTAATCACTACTCTGTAGACGAAACATTATCGTAATTCAAACCGATAACGTTCAGTCAATGCTCTCAATAACGACTATCATAATATAAACATACGTTTCAGTAAATCAATTAAGTAATAATTTTTTGTTTTATGTAACCCCAGATACAAGTCCCTGCAATTTGTCCTCTATTTCGATAATGTTATAAGGCAATAGTATAACCAATAATACCAGAGGTGAAAATTAAATTAAACTACATACCAGGCAAGTAGAGATGTACTACTCATTACCATTATTTTATATTATTAGAAGTAATGTATAGTTACATGTATATAAGTACCAAAAAAGTATAATAATTCGGAAGTGTTTGAAAAATCCAAAACTTTATTAAAAGAAGAAGTATAAATTGAAAATCATTTGATTATTATTAAAACCAGTACGACGAAAACATTTTCATCGTATTCTCTCTTTAAATAGAGCTACAATAGTTTTTCAATGTCTACTGTTAGTCCAAACCGTAACAAATACAATAACCATAACTGTAAAAAAGCAGTGCAATAAAATATATTTGAAAAATATTACAGTTCCATTCAAAAGAAAAGTACAACTAACAATTATATATCCGCGAAAAGAGTAGAGTAAAAAATTCTTAGAAAAGAATCAGGAATCTTACGGCTTCAATAATACCACTGAAAATTGAAATAATTTCGCATAAAGGTCCGCAGTCGAATTATTACTATCGAAATCAGTTTGACACATTGGCCACGTAATAACGAAAAACGGAATGAATATAAGTTGTATCATTAAAAATAATATTAAATTGAAGACTGCATATTCGATTACAAAATTGTAGATATACAGTAAAAATGACAGCTGTCAAGTGAAGAAGCAATAAGAACACAATAAGAACAGAAAGCGATTGCACAGGAACAAATTAAAACATGTGAGAATAGAAGGCGTTCGAATAATCACGTGCTGACAAACAGTGGATGCTAAGGGGGGAGCGACGCGCGGAGTTAGGAAATAGGAGGGAAGAGCGGGCACGAGCGAGAGGGAAGAGGAAATGGTTCGCTAGCAGTTTTAAAATAAACGATAAAATGAAAGAAAAGCATGTTAACAATCCCGGAGAAAATAGGCTGGCTCCCCGGAGCATCGGGAGCGTCGGTGGATCGCCACCGGAACGCGATGATTCGCGTGTGAACTCGCGTTAAAAAGAAAAAAGCCAGGCGACAATGGAAAAGATGGAGGACTCACCTGACACCTGCAGACGACGTCAGCATCCATTGCGAGCATATCGACGACCTTGCCTTTACCCTCGTCGCCCCATTGCGCCCCAAGGACGACAGTGACTTTCGCCGTGCTATTCGATAGTCGCTGCTTTTTTCGCGGCGAGGCGAGAACGCCATCACCGTTCGCTTGTTGGACGGAACGCTGCATCTTCAAATGCCGAGAGTGTTCGTAAATTTTCGAGGAATTGAACTAACAGCGCGCGCATGTGCAAGGGACGGGATTCGTCGCGCAACTGTTCCTACATAACTGCTATAGAATCGCTCGACCGTCTCGTAAGTACTTCTCGTTCGAGGCGAGCGACATCTGGTGGAGAGAACTCAAGGTTACGTCACGGATCGTTCTTGCAGACGCGAAACTCGAGTTTTGGGAGAACCGATACACATGCATCCATTAGTGGGTCCGATGTGAACGTAGCTTTTTTACTGCATATTCGAATTAGCAATGGGTGATAAGATGTTGCACGGGTTTTTTTCGCGCATGCACGTGCAACGCAGTAACGTATCTGTATTGCGAAGAAAGTAGTACTATTATTGGCGGGAAGATAATGAAAGAGTCTCAGGCGAGACGACGAGACAAGCGTGCTGCAAATTTTTGGGAAATTATTATTAATATTTGATTGACATACACATATTATATATTCATTTTTAAAAATCATATTGTATAACAAATTTTGCGAAACTATACGGAATGACCAAGATATCCCATTTTAACCACGCTTTTACTTTACTGATGCTAAAATCGTCGCGCATGCGCGAAAAAACCTGTCCAATATACCATACTGATCCGAATGCGCATGTGTACACGGCCTGTCTGCTAAGATCACATGTATTGTCAATTGTCATGTGATTTACCAGTGTTTCTAACCTAATGCGCATAAGTGTCCTAGATTTCAGACACCTGTTATCGGTTGGTTAGGCTTTAATATGAACAAAAATGAGGAATATTGACAGCGATTTCTTATTTTAAGGAAAAATATACTCAATATTGTGAACAAATTTATGGCGTTGATGAATAAGATGCTTTGTCGATGTCTACTACTAACTGTTAAATAAATCAATTAATTCGTTAATTTATTTAGATATATCTATCCGGGGACTAAATTAGGTGGATAGGTAGCGAAAATAAATGTCAATGAGATTTTATCGAATTAACATTATTGTTATATATATATACGCACTCGTGTATATGTTATATATGTTCGCATTCTTGCAAAGTCCTTTTGTCAAACGATTGAACTGATCTGATTCGTAGAACATTACGAGAATTTGTTGAATCGTCAATTGGTCATGTGAAAGACGTCAAGTATTATTTATAAACTGATTTTCTGCTTATACGATACAGCGGTTTACTACGTATAGGTTACGAATACAGAGTTTGCTCTGTTATAAAATTCGTTATACATACTATCTCGCAAACGAAGACGGATGGAGCATATGCGTATATGCACTTTTTTTCATTGCTTTTAGGTGTACAATCGGCTCCCAAGCTGGATCCCACATGTTCTATTACGTCCTATATAGTAAAAGTCTTGATATACACTCCCGTCAATAAGTATTAGGACAGACAAAAAAGTTAAAAATCGTGACCTTTATTTCTTTTTGCAATTTCGACCAATGGTAATTTTTAAATTATTTTTTCTGTACATTATGCTGTACATTAAGTCCTAATACTTATGGACAGAGGTGTACATGTATGTAGCTGTCCGCGTAATTTTGTTGCCAATCGTATATAATACGATCGAAATATTCGCCTCATGAATTCGTGTATATTTGTTAAAAATCGTACTCTACCATGTACATTTCAAATATTTTCGCGTATTACCGCTTTTTCAATTTTACTTGTCCAGTCTCTTGCTCCTCTTTCATTCAAAGGTTAGAGAGAAAGATAGAAATAATATCAACTAAACGAAGCAGCAAACAACGGAATAAATGCTATGCGTATGTATGATGCCAAGGTCATCTAATTTGAGGATACGAACGTCAAATTTCGAGAAAAGTTTCGTTTCTGATACTCTTCTATATTCTCAGTTAAGTGAAACGACATCTAGCAGGAAAAATGAAAGATGACGTAAATAAAAAAAATGTAATTTACACATTCATTCATAGTTGTTGTAATCGGTCTATGCTGTAATACATCGTAGATGTGTAAGTAAATTATAATCAATCCAAACGTACAAAAAACTCCTTTGTTTTCAAGTCAAACTATAAAATAATTCGACGTTCAAATTGAAATAGCATTTTAACAATGAATATAAAGTTTGCAGATGTTTATTAATAATATGAACAATTACAGCTTATTTTATTTATGCTGATTAAAAATAAACCTTATGTAAACCATAATGGCGAGACATCTGTCACATGACGGGCTTTGATTCGTCCATTTCGATTGTACTAAGAACATCTTATATTTTTAATAAAAGCGAACGTAACTCAGCTCGTGACGAGGAGTCACGCGAGACTGTACCCCGTCTTGATAGACTAGAAAATTAAATGTTACGACAAATTTCACCAGTTATACATCGTTCATTATTTCTTTCGTCTTATTAATCGAGTAAAGCCTTCGACGCGCGATTTATTATAGATTTATAAAAACATTTCGTGAAACTGATAGTGACGTAAGACTGTTAGTCACGAAATGAATTGAACAATATGATCCACTAGACATCGACAAATTGACTTCGGTTGTCACTGATCAACGGAATTACGCTAATAGTTAGTTCAATAGAAATTAAGAAATTTAGAGTTCAAGGTCATTTCAAGTTTAGTCTTTTATACATGGATGGAATGCATACTAATGTTTGCTATACAGTAAAAACCGGTATATGTACCTCGAAATAAACCATTAAAAATTAAATTTAGAGAAAAAATTCTCCGCCACCTGATTCGTTTCTAGAAACCATTTAAATTGTTTAAAAGGTATGAATCTTACAATTATATTACAGACGGAGGAAATATTGTCTGTTTTAAGCGGAACGTCCTGCAAGTGGCTTATCAATAATAAAAAATGTACTCATATTCTTTAATTTTATAAATAAAACTTTAATTTACAATGAATGATCGCAATACCTTATTGAAGAAGACAAGTAGGTATATGTAAGGTATATGTAGCAAGTAGAGTAGGTATATGTAAAGATCTACTCCACTATGTGCTACTACGGGAGTCACGCCTCTCCTTAGCACGGCGATTTTGAAACCAAATTTTTACCTAAAAAGGAAAAACATTAACAATCATATTACTAATCCTAATAGATTTTTATATTTTTTATAAAATCATAATGTAGCATGAGCCACCTAACATTTGGTAATGTGTAAAGAAAAAAATGTTTTTTCGTAAAAATTTCTAGGACTCCTCAATCTCCTTTAAAAGTGTAACAAATATATGGCGCACTATTTTTCTAAAAATAATTCTTACAAAATTACCTTGTTTTCAGGGTGTTACCTTTTTAGGGGGGAGTTTCAGAGCGGTAGAAAGCTCAAGCACATCATTTTTTGAGAGATAAGCGCCGTTGCAAAATTTTTGTTCAAGAACATCGAGTTGGTGCGTCGAGAACGGTATCCGAGGATCCAGACTGACTCTTCTCTTGTACTTGTCGGATCTTGATTTTCTAGGAACTTTCGGCGGTTTGTACCTCGTGCAATGAAGCCACTCTAATTTGCTTCGAAGCATCTGCATACTTTCTGTATCATCTTTCAAACGCTCGTCTTCACTCTTCTTCGGAATATCCGAGAATAAACATTTACTGTTAGCTTCTATTGTTAAACGATCGCATTGTGATGGTTCACTGCCACTATTTTCATTTAAACAATTTGCCTGGCAGCGACCGCGTCTTCTACGATTTGCGTCACGTTTTATTTTATTATTCGTCCTCAATCTTCGCGGGGAGTTTCTTCTTTGTCGTTCGTTCAATAAACTATTATTCGCGCTCCTACAATTCACGTTAAACTCCATAAAGAAACGTCTTTTCGATCTGGTATTGCTCAGCGCGTCAATTTCTTCTTCAGCATTTACGTCATCTACTTTATTCAAATCAAACTTTTTTTGTGCAACGTGTTCCGAGAACTTGCATACATTATTGTACATTTGTTTCTGATCGGCGTTGAAAAGCTTGTTCGACGATTTATCATTTCGTTGACCATATTCGAAAATAAGTTTATCAATGAGGAACTGTTGTTTATCGATGCCACTGTTGTTCCTCAAACCCATGCCACTTTCACCCCTGTCAGTTTCGACAATATTGTTTGGGTTTCTTGTTGTGCACAGATGATCTTTCCGTCTTGCAAAATTAATTTCCATCGCACTAATTTCCGAATCGGTCGTCTCGTTCGTTCTTTCGTCAGTTTGGCGTTCACACTTTTCGCATTGATCATTGATCGCGATCGTGTCTGCTAAGATACTCTGTATACTGAAGTCTTTCATGTTCTCGTTCCGTTGTCTGTCGAAAGTTTAACTGCGGTCGTTTAATGAACTCCTGTTTATATAGGACCCTAACCATACGACCCCAAACATTGCCGAATTACGGGTTCTTTGGGGCTCAGTTTCACATTAAACGCATAGTTGAGCATTCGATGCTATCTTGTCGGCCCATACCGCAGCGAGCAGCGACTTTCAACCTGGTCCTTCATCCGAAAATTTTACCCGTAGTTTTTCCAAATAATATATGTATAATATGAATAATAGTTTTTAATAAAACCTTCTCCTGTTTTCGATTACACCTATTTTTTCATAAATGCATAAATTGTCTCTGTAAACAAGAATTCGATAGGAAAAAATGATAGCGCACACGATAAAAAACAGAGAAGTTACTTACATTTACGATAAATAAGGTAACACTAATATTTTCAAGGTAACGTAAATCTTGTCTTATTTTGCATTTAAAAATATTTACCGGGTTGTATCTATTTACACGACAGCCTGTAAAACGCGTCGAGTTTTCATAATGTTAGAATTTTTTAGAATTTTTCAGTTTTACATTGTATTTAATATTTTTTGTTCTCCGCATAAAATAAATGCTGAGACATAGAAGTATTCTAAGAAATTAGCAAAGGTAAAAAAGTTAGATGTATGATTTAATAGTATTCCTATTGAATAGAAAAATTGTTATAAGTGCAGATAGAAGATGAGGATTAAAAAATCAGGTTGATGGACACTGGCCTTTTTGTGGTGGTTAAAACTATCACATAATCCGGAATACATTATCTATTGAAATATCGATCGGAGTGTTGTAATAACAATGTAATTGATACTATTATGTGGAAAGAAATGAAACGAGAGGCGAACAATGCCTGCGCACCCCTTATACGGAGATTTGAATGAAGCAGATGGGGTGCGGTGGAGCTTGTATAATTAGAAAACTCTTCGAAGCGTGTCGGGATTATCTGGTAAGTAGATCGGAAAATAAATATTAATATTTGTTTAGCCAATAGAATAGATGTATATATATTTGATTTACAATATAAAGAATTTTACATTTCTCGCATAATGTATATATGTTTTACATGTCTATGTTTAATAAAAATGGTTGGATTTTTCACCCATTAAATTTAAGGGGACAGCCCCATATAAACGCTGAAAAAATGCTTTTTTTCAAAGTCTTACGTTGTAATTTTTTTGTAATCCATTTACTATTTTTTTTTGTAAGTCAACAGAATTTATGTCTACGTAAGAATCATTCGTCTATCTTTGTCTATATTCGTCTAAAAAATTCTGAAATTTGAATTTTTTACTTTTTTTTCAAAATCAAATTTCTCAAAAACTGAGACTTTCATGTTATGCACACGAAAGAGAGTTAGTGGGATACTGTGTATATTCTAAACAAAAATCGGTTAACATTGCTAGGAGCTACAAATGGTTAAAGATGATGAAAATTGGAGTTTTTTTATGACTCTCGGCTATTAATGGGAAAGTTTATGCGTATATACAATATGTCTGCTATTTATAAAATTTTCGAACGCTAAACGTTGGGATCATGAAATGTACCTCACAATCAGTTCAATACACTTAGCTAATCCATATGGATGCTTTCCCTTTCTGAGAAATGAGTTAAATAACATTAGAATCTAAATTCCATGTGAACGCGAGTAGTAAAAGCTAGTAATTATACAATAGGAAATATCAAAATTTTAATTTCTAATGATAGACCAACTATACAAAGGCAACAATTCTGTATATTTGTATTGATATAAGTTTATTATCATTTATGCCTACTATATTTTACAATTTATTACCCTATTAGAAACAAATACGGATTTATGACAGGAATATACGCATAAGACGGGTTTTGTATTTTTCAGGGTCTGAGAAAACAGTTAATTCATGTAAATCGGGCTCAATATATGTATCTTCTGGTACTGTTGCATACATTGGTTCGTTGAAGAATTTTCCAACCTCCCAACCTGGGAAATCTTTCATTAAGTCAGCTTCTTCTTCTCGTAGACGTCTCATGTGTTTCAACATCCTATCAACAAATGAAATTTGCCATTGAAATATTAACTCTTTGCACTCGAGTGGTCACTCTGAAGCACCACTAGAAATTGTTGTGGCATTATTTCAAAGAAATTACAAAAAATATTACAAAATATGTGTATCATTACAAAATTTGTATTTAATAGATTACTAAACATTTAAATATTATATGTGTAAATCGGATCAGTTTCGTATGAATAAAATGAAAATATTCTAAGATGGAAGAAAAATTTAATCCTTACATGCTCCTCAGAAATAGTTACATAAAAGACGTTGGAATAATGCAGTACATCTCCAAATTGTGCTTTACATTTTAAATGAACTAATTGTATTTCACAATTCACACAATATAACACAAACAAGAAGCAATCTGTGATTTTGCTGTATTTAACCCTTTGACTGCAAACAGCACCTATAAGCGTCCAACGGAAAGGTGCTCTCTTTTGTACGAACAGCACTAAAATGCGCCCAATGCAAAATACTTGTTTAGATTGAAGAAGGTAACTTTGAGACGTACACTTTGTAACAAAAACCTCAGTATACGCACTGCATAAACTGTTTACCTATCAACAGCTATATTCTTATGTCCATCTAATAACCACTTGTGCAAAGTGTCATTAAAATCAACATGTATTAGACACTAGGATTCCGTTGTTAAAGAATATTTTACTTTGCTAGTCCTGCTTAACATTGACTGAACCAAAAGAATCAGTTACGATTAGTTCTATATCTGCATATTGTTTTATGATGTCATTGTATGTCTGATTCAATATTTAGCCATAACAACAGCATTTTTGAATACATATACAAATTCATTTCATGTAAAAAATGCCAAATAAACAAAATTATGTAAAATTCTCTTACGCTCTATCCCTTTCTGCTTCCAGCAATGGCTGTAGAGCATGACGTGCACTTCTCATTTCAATTTTATTTATTTGAATACGTTTATAAGTTTTGCTGTACAAATACAAGCCTCCATATGTACAAGCTAAGAAGATTGCCAGTCCAGTGCGACCTGAAAATGGTCTTTCAATAATAAATAATTTCATCCAAGTGATCATTTAGGTAGGTGCAAACATAACTGTGGTTTTTAATTTGCAACTTCATATCCATATACCTCAACTCAGAATAAATTTTACGAATCAAAATAAAAATCATTAAAATCTCCACATCTTCATCTAACCATAAGTTTTGTAACCAATCAATTCTCTTGCAAGATGGCATCGAGATGGTTGAAAAAGTCATAATCAGTTAGAGGAAGGTCTGCGAATATTGTAGACGATTGAAATGATAAATACGATTTCATGAGAAATGACATAATACAAATTCCACAAAATCTAAATAAATTCAGTATTATGCTTTCTACAAGGGAACGCATAGCAGTCATTTTTAGTGTTCTGTATGTTAATTATAAAACAAGACATAAACGCATTCAAGCAAAAATTTATTACAAAATGAAACAACAAAGTTTCAAAGTACAGAAACTGCAGTTATTTTTGCAACAACTTAATATCTAAATTTGTGAAAGATATTTATTGAAAGGAAATTAATATTTATATATGTATACATATATTATATATAAATACCCCCAATAACGGTACGCAATGGGATTCTTTCAATTTGATAAGGTGCATATCCTCCCTTAGGAGGCATATCCTGAGGCCCCGATTTTGCTGCAGTCGCCATGTTTACGTGTGGCTACTAGTGGTTACTTCACAGTGCAAAATGGAGCATAGATAATCAAATAGACATATAACGTGTACTTATGTATATATATTCTACCACTCATATGAAGGTATTGTGCGTGCGTCAGAAAATGACTATAGTAAAGTGAATTCGTTCTAACTCTAAGTAAGACGATTCTTCGGCCAACAGCGATCCTCTACCATTGCAAGCATTATTGCTATTGGCCAAAGAATCGTCTTAGATTCTTCGGCCAACAGCGATCCTCTACCATTGCAAGCATTGTTGCTATTGGCCAAAGAATCGTCTTAGAGTTAGAACGAATACACCTTGTTAGCCCTCATCTGACGCAATCACAGTACGCTTCACAACTGCCAATGAGAAGAAGTCATCTGGAGGGAATAGGCTTTGATTGGTTGTTAGGTACACATTATTTCGCTATTGGACGAAGATCCCAGATCTATAATTCGTTATTTTAGAAACAATCGATAATCTTGTGGTATAAATGAGGGAAAGAAAAACTTGAAATTAAAAATAACGATGATAAGCAGAGTATAGTCATATTACACATTGTATGGATTACTCGCTAAATTTGAATGTGTCACATCGTTGGTGTGTTTAGTAAGGCCTTCCATCCATAATGGATTCAGGACACATACAAGGCGCATCTATAATGTATGACACAGATGCGTTTCGATTCTGTTTACCTATTATAGTGGATATCGTATGGAATTCGAAATATCTCCCGAAATACCTACTTTTTTGACATTTTGTCCTAAAACTTTTTTCTTCAAAATAACGAAAAAATCAAATAATACAAAGAAAATTATAGCGTACTCTTCAATTGTACCGATGTGCTTTCATAAAAAATCAAACCGTTCAACGATAGATCTTTACAAACAATGCAAAATTCTTCTCTACAATTTTTTTCTATGTGCAATAGAACCACAGTCATAATGTTACGTGTACAATTGGGAAAATCTTTTAAATTGATCAAAATGTGTTACAACACATTGCGTTATTAACAATAAAAATATTTTAGACACGCTAAGCGTAACAAATAATTTTAGGCGATTTTAACACAATTGCCAAGCACTGAGGGACTTATCAGTAATAACTTATAAATATTATAAAAGTATTACATGTACGAAAAACTAAATTTATTCAATGATTTCTTTCAAGAGTACCTTTACATTTTTAATAATTGTGAAATTGATAATTAAGGAATAAAATAAAAGGCTGTTTTGTTTAATCCGATAGTTTTGGCGTTAACGTAACATATGTTAACAGAAATATGTACAGATGAATTGAAAAGTACAAAATAAAATCTTTTTTGTGTTTTTTTGTCAATTTTCATAAAAGTAAAAAAAAAAAGAAATTGAGTATTTGTGCACTGACCTAATATTCCTTAGTTGAATAATGCCATGATGGTTAATATGTTTGTATTATTAACGGTGGTTAACATGTTTAAGTTTCATGTAGTTGTTAAGTTAAAAATTTAAGTTAAAACTTATTAACAATTCATTACACACATCATTATACAGTGGGACAAAGACCCACTCTCCTCTTATCACTCAATGACTTGAACTCTGCAAAAGCATCTACCTCAGCGAACACGGATAGAGAATTATAACATACAATGAAAATAAAGTTAATAAAACAGAATTAACCGTGCACTACTCTATATGTAAAATAACAGTGACATTACTTTTAGCAAGGTTTTATTCAGTAAAACGGAATATTATTGAGAATATTATTCGTTCTCCTACCCTTTTAAACTAAAACACTGATATGAAAACTTGAATAAGGTGTTAGTATACCTTGCGCAATTACCTTAAAACCGTTATACTAACACACATATTTAAATATCTGTACCAGAAAGATTTATTATTTCCTTAATGTTTAAAGAAAACAAGTGTATAAAGTAATACTTATCATAAACGTTTTAACGTAATGAAAGTGTATAACAAAGCTTATATTAATATCGTAAATTTGTATATATAAGTAAAATACTATACATTCTTATATCTTTGTTTTTTTTTTAATCATAAGTTTTTTTAATCATAACCCATCAGGGACGATGTCTGTGCATTGTGCACCATACTAACTTCGACAAATATTTCAAGATTAACAAGTTTCATTTTTATTCAGGCCGTTTCATTCACGTTTACACATGGTTCTTTGTGGTATCATGTACCAATTGTACCATCAGTGGTGCATATGACACAGAAGGTCAGATTATTAGGTCCGATGCACTTCTATGCATTATTTTTTACTTTCTAGAATTTGAACATGATCATGAAAAATATCAGAAAGTCTAAATCACTAACAGATTATGATGACATCTGTAATATCTTACAAGGTTGATCGTAAGGAATGAAACCAACAATCTAGTGTTGTCCCTGAGAGGTTAATCATGATTTAATCACTTTTCTTATCACCGTTTGCAAAATTAATTTTGGCATGTTCATCGCATAAACGTTCATATTCTTTTGCAAGAGATTCAGCTTGTGTTTTTATAGCCATTTTATCTTTACGCTCTTTCTCAATCAGTTTCTCTAGTCCAAGATTTTTGTCTTGTAGTTCCTTAAGCTGATTTTTTAATTCAGATACAGCTTTGTCATATGCTTCATTCGAATCATTCTGTGCGCTTTCTCCTGTTGCCTTTTGTGACAATAAACTTTTTGCTGTTGATGTTGCAGACTCTGCTTGTCGCATAGCTGCTTCGCTGGATGCCATCAATGTAGCTTGGGTGGAAATTAAGATCACAAGACGTCGTATAACCAGAATTAGAAACAATGCAAAACCTGATATATAAAAGTTTCTTTGCGCTCTGAATAGCCTCATGTTTCCTGTATAAAACAATGATAAAATTACAAATTAAGAGAATGGTATAACTTTAGGAACAGTACTACTATAGAGCAACAGTTGATGTATACCTTGCATTTCTGCATCTAAGTGAGAATGCTCTGTATGTTCTGTGGTTGTGGTATATTTTCGCATTTCTCTCACAGCATCCAATAAAAATAAAACTAATATAGCAAGAAAAACTATAAAAAAGACTGATGCTTTATCGCTTATACTTTGTAGAAATCTTGATTTGAATAATCTGTTCCATCTAGATGGTGATGCCACTGGCAAAACTAATAACAACACAACCACAATTTCAGCATAAAGAAACCCAGCAATCAGCGTCCACTGTAAACTCATTTTTATGCTTTCTCAGTTTATATAAATGTCTGTGAACAAACATATAAAAGATATATTATATCTCCGCAACAATATGTAGACATATGTATATCTTTCCCTTAGAATCTACAATAAGCCAAGAAATACAGAAATAAAAACCTTCATAAATTGAAATATAAACTTACTTTCATTCAAATTATCTGCCACGTATATAGTATATTATTTTAACTCTCTATCTTGAATTCAGAAAAGCTTGACCTCTGCAAATCGATATTTATTTCTGTAAGTTAAAGTTTTGTTGCTGTTAATGAAGCAAGTGTTGTAGCCATAAGGACAATTTGAAATTGAAGATTAATCCTTCGAATATGTCCAAAAATGAAACGGGTCGATTCAGGAATATAATGGTCGCAACACCTTTCGCAACAATCATTGTATATAAGGCACTATTAAAAGTACTGAGAACTATTAGGCATTTACAGATAAAAGAAAGACTGACTGAAGCACTGCTTATTCTTAACCTTTCATAACAAAATGAATATCTTCAAATTATTTTATTTGCTCCAAATGAGCATTTTGCATGGTACATTTTTAAGTACTATTTGCACCTATCACTCATTGGATACCATTGAATGTCTATGGATGCTGTACACAATCAAAGGGTTAAAAGCACTTGAAAGAATTACTCTTGATTTCCACTCTTTCCTCTAAAATATAATAATAGATTCAAGTAATCTTCTTCTTAAAACATTAATTAGAGCATATTTTAATTTCAAGAACACAATAAAATCAGAATCAATTAAAAATTTCTTATTTTCAAGAAATGAATTTACAATAGGATTTCCTTATGAAAAAAATTGAGTTTTTATAAAACTCACTAGTAGTATTAATATCCGAAAAATCACTTTATTCTATAACTTACTATGATCCACTAAACCTTGTAAATTAGCACAGACTTTTAATTATGCGTACTTACAAACACATAAAAGTGTTATCTTTGGATCGTCTAAGTTCTTTTAAAAAACTGCAGTTACATATATGCAAAATTCCAACATGATGTAGCACTTCTAAATATGGTATATTCTGAATGTAATGAACACGAAACAATTTTAATAAAATAATCCACGTCTGAGGAAAAACTACAATATTAAACCTTCTTTCTTTTTAAACAATTCTTGCACATATTTGCTTACATAAAGAATGCTCTTATAATACCTGCGATATAGGTTTAAAAATAGATGACTCAATACACGAATAAGTTTTATGAGACTTATTCAATGCAAAAATGAGAAACTAAATGTGTAACAATTTAACGTTACATATATCGAATGTGTATGAAATATATTTTTCAAATTCGCTAAGAGGAAAATATTATATGTCAAAAATGTAATACCGGTAGTTAAATAGCACGAATCACAGATAATGAGCAAGTTCAAAGTACGAGAAATCTTGGAAATTTTATAAATAACAGCTCATCCGATGACGTCGCTATCTGGTGTAAGTATGCATGCAATTTAACCACTTTATTCGCTACATCTAGGTACACCTTAAGTTGCACATTTGACTTACTGCTCATCACTGCTTATTCCTTAGGCTTATTCAGACTATAGTTATGCAGAATACTAAATTGGAAATCACATATATAGTTATTCGATAAATACTTTTCAGTGCGCATATGTCCGCAAGTGTGCAGCGCCATACGGACTCCACATATAAATTTGTTTAAATGATTAAATTAAATGGATAATAGTAATTTAGTATACTTTTACCATAAATATAGAAAGTAATTTACATTGTATGATTTCCTCTTAGTTATTGTATACATATTAAAATCGACACTCGTAACAATATCAATTGTCTTTGTACAATTTATGCGACACTTACTTATTATTAGGAAAATCGATCGAAAAATTATACGTTCTCGTATAATTGCTTTATAGAATAAACGTCGCACAATCAGTTTAAAATGCGATTCTATAGTTAAGCAAAATTATTTTTAATATTATTATTATTTATATTTTATATGTTGTTTCTACTCGTTTTTATGCTGGAAGGAGTAATAAAAGTGGACAATTTTAAATTGTACTCCGTGATTAGAGGGGTTCACATGTAAAGTAAATGCTTACTTATGTATCATACTTAGTGATGTACGAACACACCTTATTTCTTGCAATGGCGTCGCCGGTTCTTCCGGCAAACGGACGTACCACTGTGTCTTGTGTCTTTCATACTACAGAACTACAGAATGACGGACGACGTGGTAATTCTGGAAGATCCTGTCCCGAAGGAAGAAGAAGTTGCTCATTTTCAAGCACCTGCAATTCAGCATAATCCTAACGGATGGGGTCCTTGTGAATTACCTGATCAATTCAAGGATATACCTTATCAACCATTTTCGAAAGGCGACAGATTGGGCAAGGTTTGTCATACACATTTCTCTTTTAACTTGAAAACGATTTCGAAAATGCTTTCACTCATGTACTCTTTTATTGTTTGTCATAGATATCGGACTGGACAACTCCAGCTTTCCAGGATAAGAAGTTTCCCAGTAAGTATTGCTTCTTATTTCTACTTAACCTCTAGTTCCACTACTGTCGATAGTACAGCGATTCTTCGTGGAATGTTTCTAAACTTTTCAGTTACAGATGTGGTCAAATTTATAATTTATAATTTAAATTGTTACAAGCATTTTGTGATTTTAAAATGATATAACTAGAAATGAATAATAATATGTCTGTTATAAAATTTATGTTATTTGTATAATATTTAATTTTGATTAGCTCCAAAATAACTACTTATTCCTATGTGATGTTTTTTATATTATTATAAACATGTGATGAAACGAGAATTATTTTATTTATAAGTATTAATTTATAGTTATAAGATAACATGGAAAATACTTATTGGAAATAGTAACTATAATTAAATACTATTCGGTTCATGTTTCATGTGGATGGTATAGCCAAGTATAAAATATGTCTATGAATTAAGACGTTTTTATTTTTGTAGATAAATATACATCACAGTTTGGCTCAGGTAGTCAGTATGCATACTACCATGATGAAGATGAAACAACATTCCATTTGGTTGACACAACTCGTGTGCAAAAACCACCGTATCAACGTGGTGGTCGGTTCCGACACAATCAAAGGAATTTACGTGGTCGCGGTGGACAGCGGGGTGCCTTGAGCCAGATGCAACAGCTTAGTAAACTAAAACTCCGTGAACGAGAACGTAAGGGTCAAACGAAACGATGGGGTAGACAGCAAGGATTACGAAACCATAAAAACCAACCCCCGATTAAAATTCGTGACGCATCTGTTACTGTAAGACCTGATTGGGTAACTATCGAAGAAATGGATTTCCCTCGCTTAGCGAAATTATCTTTACCTGGAGTAAAGGATGGCGAAGACATTTTATGCTGTGGCTCCCTCGAGTATTACGATAAAACGTATGATAGAGTAAATGTTAAAAACGAAAAACCATTGCAAAGAATCGACAGAATTTTCCATACGGTTACAACTACTGATGATCCAGTCATTCGCAAACTCTCAAAGACAGAGGGAAACGTTTATGCTACAGATGCAATTTTAGCAACAATCATGTGCTGTACTCGAAGCAATTACTCATGGGATATTGTAATTGAAAAAATTGGAGATAAACTATTTTTTGATAAACGTGACAGTACTGAATTTGATTTACTGACTGTAAATGAAACCAGTGTTGAGCCTCCCCAAGATGATGGAAATTCCTTAAATTCTCCTAGGAATTTAGCCCTAGAGGCCACGTTTATCAATCATAATTTTTCGCAACAAGTATTGAAATCTAGTGAACCTCGATATAAATTCGATGAAGGAAATCCATTTATTTCGGAAGAAGAGGAGGGTGATGTTGCCAGTGTTGCATACCGATACAGGAAATGGGATTTGAATAATGGAATTGTTCTTATCTCAAGATGCGAACATGATGCTGTTATGCAAGGTCCCAATAATGAAACTCAGTTTTTGACTATTAAAGCACTGAACGAATGGGATTCAAAGTTAGCCAATGGTGTAGAATGGAGACAAAAACTAGACACTCAGCGTGGTGCAGTTCTGGCAAACGAATTACGTAATAATGCATGCAAGTTAGCAAAATGGACTGTACAAGCATTATTAGCTGGTTCTGATCAACTGAAGTTCGGGTATGTGTCAAGAGCAATGGTTAGAGACTCCAGTAAACATGTTATTCTTGGTACGCAACAGTATAAACCAAATGAATTTGCAACACAAATCAACCTTAACATGGACAATGCTTGGGGTATTTTGAGATGTATTATTGATATTTGTATGAAGCAAAAGGACGGAAAATATCTTATTATGAAGGATCCTAATAAGCCGATGATAAGATTATACGATATACCAGATAATACATTCGAAAGTGAAGGAGAGGACGATGAAGATGATGATGAACCTGTTAACGATGCTTTCCAAAGTTAATAGACTCGTCAAGGTTGTCCTGGATCTTTCCTAATATTGTCTTGAAACTCATTGATTTGTACTATGAGCATACTCTGTAAGAGACAAACATGTGGACAAATAAACAACTTCTAATTGAACCTGTTACAAATCCAATTGCTAAAACTATCGAAAAATTTCATATTTTCTAATATATATTGTGAAGATTTATATTACAATTTTTTTAATTTTCAATTTACTATATTTTTTGTATGGTTTATAATTATTGTAGATAGTGTGTACTTTCCAGCTTAAATTAAACTTCAAAAATTATTGACGTATAAAATCGTGTTTTGTTTTATAAATGAGTTAGGTTTTCGAATCTCCACTCAAACTTGTTTATTAGTTAACATTCGAATCACTGTATGGTGCAGTGCTTTCTTTGTTTCATTAATCATTCATTTCTTTAATTTTGAAGAAGCTTTATATTTTTAGGAATTAATATGTCCTTTAAAATAATTTTTTATTTAGACAAAAATTTAAATAGATCATTCATAGTGTAACTAGGGAAAACATGAATCAGAAAATAGTGTATGTATGTACATCTAACAAATATTTATTATTGCAATTAAAAACAGAATTCGAAATATAATGAATTATATTATGTAAATATAATTCAACGTGTTCATGAAAATTTTATGGATCTTGACAAAAATTTCAAGCTTTTGAAACTAGCCGTTTTGGCGCGAAGCCTATACTCCGTTCGCTGTACCCGTTCTCTGATTGGTCGGAATTTCTTGCTAATCCATGAGCAAAGTTGTAACCTACAGTAGTTACTTCGGATCACCTCAGAAATCAAAAAGTGTTCCACCATTTTTGGAGCACCCTATAGATTATATTAAGATACGCAAACTATGAAATTAACGTGAGATCATAAAATAATGTGACAGTAAAAATTGGTATGTTACAATATTGATTTATTAAACATAATATTATTTTTTCTAGTAAAGTGAAACGTCAATTATTTAAATGAATGTTATATACACGTGTACTGATAAGTAATGTAATTCTACATATACACGAGTATATGTTTTCTAATTAAACATTATGAAATTAGGATATTTCGAACGTAAAATCCATACACTATAAATTTGAAGTATAACTGAAGTGGTCGGTATTATGTAAAAGGATAACTTTATGTAATATAGGTATACAGTTTTTTAAAAGAAATCATCTCAATATTATAATTTTATGTTTGGACATTTTTACTAGTATCATAATACTATTGGTGAGTAAAAATAATTTAAACAACAAAAAAGATGCCTAATAATAAAACATAACACAACTATATATTTAGATGCAACGGCAATGGTCATGAAAATTTGTACGTGTGATATGTTAGTATTATTTTTTATTAACATCTTTTAATGAAAAGAGCATAAAGGAGTTTTTAGACATATATTTCTATTTTGTGAATTATTAAAGTGTATGGGAGACATAACAAATTTACTTGTTTTTCTGATACGAGATTAGATCGGCTCGAATGAGGTTATGTAGTTTTCTGTCAAGGAAAAATATTAGTAGAATATATTTGTGTAGATATATTTAAATGCAAATTTCATTTTCAAAAACGATCAGTCCAAAAATAAAATTCAAAGTGGTCACATTTCTGATGATAATAGAGAACACATTAATCTTTCTTTAAACGGTTCTTATAGCTAAAATTTATGAATTGCTACATTTACCATAAATTAATAACAGTCACAGCTTAAATTAGAGAAGATGAAATAAATATTAATGGGTGACAAATAATTCAAGTAAAACTAAGTTCATATTCAGATTTATCGAGGAACAGAAGGAAATGAAGAAAATTATTGTTCTGTAGAAGTTTTTAAGTTATCAAGATTACATTATATGTATAAAAAGAACTATGATCTAAATTCTGATAGTTTTACTTGGGTTTTCAGACAAATTCTTCTATGTATTTTTCATTAATCACAACTTGTGAGACAAGTATAAAATAAATGTTTTGTTTCCCTTCAAGATAAACAGAAACAGTTAAAATGGGTGCTGGACAAAGTGCTCGGAGACTTACCATTGATAACGAAGAAGAAATAGATGTAATTAAATTATCAAATTCGGTGGTACAACGATTAACTCAAAAAATGAACGAACCTAATGTTGAATCAGGAAACGAAGTAAGACCTGTTACTATGATACAACCGTTTGCCAATAAAGCTGTACCTCCACCGCCACCTCAAAGTGAAGGTGCACCATCTGGATATCCTGTGTATTATTATCCGCAGTTAACATTAACTGCTCTTGAAATACAACAACAAAAGGAGCAAGAACTTCTGACTCAAGATCAATATTGGCAAAGGCGATTAGACAATTTAGAGAAACATCACTTAAAAATTAATCAGATTATAGACGACGAATATAAAAAAGCTGTAGAAGAGTTGTATGCAGATCAGGGTATGTATCTGTTTAAGACATATGTAATATAATAGATTAAACATACTAGGTGAAACATTTAAATGGGAACACCTTAATATCTGTGTTATTAATGATATTTAATTAAATATATTCTATTGTTTATGTCGTTTTAAAAAATATATACTGTTGCCTTTGAGAAAGTCTAGAGAATCGTTTTACACAAGAAACTTTTATATAGTTTTTACAATTACAGTAAAAAGAATTTTTATAGTTAAAAATTTGATTTTTTATTTTAAATTAAATTTATCAAAAACTAAAACATAAGAAGTTCAATTTTGTTGAACAGTATAATTAGAAAGTTTGTTAGAAATGTTTGCCAGAATGTGGAATAGAGAGAAAATTCTTAACTAAACTGTATATATGAAAAATTGTATATGAAAACTGGGTATATGAAAAATTGTATACTAAACAAACACAAGTTTAAACTAAAAATTTGATTTTTCTGCAGATAAGAAGAAGCTCAGTACCCAAAACAGTGTACAGCCATGTTTAGAGAGCACGACGAAGGTACTCAAGTGTTACCAAGAAAATTCTAAAGAAATTCTGAAATGTTCTAATTTAGTTGAAGAATTTTCTAATTGCGTGGATCAACGACGTGCAAGAGTGATTGCAGCACGCTGTTAATATTTTCAATATTAAGCATAGTAATTGTTTCACATCTTAGTAACCCAAACTGATGTGAAATATGATATTGTTTAATAAAACCATTTTTAGTCATTGCCAATAAATTAAATTATGCATATGAAGATTTTGAATATTTATTATATTTACATTACTAACAAGATTAAGCAATGATTTGTTTGTTAAAGACAGTAAAAATTTTTCTGTTAAATCCATAATGAGAATGTTAATTGTATTAGTGATTGTAAATCTGTCAAAGCTGACAACAAAGTGATGATTGCTTAAATTAAAGAGACTACTGTCTGATTACAGTTGAAGGAAGAGTTTTTCAATTTAGTATAGATTATTCCATACATAATTCTTGTATAATTGTCCTTTCCATGTATATTGTTTCGTCATAATTATTTAACTCCCTATTATTTACAAACTAAGTTTATACAATCTCATTTATGTATAATTTGTTAACATTAAAGTTTATTTTCTTATATTATGTTATCAATTTTTACAGTCTATTATTGAATACAGTAAATAATTATAGGCTATATGAGACAAAAAATAAGACTGAATATGTACACTCTTTAACATATCATTTCTACTTGATACATTATAAACTTTTTATTTATAACAATAATAAAGACGTAATAGATTGTGGTGTTAAAAGACTTTCAACATAAAAATATCTTATAATATTAAATATATTTATTAAATTACAACAACAATCATCAAAATTCGTAAGGGACAAGTAATCCTTTGACGTAATTTCGATGAAAAGAAGATGTACGTTGTATAAATTACAGTAATTCTTATTCTTATAAATTTAAGCTAGTGATGGTTCATATATATATAAATTTTACATGATAAGTTTCATCTGTTTTTGTATCAAATTTTTTACTTCGTCAAAAACGTGTAGAAAGGGTCCTTCTGTTACATCTTTCAAAATATTTACTACATACTCTTCCGATAAAGTTTCATACATTTCCTCAGCTGTAAAATTTATAAAATATTTCTATTATGAAGAATATATGTTGGAATTCCAAAATTATATACAATAACTTTCTATCACTTTATACAGGATCTTAGTACATTAAAATATTGTTTACATTTTACTGATAAATGACCAAATAGTTCACAGACAGCACAAATGAAGGTGCTAGTGTCCTTCGTGCCTATACTGGGTTTTCTAGCCCAAATGTAAACTCTCAAATCTTGATAATCTTCTTCAGAGTCTGCTTTTGCTCTTGTAATATAAACATTGTGTGGTATCTCTGATTTTTGCAAATAATCTATTATTAAAAATATCCAATTTACAAGTTCATCTAAATTTCGGACATTTGAATGTTTTATACAGAAGCCATTTGCTGGATATTTTCTTAAAATTTGCACAGGACCCATGAAGTCGTCAAGATCCTGAAAAATAATAATAGTGAATTAATGAATTTAATTAATAAGACAGGAAGATGTAGCAAAGTTTATTTACAATATGTTCCAATAGCATTCTGTGATTTAGGTAATATAAATGCCAATGAAGATGGTTTACTGATGCGTGAGCACAGAGACTATTAAATGCCACTCGAATATATCTAAAAACATAATATAATCTGTAATTAATAATTTGTTGGAAACGTTATAATATAAATTTTATGTTATAAAAAGTTGATGATATTTAAATATACTTACGAATCACGACTTATTGCAAATATACGCAGTGCTTTATACAAACTATACTTTGTTACAACCTGAGGCAACTGTTTACATCTCTCAGATAACAATAAAGAGTGACAATATTCTAGTGGACTAATATTAACTGCAATTACGTCTTCTTCATTTCCATCTAAGTTCATTATTTTCTCTTCTGAAGAAATTTGCATAAAATTGAATCGTTTTTCATCAAAAGACTGTGTCATTGAAGTGATATGTTCAGGAGATCTTCTATTATACCCACGATCAACATTCAGCTAAAGTCATTAAGTAATTACATATAATTATAATTTCTAAAAGATTGTTATATTTCTGATGCTTTTTTCTGATCTGATAATATCATATTTTTTAAAGTTTAGAAATATTGTTTTAACACAAGTAAAAAATGCGTAATTTTATTGTTTAAAAGTAAAACTGTGTATTGAGAATTGGTGTATCTTGAAATTAAAAATAAATTGAATTTAATATCATTTTTAGATTATTAAAACAGTTGTTATATTACCTGAACTAAGAATTGATACTTTCCACTTAATAGTTTTGAATTCTTAATGTTTAGTATATAACGAAAAGTCCCTTTATTTTGAGCTTCTTCCCATTTTTCTTTTAAGATAGAATCAAAATTGAATTCTTTGTTTTGTTGGGCAGATTGAGTACCACTATTTTTTGTTTCAATATCATTTGGTATGGGAGTGTTATTGAAATTATAGGACATGATCTTATTTTGTAATAAAAATGGAGTTTCCTTTTACAATTGAAATTATTTTAAATTATTTTACGCAATTCGTGTTTCAATCAAATCTTTGTAACATAACCTATTACAAAACGATATGAATATTCATTTCTATTTATTTCATTATTGTATATACCAGCAATAAAATTGTTTTTAAGTTTTATTTCAGCTCAACATTTTCCTATTGTAATAATCTTTACCTATGTAAAGATTTGTAATTACACATGAGTACATTAGCATACCATAAAGCGGGAAAATTAATTGACATTCAAATAGTGAATTTAATAAAAAGGTACTATGTATATTTTTCATATGCATTTCGTGTACACGTACGAGTATTCATAGAAAAAATTAATATTTGACCAAAAAGCTTAATAAAAATACGTTATCATTATAAGAGAGGGCGCAAGCGAAACCATAACGTTGCAGTCCTATACCTTGTTTCTGCTTCAAATCATGGTAAGCAACCATAGTAAAAAGGAAGTATACAGAATACTCGATTCTTACTAACTTTATGTGTTATCGGTTGTTCCCACCACGACCAGACTATAGCGTAGTGTAAATAAGTTATATCGTTATATCGATATATCGTAGTTATATTGTTTTATAGTTCTATATTAGTTCTTATCACTTGCTGACAGAGATTTATATGACGCTGAGAAATGCAAATGGCGCCATATTTAAATAAGTCAGGGATTTACATAACTCAACGTTAGAAAATCTAAATGGTTCGAAGATTTAAACATCTTAAATAGATAAGTAGACTAAAGAATAATTTAATTAGATTAAAGGAAAATTCGACGTTAGCCTTCGATGTTGTTTTCCGAGTTGTCGTTTATCTATCTGCAGGCTATAAAAAACCTATTTATGTTAAATTATTTCTTTAATAATTATTATTAAAATATTGCGACAATATTTAATTTTTATTTACAATATTTTTCGATATCCCCAATAACTCCGGAGACATTCGAGAGGAATCATTTAAATAGAACACCTTGTATACATCGTTCTATTGTGTATGTATATCTAGCATCCAACTGTATTCACGTCAACACATTTATCACGATATACAACCCGCACACGGCGATCAATGCCTATGGCAAAACATTTGTAACAGTCAAAAACTCGATAATAGCACGTTATTCGAACCGCGTACTTGAAAAATGCGAAGATTTACTGATATCAAGTTAAAATTAGTACGATAAGAAGAGATGAAATATTTTACACTTATTTTTATTCGAAGCTGTATTAAAAAAACAAAAACAAAGAAATGTAAAGGAAGTGCACCAAACTGTAAAATACAAAATATCATTCACTTTATTAATATTTGAATAGATTTTGCCAAAAATGTTAATTTTGTAAAATAAAACTAAACAGATTGGTAAAATCGTATTATTAACGTATCCTGCAATAATGTGTAGAAAGAAATTTTAGCTGCAGTGTGTAGATAAATTAAGATCTTAAAAAGAAAAGTCGGAAAATTTATTGTTGGTGCGTGTCTATCTATGCATTTCCGTTAACGTCGTCCTGTATAGTTAATTCACCGTTTTCTTTGTAAGAGGTGGTGTATCGCGATAACAGACGGATATCCAGTGGCGCATTAAGCGGTGGTTACACCGTCTTCCGGTCTCCTCCCTTATGTTTATCATGTAGCATAAACGAGATCGTTCTTTCGGCTCTTTGTGCACGTGCGTGTAAATATTAGCGGAGGATGATGAGAGCCGCCCCCACCTTTGCCAGTTTCTTTCTCTTGGCCCTTTTCACGTTATTGTCTAGCCGTTGACCATCCTCCGCGACCATACATCCCAGCGGCCGTCGCGACGACACTCTGAAGACCCGCTTTCAAACATCACCGAAGACGTCTCTCTGATACTGCCTTTATTCAAACGCGGCCAATCTCGAACTTTTCACTGCGTTTCAGGGGATCGTTTTTTTTTAACCGGATCACCCCGGGCGTTCCATTGGCCGATTCTAAATCCCTTTCCAAATCACGCGTTTACTTTTCTGCGATCATTTCGTTCGCCCATAAGAAAAATGACGTAAGTCAAAAGAAGGAAATTTCACAGGAGAGCCATTTGAAAATCACCTAAGATTGCCAATTCTTTTTATCGAATATAACCAACTTAGAAATGTACAATAATTTGTCGCTATTTAGATACTGGGTTAATTGTCATGTATATAACATAGTTATAAACTACATCAAAATTTATATATTTTTTATTAAGTTACAACTCACGAACTTAATAAATAAATAAAAAGTAGTCTCACCTTGAGTTGAACGGGGTTAAATTTGTTTAATTATTCCGAATGTACATAACGTTCTGTTCTGGTTTGTATACGGTTTTCTAGAAGTTTTGGCATGGCTGGCAAGTATCAGCCATGTTGTCCAGGAGAATGGTCCAGCTGCACTGTTCCCAATGGCAATTGACGCATCGCAAGCCCGCAGATGGCGGAAAAGGTACTCTAATTTACGGTCCGGTTTCTTCGAACAAGGGACTTTTGTGCAGCGTTCTGTACTCTGCCAGTGGAAACAGCATTCCCAGCTCTACTGAACGTTCCGCAACAAAGAGAGAGAGAGAGAGCATCTACTAAAACCATTATTAGCTTGTTTTTCTGCAATGATTCGTTAGCTTTACATTCTAATAAATTTAAGGGGGTATTCTGGTTTTTCATTTTCACCTAATCGTTTTCTCTCTTTTTTTGGTGCAATTTCTTTCAGAATAAGTGTTTTAGAATGTGTGTGTGCAAAGTAGTTGTAGGCGTTCGAAGAATTCAACTAGTCCTTTGTTTTTTCTTGTTTTATAACGTGCTAGGAAAAATATAAGAAACCCAGTAATAAGAGTTCAAAATACCACCATTTTGTAAATCTCCGATCGGTAAAAGGAACGGAATCAAAACATACTCCTTAAACAAATGTGTACATCATGAAATTTTTATTATTTTTACTTTAAAAAATAACTTATGTACTCCAAATACATGTAAACATGTTTGCAAAATCCCGACGCAAAAAGTTCAAAAGTCAAGTGATCATTTTGTATCAAAACATTTTATAATATTATTTTTATGCGTTTACTAGGAACACGGGTATGTGAAATTTAAAACAGTATAAATTTCAGGAAAGTTTAAGAACACCATTATTTTTTATCGATTTATTGAAATTGTGCCTTGAAGTTACTTCGCAAAAGAATTTAATTAGGTAATAAATAAACGATAAATATACGATTCTGATAAGAAATGAAAATGATTAACGACATTATCAAAACGAATGGTAGCAGAAGCATAAAGTATAGGAGGCTTTAGGAAATATTAATGTTATATTATTATTGATGAATGTAAGTGAATTCTCTTTTTTTTTCTTTTTCTCAGCGCGTGTTATCGATTTGTCCTACTGAAATGTAATGCCTGCATGTTAGTAGATAAAAAGATTTATTGGCACTTTAAAACTACTTGCTTTTACATTCAAAACTAACTTTTAAACGGAGATCGGTATATTTCAAGCGAAAAGCATTGGAAATAGTAATTCAAACACTTTCGTTTAAATAAGATGGTACCATTACAAGATTAATTTGAAATATATGTTTAATATGCATGAATTGGAATTATTAATTCAGATAATATTTTTCTTAGTTGTATCGGAAATAATTGTTATTTCTGTTTCTCTCCCAAAATATTCTTCATGCTCTTAAACTCACTTTATGATGTATGAACATTGTCACGTAAAAAAAAAAATAAAAAAAAATGAAATTTATAAAAATGTCAAGACTGTTCAGAATTTCATTCATGTACGAAAATAATATACAAACACCAGTATACGAATGATAGCAGAAATATTTACTCCAAATAACAGCTGAAAGTTATGTACCTGATAAGGAACGTCGCAATATACAGGGTGGACCGATAACTTTGACTACTTTGAATATTTTCGTTATTCGTAATGGTATAAAGGAAATGATACATAAAAAAAAATTGCACGGCACGATGGGGGAAATATTGTGTAGCAAACATTTTTTGTTTTTGAGTATCCAAAACAAAAAAGAAAAATTGGCTTTGAAATTTATTTTCATCTTAGGATAATATAAGTATTATTTTTCTGTGAAAATGCGTGTGCACTCAAGATGGAACACATCGAGTCTACATAATATGAAATACTTATTTTTTCTTTTTCTTTTAATTAACAGTTTAACCTTGCATCAACAGAAATACTTGTTGTTGGTATCAGACGATCGCATCTAATGACGACGATGACACAGAATACTTATTTTGTGGGGCAATTACAAGAAGAATAGGTCCAATGCATTTCCTGTTTTCATTAGGGTCACGAAAGAATGTGGTGCTTCAAGCGTGTCATTTACATGTCCGACTCTCCAAAGATGGAAAAATTAACATAATGTAATATAAATAAAAAAAAAATGGAAAATATTTGTTCACGGGAAAAATAAAATTATGTATGACTTTTTGAATCGCGACATTTGACTTTTTTTATTATCACTTAAACATTTTCATAGGTAACTATTAATATATGGAACGCTTTTAAAATTGCTGTTCCATATCAAGTGCCGTTACGCTATTACATTCAGTGGAAAGTATTTACAGTGACTCCTATTAAAATTCGGACACTCTTTACAATAGAACAACGTTTTAAAATTCCAACCAAAAGTCTTGAACTTTTTTAAGGAGCTGGAAAATTTTTAAAAATTGCAATTTCACCTTCTAGCCGATAATTGTCGCTGGACAACTATCGAGTAGATACTGCACATGTACACAGCAACTTCGATCATTTTTATACACAAAGTTCATTATTTATAATGCTTCCTCATATCATGCATTTGCTTTTCCTGAATGATTCCACCAAAGTTCAAAAATCTTAAAAATGCATGCAAATGCAAATCTTAATATTAATAAGAGTCACTATATATACAGTGACTCCCACTAATATTCGGACGCTCTTAAAAATCGCATAACTTTGTCAATATTGGACTAGACTACTTGAATTTTTTTGAGAAGTTAGAACAATTGGTTTGCTACATAACGTGAAAAAAATGTTTAATTAAAATTATAATTGATCAAAATTGCAGAGAAAGTACTAAAAGTACTTTCTCAATATAAGTCCATGTAAAAAGGTTGCAGGATACAACTTGTAGTATTTTCTCTACAATTTCGACCAATTGCAATTTTTGTAAAAATTTTTTTCACTTCATATAGCAAACCAATTGTGCCAACTTCTTAAAAAAATTCAAGTAGTATGATCCAATGTTAACAAAGTTATACAATTTTTAAAAGCTTCCAAATATAAGTGGGAGTCAATGTATGTATTTTTGAGTGTAGTCGATTAAAATTTGTCGAATTCGTGCATCGTGGTGGAAATATTCCAGTGTGCAACGGTTCTCACACGGATCCGCGAACTTGGTCCGGTAACGGAGTCCAACTAATTGTGCGAGTTTACATCGTGGGGCGGCGCGATCGTGTCGATCGTCGAACAGGTTTCGGAGATACACGACACGCCGCGAACTGTACAGCAGCGAGTAGCAAGCAAGCAGTAGGTCAGCGCATGCAAAGCTCTATCGGTGATCCCAATCTTCTGCTTTGACGAGGATGTGTGATCAAGTACAGTCCAAAATTAACACCGCGCCACAGGATCCACCGGCGAAGCAACGTGGCGTCACGAACAACACAGGAACCAGTTGATTCGCCCCTTTGCCGCGTGCGCTACCGACGATTTGTCTTTTGAACTGGGTCGAAAAGATATTTAATCGAGCCGATTCGCACGCGTGCCCCGTCCCACGCGATCCTCGACCACTTTTCCCACAAAATTCTTTTATTTTGATTTTTCCCTTTTCCACAGGCTGTAGAAGCAGCTTCGAAGTGGAGCGAGTGCGCCATATTTAGAACAAGCTCGTGCGCTATCGAAATCAATTAATTGAAAAATAATCTCTACGGTAATATATTATCCTATTTAGCTACGCGTCGTTTGAAATAATCATATGTTAGTTTATTTGGACAGTCAAATAATTATTTTCTAAATCATTTTTATTTCATTTTCATTTGATCAAATAATTCGTACTCCTCCAAAATTCTGTGTTTCGTGTATTAGAGAATAATTTTAAAAACGAAGGCAACTAACCTTTACTCATTAATTTAATTCATGTTGTTGACAATATGGCATGAGAAATATAGCGTTATTATTTTTAAATGTAAGGCGTGCTATCATTTTGTAGTAGTAGTATTTTTATTTGGGAAACTCTCCGGCATCTAAAACGTTTAGATTAACCTCGAAATGAATGTTAACGTACTCTGCAAAGAATGCATTAAGGTAATTAGGGCGAATATGGCATAACTCAGAATTTATCCCGTAAATGTTAATATAATCGTATCCACGAGCGCTTTGTTAGGACAATTGGCAAAGGAATTATTGGGCATTTGTTTTAATATACGACATGGCTTTGTTCGAGGAAGATTATTCTGCAACGTCTGCGATGGTTTATGTTTTGCTGCCGTTTATTCTCCGTTGTATAGAAAAAGAAAGAAACTGTTATCAACTGCGATGGATCACTGGTAGAAAAGAAGAAATTTTTCTTATTTATTCTGACATAAACCGGAAAAAATAATTTTTAAACGAGGCATTTTTAAACATAATATTGCTTCCTACGCGGTTGGTAAATGTTACGTCAGGCCTACTTAATTTTGTTTATTTACACATTACCAAATTACCTGTACATTTTCATTTAATTTTATACATCAAATATTATAATCCCTTTTGTTTTTTATATGGATGTAGGCAGCGGCGGGTTTAAAGGTAAGCAGACTAATCGGGCTCGTGGGGTCCTCCTCCTTTTTTGTTATTAACTTTACGAGAGCTTTCTTGGAACTTCTATTCTCCAACTGTAGCTCGAGGGACCCAAATTTTTTACCGCTTGGGGCCTCCATTTGAGTTAAGCCGTCACCGGCATATGGATAAGGAAAAATCATTTCTTTTCATTATCATCAAAACAATTGTTGTTATTAGCTCTTAACGTCAGCGGAGAGCGTAGAAGAATCGAAGGGTACCGAATCGGTTGCTGCCGATCCGTGCCCCGCCCCGTCCGATCGCCACGTGATCGCCATCATGAGGAATCGTTCGCAACAACGAACGGTCCGAGCCAATCGGAGGCATGGTCGCGTCGCGTCGCGATCGAGTGACTCATTGTTAATTCACACGGCTAACCGACGCGACGCCGCGGGTACCCGACGATTATGGAGAAAACTAGGTGAATTGATAACAACGGGGAAACGATTCATCCCCGTTCGCGTCGAAGGGCGCCGAACGGACCTGCGCAAGCGTCTTCTGGAACGGGGTTGACGACGGTGCACAGCGTCGCGACGCTGAACGGCGCTCACTTCAATCCTCGCCGCGTGGCCGACTCGAACTGGAACGGGATTTTGAACCGGAAGTCCGCGCGCTTTCGCTCAGGCGGACGCTCGAAGATCGGATGGCGACGCTCTAGGACAACACGTTCGATCGATTTCCCATTGGTAACCTTGAGTTATGTGGTGCGCGAGTGAAGAGAGAACGGTGCACATTCGAGATGAGGACCTGTCGAGAGCCGGGGGGACTCTTTGCGAGTATGATCGTCGGGTCGATTCGGTCCTAGGAACGTGCCATGGAGTTCTCCGAGTTCCAGAACTATAGCGACTCGGCAGGACGTTCGGTTCGAGTTTGGAAAATTAGTAATTTGCAAGAAGATTTTAGTGATTGATCCGAGATCGAATTCGGTGACTGGGACTCTACCGATTATAGTGATCTCGGTGAACGTTCTGGCTACCGGAAAGACTGCAGGAAGCTAAGAGATTCGAAACAGAGAATATGAGATCGACTGGAAATAATTCCAGTTGAGTAAGTTCGAGTTTGGAATGATTCGATCGATCTAAGGGAATCCTTGACGATCCGTGCTACTTGGCCAGCCGAATCCAAGAATAGAAAGATTATTCCTGCTGTGATTATGGATTATCTGGCTCGTGGATCGCTGAGAAGCTTCTTGTGAATGGCTGAATTGCATTTGAAAGATTTCTAAATTGATTATGGGACTCGAAGTTGGTGGAAGATGGACCTGCAGACATGACGGAGTGTGACATTGAGGACTGAGTCTCTGGGACCTCGCACGGCTGTCTTCGTCATAGTTCTCCGCCCGAAGGACACGCAAGGTCAGCTGTTCTACCGTTATTCTAGAAATTTTCTTTTTTGTTGGAAGATTTTATTTTTATTGCACTTTCACAGTAATAAACACACTGCGGATTTTATGCATTTATGACAAAAAAGAATGTAACAATGTCGACATACCATTTTGAACATATAAAAATTATTAATCAGGAAAATAAAAGTTTACTTAGCTCTCCTATAGATTGCAATTGATGTATAAAAATTTTATTTTGCATAAAGATCCGCAGTCTAGTAATAAATTAACCAGTTCTACCATCCATGGCAGTGTTCTCTCTTGAATAAAATAATGTTAATAAAAATATAGTGTTCGGATACTTTTTCGATCTACTGTGTTAGGTTGTTGCATATGAAACGTCCGACTTCAGAATATAAATGTTGTGAAACGTTTTAATAAAAAAAATGCTATTACAATCTACAGATTTATCATACATCATTTAAGGGTACAAAGCTGACCTTTATCACCAGTTTTTATTCAGATATTTACGTCATACAGATAAATACGTCATTAATTTCCATTAATCCGAAATGAAATTCTATTTTGTTCTTATCGAGGTACAGTAAATTATTATCTTCTAAACAAATTATGAATAACAAAGCAGCTTTTTAATCGTGAAATAAATCATAGTGCAAGGTGGGTTGAATAAAGTTTATTTTAGTATCAATCAACGTGATTCTCGTGTATTAATTTGACACGAGTGCAGACATAATTAACACTAGGTTTACGGATGACTAAAAGTGACTATTTTAGTCATTTTTTAGACAGTATAAACACAAAGATTTGTTGAATAATTCCTCATGGATACGTCTTTACAATCACGATAACCGTAAATTAAAAATATTAGAAACCGTCATTTTGACGGATCCCGTGAACCTAGTTTTTTGTAATGTTCGGTGGATTTGATTCGTGACCTCGAGGGTGGTGGAAAAAATGGAGATGGCCATCTCGGAAATGGAGTACATGAGCAACCAAAAAAATTCAATTTTTGCCATAGCACGAGACAACAACTTGACCTAATATGTTCGTTAACAGAATATGTTGACTACAATGGTGGTTACTCCGGTCAAAATTGTTTCTTTAACGTGAAAATAAAAATTGGATGTCTCATGTGCAAAACCTAATATAATTGGTTCATTCCGAACGCAGAAGCGTTTACTATTAATACTATTATTTAATTTAAAATTATTTAATATTACTTAAAGTACTAGTAAAAACTATTTAAAATGCTACTTAAAATACTACTACTTATACTACTTATATATACTTACATATACTTATATATATTTACATATGCTTATATATGCTACTTATATATACTTACATATATTTATATATACTTATACTACTTAAAATACTACTTAAAATTACTTAATTCCGATATTACTTAATTTTAAACATTAACGCCACTACTTTGCTTGCCGTGGTACTTTCTTCTTCTCAAAAATCGTAGATTCAGAGATTTATTTTTTTAACTTTGTGGAGAAAAAGAAACGTCGGACAACGATCAGCCCGGCCCTATTTCCAAGTGTCTTCTACTTTGCACAAGAGTTATTCTCTTGTAAAAGCTTGTACTTTAACGCAAGTGTTATGTTCCTCTCTACTCGCACAAGAGAATAGAGTGAAGCGAGCAAGGATGGTGCACTCTTCTCGATGCAAATTCAAATGCTCTCAAAATGTTTAACCTGTTGTAACTCGGACAACGATCTACCTGGCTGATGATGAGCATTCAAGAGCGAAACCTACCCTCTTGCGACACCTCTGAGTAAGTCATTTTTATGAAGATTCTCTTGTATTAGACAGCAGGCGGTAAAGTGAACTTGAGCTTTTTCTTGAAAAATTTAGATTCGGATGTACTCGTGTCGACTATTACGCGTTACCGTACTTACGATTAAATATTAAACTAGACCATCTTAGGCGGGAGCACTATGCAAATTAGCACTGTTCAACTCTTCGAGTTCTAGGTCTGTGCCGGAGTCATTTCTGACCCAAGCCGAAACAGCCAGTGAAATACTTTCACTACAGTTTTCTTTCGATATGAGCTTTTATTTTCGAAATAAAAAAAGAAAATTTAAAATTTTCTTATATTCTATCCTATACTTATTTTCTTTTTTCTTTTCTTTTCTTATATTATTTTTATATTTATTATTGTATATATTATTATATACATTATTATATATATGATTTTTATTATTTTTAATTCTATTTCAATTTTTTACTTTTTCTAAAATTTTATTTATTCTTATATCGGAATAAAATTGTACATATTGACGGTCGCGCTCGATCTTATCCCCACCGCTGAGTCACGAATGACTTCCGGCATAGTACACGGAGGGTTAATTATCACTTATCACTGCCAAGGCGTAGCGAACGTTTTTCAATTTGAGAACCAACGTTCCGTCTTCAATATTTTTTTTCTGGGAAATTGCACATGGGAACGGAAGAATATTAACGGATTCGAAGTTATATTCCTGAAATATATGTACAGCGTTATGAGAGTTCGTACAATGTGTTTAATTACTTGCGAGATACAGTTTAATGAAGAAGGCTCGCGGAGGTGATTAACGTGGAGGTGATCTCGGGGATAGTAATTACGAATGCTGTATGTACAAACTTAGGCGGTTTTTGAAGTCTCGATGCTTGAGACAAGTCGATTTTTATCAATTTGTTTACCGCTCGAATGACAGAAATTGCAGGAGATAGCGATTATGGATTATCGAAAAAAATTCCCCGCGTACAGCGAATCGCAAAAATTATTTGAACGCTCGGAGTTGAATGAAGAGTTAAAGCCGTTAAAGATTTAGCCTGCTGATTATTTTAACCATAATTTGTTCAATCGACTTAATTAAGATTTTCTTGAAATTTGTCGCACACATCGTTTAGTAAATTGATACTCCAAGTGTTCAAAAAAATTCAAGCAATTTGGTCCACTTTTAAGAAGTTTGCATCTTTTTAAATGGCGTGTGGAGACTTTTGTGACTGACTGTAGATATCAGATCCACGGAGCTACCAAAGTGAACGATTTCATAAAAATAGGACATGAATAAGATGACAGTTATTTAAAAAATGTTTGGAGACTGACTCTTGTAGTCGATCAACTATGTATTTTTACAAGTGACTGTACGTATTCGAGCGATTATGTCGCGGTGAATGAAATGTAAATTCGATGGATGAAAGAGAAACGGATGCATGGAATCCGATTCAACGGACGAAAAATACGAAAACGTGGTTCGTCCGGATTGAAAAATCGTTAGCTGGACATTGTAAGCCTGAATAATTATTCCGATTGGTTGGCACGTATTCGAAAATACCGCTGAGGGCCAACAATCCTTGGAATTGACTAATAATTGCAATTTTTTAAAGTTTCGTGCGAGACATTATGAGTTAACTGTAGTTTTTAATTACAAAATTTAATAGAATTATATTGTAGTAGTTTTAACCACTCGCGCCTTGTTCGTTTCTTTTAAACTTTAAGCTTCAAACTTTCTATTAACTTCTTTTTTAATTCCCCTTGAACCTTGAAGTCTGACAGAATATAAACATACAGTAAACATTTTTCTGTTTCTTTTAAGAAATTATCAACGATAAAAATGATCTGATCTGATGAATGAAATGAGCTTTAAAAATTTTTTTTAGCACGAAACCACAAAGATTATTATTATGCAAAGATGTAGAGGGTGTCCTAGCATCGGCGGTACAATCGAGAAGGGTGTGATTCTATGTGCAAAAATAAATAAAAAATAAAGAATAACATTTCTACATTTGAGGCTTCGTTCTCGAGAAAATCGAGTTTAAAGATCCGTCGGGTTCGCGTGCTATGCAGGAAGTAGAAGTGGTTGGCCATGACCAGACACGTAAAACTCGATTTTCTCGAAAACGAAGCTTTGTACCACCGATGCTGTATAATAATTGTTGATTATCATTTGTTCCGAAAAAATATAAATCCCATCAATTACGGCAAATCATTATTATTTACGTTGACTATAAAAATTATGATATAAAGATTATTCAATAAAGCTACTTCAACTGTATTCACTAAATATTAATAATATTACTGCTATTGATATAACAACAAGTGCACACAAAAATGGGTTTTGTAATTTCTTGTAAAAAATTCTCAAAGTGAATCTATGATAGAATATTTTCTATCTAGTCCACAACCTTATTTACATTTCAAGCATAATTTTAATTTCCCAATTCTCTGAAACTTCATAGGTATTTAAAGAAAACTGTGCGCCAAAATCCCATAATAATAGTCTTTGTAGTTTCGCGCTAAATAATGCTTAACAGCTCAAACTTTGGAGAGTGGTTTCATCTCTTAACTCCTTGTCCTACAATTTCTCTTACAGTTGCAGCGATAAGATCTTTTTTTTTATCGTGGATTATGTCTTAGAAGAATTAATAAAAAGGTTAATCGAATGTTTGAAGTTTAAAGTTTAGAAGAAACGAAATAAGGCAGAAGAAATCGTCGCAAGTAGAGAAGAAGATTTTGTTTGAGTAGCATCGATGTGTATCGTATCAGTCCCATCACTAGTGCTAACCCCTACGTAAACGGACCCCAGATCCATTTATTCTGCTCGACCAGGCGGTACTGAGGCCATGATTGACAGGTATGGGTTAGGTAGAAAGACCGTTGTCGCGAAAAAGAACGTCGCTTCCCTGTGATACATATATCTATGGATTTTCGATTATTTTATACGACTAAGCTACATTGAATTGCGGTAGAATGCCGATTATCTGAACCAACAGGAAGAAAACGCAATTAGATAGCAGCCACAGATTTGGCAGGGTCCCAATTAATACGAAACGCATTGTGTCAGTCAGCGAAGTCTTAACAGCTTTATAAATATCGATATTAATATACTGGATGGTTGCGAAGGGGTTCGTGCTCGATTTGAAGATAAAGCACAAACGGCTACTTTTCAACATACCAGTTTCTTTTTATTAATGAATAACATAGTTACCACCATTTTCTACAATTACCTGGAAAATGTTAAATTGCTAGAATGTTGAGCTGTCGAAATGTTGAAAAATTTATAGGTTGCAATGTTGAAAAATCGAAAGGTTTTAATGTTGAAAGGGTGAAATGTTGAAATGCTGAGCTGTCGAAATGTTAAAAAATTGAAAGGTTGACGCGTTAAAATTTCTAAACGTTGAAATTTGGAAATGTTAAAATTTTTAAATATAGAAATGATGAAATGTTAAAATGTTGAGCGGTCGAAATGTTGAACAATTGGAAGGTTGAAATGTTGAAATATATACGTAATTGAAAATTGCAAAAAACATTTATTTCATTAAATTATTGTTTATACAGGGTGTCCCATTTACGTTAATTGAAAACAAAAGTTAAATAATTTATGGCTGCGCATAATTCGATATAAGTATTTACCTGATACATGATGGAATAGAGCCGACTGTGCTCTTTTTTTATCAAATCATGTAATTTTAAATGATGCAGTTCGTAATTAGTAACAAAAAATTACTAAGCCACTGGTTAATGAAACCATTTAGATAGAAGATATTTTAATTCGAGTATTGCTATAGTTATTTTAAAATATCTCCTGAATTTCGAACTGCATGGATCAGCGCGCACAAAATGGCATAAATCGAGAAATTTGATAAATGTAACAGGAAGTACGTGAATTATGGTAGCGCAATTGTGCGTTTACACATTTTATTGGCCTGTAAATGTAAATTTCATTTGTTAAGGATTATTAGTTAAGTAGTACTGTGTGTGAGAATTTATGTCATAAATCGTCGTCTCGAATGCAAAAGGATTCTGGTTCGTGCGTTTTATGCTAGCTTTCCAAAGGACAATCAATAAATATCGATTAGTCGGCTCCTCGTGCATGAAGAAACTTGTATTATCCTATTATGGACTCATCGTACAATAGGTGATATGGTTCGGAACATTCGTTAAATTCGGTAGCATAAATAACTGTTCATGTAAAATTGAATGCAATACAATAGACAGTGATCTTTCATTGAATTTATTAAATCAACGGAAACTTTGATTGGCTCACAATCGGGTATTTCGTAAAACATTTCAAGAAGCCATTAAATAATTAAATAACTATTGTATTGTTAATGTTACAATCTATAATTCAGAATGCAATTGTTATTTATGTGTTATGACAAGTAATAATTAAAATCGGTATACCACTGTCGTATACCTACTGTTGAATACATTTTACATCAATTTTAAAAAAATTGTTTTTTTCTCGTATTTTATTGATAATTAATAGGTATTTTATATCAACCTTATTAATGGTTTGTTCATACAAGGTGTTCTAGTATTAATTGTCTTTCTGAATATATTTTATGGATTTAAATGAGAAAAATATTTTATGTATAAACATAGGTCTTTATTATAAAATTATAAACAAACATACGGGATTCAAAGGGAACACTGTTTGCATTTAATTTTTTATAGTACAAAAATGTTATTAAAAAAATTCATATAAAATTCTCTTATAGCTCATTAATAACCAGCATTAATTAAAATATTATATCGGTTTATTAATACTTAAAATCTACATTACGTAGTTACTCTTAGCAGTATAAATAGTGGCTGTTTTTGCATAAAATTATGTTTTTCCGTTTCTTACACCTTTCTAACAATAGTTAACAGCTATTTATTATTAGCTTAAAAATACGTCAAAGAAATAAAAACGATAGTAAATCAACGAATTTAGCTTTTCCTTTGAAATAATTTTTCCTCTAAGTGATGGTTTGTCTAGCCAGTATGCAGTGACTTCGCACACAGTCTTAACGTAATTATGCTAACCGCTTTAACCAATGATCGACTGTTTCTACTCTCGAACAATCTAAAGTAAAAATTTTCCGAACGTAATTGCAATTTGTTATTCGACGGAAGAGTTCGGTTTATTATTTTAATGGTGCAGTATGTCGAGATGCCATTCTGTGAAGCATTTTTGAGGACTTCATCGAACTGCTTTTAATTCGTAATGTCATTAAATTTGATTGCAATTGTCCGACCGATTGTTGACTGACTTTTATATCTGTTTCCACTTCTAAAAAAATATTAGGTATCCCAAAAAATTCTCTCATGATAGTTTTCCGCATAAAAATAACGTAGAAGTTATTGTAAAAATTATTCTAGTTTATTACGATACTGTAGATAATGCAAAACAATATTGAAAGTATTATAGCTAATTTCTTTATTGCCTTTTTGAGACGGAAAATTTGTACAGTATAAGAAGTTTAGCAATGTTATCATTAAATATCAATAATTACGTTCATTCATTACATTCATTTCGTTCATTTTTTATTTATTTTTGTATGTAGAATCACCCCCTTCCCGGTTGTACTGCCGATGCTGGGACATCCTGTATAATATTTAATAATTTTCGGAAATTGAATGTCCTCGTACCGGTACTCATAGTATCAACTAAAAATCTAATGAAATAATGATGTCATCACACGTAACAAAAGTGTCATTGTGGTCTTTTAAGCAGCGCCGTATTGAGTGCTCTGCAAACATAATCACGGCGTAATCTCTTTTCATTGAAGACAGGTTTCAAGAGTAGGCACAAAGGTAGACTCATATACATATACATATCTACCCTTCTCATGTGCATAATATAAGAAATTTTTAACAATAACATAATTTAACATGTATATTACCTTCCAATTATAAATTCCAGTAAACTACACGCATTTATTAATAATACAATAAATACTGAATATCACATCGTTGTATAAGTAATAGTAGTGCTTAATTAAATAATTAATTAATAGACAGTTTGCTTACACTTATAGAATACACCAGTATAAATTAATAAGAGTAACAAACTTTTAAGCTAATAATGCTATAAAAATAAGCAACAGCATCTAACTTTATTTATAGTAGTAGCAATGGTCTATAATTAAATAGGTATAGCCTACATGTATTTATAGGGTTAATAAACAAATAAAAGCAGTGTAATTATATTTAATGAGCTGATGATGCTGTACGAATTAATAAAGACTGTCGAATTCTATTTAAAGAGCCCATAATGCTCTATGAACAAATGAAAGCAGTGTAATTATAATTAAAGAGCTAATAATGGCCAATAAATTAATCAAATCAGTTCACTTGTTTTTCGATTACAAAGATATGAGGACTCCATTAATGACTGTCAATTTACAACTTGTGTATATAGTCACACATCTTGATGAGTAATCGATTGCAGCTAAATTACACATTAATAATTTGTATCATCATTTGGTCGAAATTAATAATAAATTGTACAGGGATAAAGTGAGTCCGATTATCATTATTCCTATGCTATCTAGTTTGCATGTTAACAGTCCTTTCATTTGTTTAAAAAAATATTTTCTTGTTCATATTCTGTACGTGTTTAGTAACCTATTTATATTTTGCAGAAATTAGATAAAATATTTTACAATCACCATTTCTGCAATAGGTATGCCACATTTGATATAATTATATAAACTATTATATAGACACATTTTATACGTATATTCACTACATTTAAAAATATTTACAAATTAATAATAAAAATTTGTACATTTTACGATACATATAATTTAATAAAATCATACCGAATGTAGTAATTTAATAAAAAAAAAATACTCCAATATTTAACTCATGAAATTATACAAAATTACATTATTTATATTCGAACCTTAAATTTCATTTTTAACAATACTATATCGTTCATACAATTAATCCTAAAATTTTGTACATTATGTATTACACTTAACTTAATAATAATTTATGAAAACAATGTCATATACCATAGGCAAAAGAATTGTGTCCATAAAATGAACATTCAAAATTTATAATAAACGTTGATCGCTTTATCTTGATGAACGCAGCCTGTTTAAGAGAAAAGAGCAGATTACTTAAAACTAATTAATTACATGTACATAGAAAACCGATAGCGTTTATCGAGCCGTAATTACTGATTTTAATTGGCGCGGAAGTTTTACGAGCTTTTCCATTCAATAAAAAAATATACATGCCCGCGAAAAAATCTTTCGAAAAAGTATAACTCGATTCCGAGTTTATCGAGGGTTCCAGTCGGATTTGCTCGACGCACTCGGCAGGAGAAAGCTCCAGTTAAATGCTTGTGACTACTGGCATACATACGTGTACAGCGTACACGTATATCGCGAACCATGGCGAAGCACGTTTCGTGAAAGAGTTGATAAAGAGCACGAGAACAGGAGGGCACACGCCACTCTTCGTGAACCGCGTTTAACCTAATACTGGAAAACCGTCACGAACATCTTGAGTAACAAGTATCAAGCGCGTGTTTCGCTCTTGAAAAACTTCGAACAACGTTTTCAGCCGATTTTGCAATCGGAACATTTTCTACTAGCTTATTACGATTTTCTGTAAATTTTACAACCTCTCTTTCGATATTACATTACTAGACTCCAGACTGTATCCACGTATGATAACAACGATTCGTGCAATTTATAAATAGTGCAATTTAAAACAGTGGAAAGATTAACTTTAAGGATATTAATATATTATCTTCAATACGTTAAAATTATCAGTGAAAAATATTTTATATTTAGCTCCTGTGTCTTGTAATTGATGCATAACATTTTTATTTTTCATAAAGATCAGGTGTCTACACGTTGCATTATACCTACTTCACTAACACAATATTGTTCTATAATTACAATGTCATAAAAATTCCAGGGCTAATAATAATTATTATTACAGTAGTCTTGATGTAAGCCGAACGGAGCTACACGATCTTAGTCAGTTCACCTAATCCCCTCTTTACACGTGTTGCCCTTTTTTCCGTTCGGCCCAGTCGACGCTGTCACAAAGTAGTAGTCCTACACGATCTATGTCACAGCACGGACCCGAGGATTGGGCTTAGATCAAGACTTTACAGTATGCTCTAAAAATAAGTATAATTAATATAGTAATTGGTACCCCTATATTGGTAGTCGAGTCCCTTATCCTATACTAATCTAAAATTGTCCAGAGATTGGATTGAAATCTTTGGACAGCGATGGGACATTCGTGTTTTCGAATTCTTTTCTCTTCAAAGAAATTGGATGCCACCTTTGAAATCTGATTTTCCCGACTATAATTAGAACATAAAGTTCAAGGGGTGGTTCAAGGTTATTGTTGTTGACCATATTCCGCTGTTCCATTTATTTCCTCCCTCGTTTCGTACAAACCTATAGGCACACGTGCTCTCTTTAACTCTCAAGTGTAGAAGAACGTGGCGGTAGCATAATAGAGGAAGCAGTTACCGATGTCATTCACTGTCGGTGAAGTGGCCTTGAATAGTCAGTTGTATTTACACCTATATCAATTTAACACGCGCATCAATTCTGCACCCTGCGGTGACCGGTTTTCACAGGGTTTTGCCGAATCCAAATCTATAAATTGGAAAATTTATTATAGTCTTCGGGTAGCTATACTTTCTATACACAAGGCGACGATATTATGGATTATTTCGCGAACTTTGTTTAGCGCTGGAAGAAAGTTACAGGGAAAAACATTTAACAATTTAGACAGCTCTAGTTTCCGACGACTTTCCTTGAATAACATTGATGCAAGTATAATATTTCTTAAAATAGAGCTGCATAGGGTAAGGGACCCAATTACTGTGGGGGTACCAATAATAAAAAGTAGATATTAAATATTTTTTTCAATTAAAATTAGTTAATATATATGCTTCAAAAATAAGTACAATTAATATAGGCACAGTGATTGGTACCCCCATAGTAATTGGGTCCCTTACCATATTCGAAAGAATCAATGTTTTTAAAGACGATGTGCAGGTTTTTTAAAAAGAAGGGCGTAGTCGCATTTTTTAGCGGGGTCGTTGTATTCGGAAAAAGTGAAGTAGCAGGAAAATAGACCTTCCTACACCATTCAACTTTTTCCTGTACAACTTTTTTCTACCTCCGACCAAACTCGAGATGTAACTCGTCCCAATGGCGCGGGCTCATCCGCACATCCGCCGGTGATGACAGTGGCCTAACTTATATATTTTTCGTTTCGAAATATTTCCAGCTTCACCATTCTGCGATTGAACTCAATTCTATCTGTCGTCATAATTGTTATTTCAATTTATCGATAAAAATTGTACCTTTCATATTATATTTTTTAGAAAATATAATAGTATTTTGTAAATTACGCAAATTTTATACATTATTTTGTTCCAAAGCTTTCGTTATAGAATGATTTTATGAACATTTGCACAAATTTTTTTAGTAACATGTTTATTTTCATAATATAATATGATAATTATATAATCCATTTGTTCTGGAAATTTTTTAAATAATTCTATAAATTCTTTTAATAACTTCTTTGTATTTTGATTATATTTATTTTCACTTTATATACGTTCAAATGTATATGTACAAAAACACAGTTTGCGTTATGTTACAAGAAATAATTTTTAGATAATTGTTCAATTAAACACAGTGGCCGGAGAGACATTGAAGTTTGTTAAGACAAACAGTTCGTTTGTTTGTCATAAGTGCCTCCATTGGGAAGCGAATGGTTTAGATCGAGGAAGAGTGCTTAAGACTCAAAATAAACTGCAAGGAATAGATGAGCACGATAAGTCAAGTTCTCTTACTCTGAATTTTATTCCGACTGAATACGAAAGTGCACGGTCAAGTATTAAATCAATAAGTGAGATATTGTATTCGTTTATATTCTCGCGTTTGTAAGGCCGGCTCTTTTATTGGAGTATGTATTTATTTCAAAACTCGAGAAAAATTCCTGTTATCTTTGTGTTTGCCACGAGTCCTCGATTAGATAGATTTTATTTATTTAATTCAATTTACTAATTTATTCCAATCAGGTTTTTTCATCTATATATAGACGCTGTTATTGACCCTAATTTCAACAAAACTTCGACCGTGTAACGTTCAGCACGGAATCGCTATTGACGTTTAAAGAATGCTCGAGATTTATGTCAATAAACCTTCTAATAAATTAACTTTTGAAAATTTTTCAAAGTATAGAACCTTAAAAATACTTCACCAAAATTTTATGCAACAAGAGAGAAATCGAAAAATGGAGGATCAGATCAGCGGGTACAGGTTAAGGTAGGAAGGTTAATTTAGGTTAGTAATAATAAACAGTTAAATAAGTGGATAAAAATAAAATTGACATTTGCACGAATATCTACAGTTTATTTACAGAATATCACAGGTGTTTATTTTTATTATTTTATTTTATTACTGATTGACTTTGCAAAGACTTTATATCAATCGTCACATCAATTCTTTTTAATGCACGTTTTACAAATTAAAACACAGACGGTAGGCATGATCGTCCGTTTCTGGAAAGTCACGGAAAGATCGTGATTAATGTAGTCTGGTTGTTTGCATACTATACCTTTTGTAAGCAATCGTTAGATCTCTGGCGTTGATATTAAAACAAATAACAAATTAACCGTTTTCTAATTTTCCAGTTGCGTGACACTTTGTATAATTCAATTATTAAACAATACTCTTGATAGTACTACAGACTCTGTGTCTAAAACCCTTTAATTTGAAAGTAAATTAAATTGACTTAAAATAAATAATTTTAAAAAATTTTCACGTTAAGAGCCTCTCGCTATATTAACTATTCACAATTCTGATAAATTCTCTAATTTGATATACGAATTTGTTCGTTTGTACGTAAATATTTCTCCGTTTCACAGATGACTGTCCAACAGATAATATTTATAAAATTAAATTTTTGAAATGAATAAAACTTCTAGTATTTAATAGTACAAGGTTCTATGAACGCATGACGTCTACACCTCTCTGAACTTTTTAACAGAATCGTTTAAAAATCAAAATACTATTTGCACGTTAAATATAAAGGGTGTCCTTGAACGAGGTTATTCCTGAGGTCATTCGAAGTAACTTTTTCCTTTGCGAAAATGTTCGCCTCGGCTTTGTTGAGGAGTTACTAACGAAAAACACGGGCCAATCAAAGCGAGGTTATAGCGGACTGACTCCGGCTCGGCCAATGTCAACGCCACGCTCAGCGGGGAATGTCATAGCCGCGCTCTGATTGGTTCGTGTTTTTCGCCAATATCTCTTCAACGGAGCCGCGGAGAATATTTTCGCAAAGGAAAAAGTTACTTCGAATGACCTAAGGAATCACCCCTATCAAGGAAGTACAACATTTCTGGGACAACCAAAAATTAATCATAATTAACTACATTACCGACATTGTATAATAGAAATCATATTTGCTACGGCGTCAAGAAAATTGCGTAGAGAATATTGATTGTGCGGGAAACCAAGAATGCAACCGGCAGTTTCGCTGGATATCGAGTTTCCGTACGTGTTAAAGGTAGCAGTGTGTTAGAGTGCGCGAATAGTAAACACGATGGCGGTGTAACTTAATAACACAGCCGAAAGCAAGTCACGTTAACGCGACGTTTCTGTTCGGCGAACAATGCGGGGTCATCGCGAATTCGTGCGCACGTGTGCGCCGATAACGATAAAATGATCGTGCACGTTCCATTCGCTCCTTTCCCAATGGAACAGCTTTGAATCTTTTACGGTCTGATAACGCGGATCCATTCGATTATCATACGGACGTATAATCGGGAATTGTTTCCGTCCGTCGGAGCGACGCGACGCGACGTGTCCAACGTGTCCGTTAACGTAATTTTTGACAACGTCGCCGTCGTAGTGGAAATGCTCCGCGTTGGTCGGATACAGATGCGATCTTGCATATCTGTGTGCCTATGTATGTGCATTTCAACGATTCTCCGATACGCCCCACATTGCCGGATAAGCGTCGGCAAATACATTCTCAGCGCTTGCGAGTTTGTTCGCCGAGCGTCGATTATGTTGCATAATGAGCCAAACCGAAAGGGCTCTCTGTATCTTCCTTCCGAAACGGTGAAATATTAGGCTGTCCTGAAAGTTAGGAAAACACGAGTATACCGACCGTGTGTTTGGTAATACAGCTTTTACTCGATATATGTCCAAAACACGGGTCTAGCCACGGACATATATCGGCTAGGAGATACTATTTTTTGATCCACGCCAACGTAAAAGAGAACAGTGATGGTCTAGTATAATTCGCGGCAGTGGGGATAGTTCTGGGACTTTTATCGGCTAGGCATTTGGGACATATATTGCGAAAACACTGTATTTTATTATTTCCTAAGCTTCCTTTCACAATTAACTAGTTGACTGGCACATGGTTGACCAGAGTCGCCAGATTAGGACTTGTCTCCCCCACTCTCGGTGTCGCCAAATGAGGGGTGGGCACCACGAATCGAGGGGAATATGTTACCCTTTCTCCTCCAGTACCGGGCAGTTACGTGACATTGTGACGCAGAGACAGAATGCGTCACGTGACCGGGCGTGGCAGAGGGGGAAGACAGAGTGGGGAACTTTATCTGTCCGCACTATTCTATCTTCCCCTTCTACGACGTCCGGTCAGGTGACGCATATCGTCTTTAAAATTGCAAAACAAAAAGAAAATATGACAACGTATTTCGTTCAATTAGTTTGGAAGTGATTCGTGAAGATTGTGAAATTTTGCTGCGTTTCTATGAGTTTACTGTTCCCTCAATTGGAACGTGGAACCCTTCAAAAATGGTTCTGAGGGCGAATCGCGATAGTGCGCCTAAATGAAATGAAGAATAGCGCAGGAAACAGTGGAGATTTTTAGGAAACCGTTTTAATGAGAAAAGTGCATGAGCACCAGAAGATGACAGCCATTGTCGTGGATCGTCATTGGCCCGGCTGGTTTATTAGACAGAGCTCCCTGCCATGCCGGAAAGCGAAAGATCCGAGTTTGATTCTCTGAGATCTACAGGGAGCTAAGTTAATTAACCTACATTCTTACTGGATCGCGTTATCGCAGCTTATTGTAGAATGTATGGAAATCGTTGATGAAATGATTTCATCTTAATTTCGAATTTGTGGAAATAATCTTATTTACTGGATCATCGTTCAAACTGTGGATTTTTATTCGAAATTATTTATCATCAGTTGCAAGATATCGGAGTTACATAAACATTTATATCTATTTTGGATAATTTTAACGAGCTGAAAATAACCCAATAGCATTTTCAAATCCTTTAAATGTCTGCATTGCTTCGAATTTAATTTACTTCTTCCATTTATTTATTTATTTGACTTATTTCTTTTTAATTTTTATTACAAATGCATAAAATGTGTAGGTGTAATTTAAGACGGTGAAGAAGAATTTAAAAATACTGTTATACTATATTCAGTCTATTAAGCATATTAAAGGAAAATAAATTTTTATTTCACTCCAGTTTGTTGCAAGTTGGGTAGAATTTTTGTAACGCGTATTTTTGGTATTGGAAGACACGATTAACAATTAACAGTCTGTCAGTGTATAATTTTGTAAGTCGTGAAAAATAGGGGAAGATACATATAAAGTTTATTTGTTGTAAATAGACTATTCTACGTACTTTCGACAAAATGAGATAAGTGAAATTGAAAATAGTGGGGAGATTAAACGGATTTAAAAATGTTAGTATATTATTTCCAACCGGTTCAAATTATTAAAGGAAGAGAGGACTTTGTATTTCGTTTATGTTTCTTCCAATTAACGCAGGAAGTTTTCATTTTGCATAAAAATCCACACTGTAGTTATAAATCAACCATCTTCAATATCTACCAACATGCGAGTGATACTGAAAAAATGTTTTATGTAAAAGTTAAAGTGAAAAATCAAAGGAAACGTGACTTGACACGAGTATTATTTTCGTAGATGAGTTCAAAGAGGTCAAACTAAGGACAGAATTTTTTTTAATTAGGTTATGCATATTTTAATGCTTTGGTAGATGCAGTATAGGATTCTCTAAAATTAAGCTATATTTGAATTTGAAAATGGTTCCATTTGTTTGAAGTTTATTAGAATGATCTTGGTAAATTACTTCCGTTTTTTAATAATTTCAATAAATAAAGTGTTAATCGAATCACTAATGATACAGATGATGTATCATTACATTATGATGTATCAAACGATGATATGTACTCTGAATGAGTAATTTCCAATTTCATATTAATCAAACCTTGTCATACTAGTAAAGTACAGTGATATTAGTTCATGGACATGGGTAATATTGATTTTATAATTGCTTTCCAATTTTTTAATACTACCATATTACACCATCATTACACATTGTTGACTTTATAATTTTCTTGCATTGGCCTATGGTTATCCGTAATAATGATCGAGGAAAAGCGGAATCAATTTTCAAAAATTAGCTTAATAAAAAGTATTATTTTATAAACAACAAATTTTCTCACGTCGCCCTATGATAAGCAACAATAATGACCGAGTAAAAGCAAAATTAATTTCAAAAATTAGTTTTGATAATTACAACATTTTCGGAATCATAATAAATGTAATTAAGAAGTCCACAGCCCAAAAATAAACGAATCATACTATTTTTAAAAGCATTATAAGTGAAAAGTGTTGCAAGAGCTTCGAACTGGATTTCTTCAATGAAAAATAAACCGAATCATTTATTATTACAATATTGAAAAATTCTACACACACGTTCTCACATTTCTCTCAATCGGTTTGCTATCAATAACAACAGATTATAATTTGTCTCCGGGGTACCCGGGAATACGTATGAAAGTGAATTGTTACTGGCGTATAATTTAACAATAATGCTGGAGGCTCGAACTTCACGGCCTCTCGCAAGGTATGCCTCCCAGTGGAGGGGATAGACGAACTGACTAAGATCGTGTAGCTCCGCTCGGTTTAGATCAAGACTTCACTATATATACTTACTATTGTTGAACTCATTTTATACATTTTTTGATTTTTTAGGAACGTTCATCGCAAACAGGTTTGTTAATGGGCCCCCTGAGAAAAGCCTCTACCTCAAGTTTCAAGCCGGTACTCCCACCATAAGGGTAGTTATATAGTGACTACGGTTCAACAAATTATGCTTCATTTCTTCTGTTTGATTAGACTGAAACTCCTACGCTGTGCCGCTTTTACTTTTTGAATTCAAATAATAGCAGTTGTTTCGGATAAGAAGGGAAAGCGGAAATTAGGCGAAGGATTTTAAAATTAAATATTTCGCTGATGAACAAGAGGGTTAACGAGAATTATGATAATTATTTTTTTTTTTTTCGTTGGATGTGGTGCTTTTCTTCTTATTTTTGCAAGCAAGACGTTTCTGCGCTTCGGAATTTTGTTTCTCCGGAACCGGTAAAAAGTGTTGATTATTTAGTTAGTAGCGGGCAAGTTGCCACTTCCAGTCAGCTGATTGAATATCCCTCGGCAGCGGAGATGGAAGTCGCTGCAGTTTGAAATTAGATCGATATATAACTACACAATTATATTTTCCCACGGGGAAAAAACTGCCAATAAACCTGGTGGGAGCGCCTTTTCCGTTCCTGTTGGCTTTAATAAGATTCCCAGCGATTAATCAGAATCTTTCTTCCGTACCTCCGCCCTGTATTTGACCGATGACGAGGCGAATGCCTCCTGACAAGCCTGCATCATCGGTGTTTCACTGTTTCGATCCATCAATTCGGTGTCCGTGCCAGTAATGAGCGCGTTACATAATTTCATCGTCTCCGCTTCTGCTTAATGATCGAAGATTGTTGATCTCTTCGAAACATTGCAAGCTGTTTACTCCTTCGGCCACCCAAAATTGTGTTCATTAGCCTAAAAGCATCGCCGGTAGGTAATTTCGCGGAAAATGATGCTGTGGACTTTTTCCCAAGTATGCGCTCTTTTTCATAACCCTATATAAACAGTTGGTAAAATTATTGGCGTAATAACACGCAGTTTTAAGTAACAAACTATATTCGAAACGCCAAATTGTCGAATATAAAGATACTGTAGAAAACAGATTTTTTTTTTTTGAGGGAATATTAAGCAATATTTTAGCTTTATTTTCATACTTTTTTTATTATATAAGATTAGGCACCCTGCGGTATAAGTGAGTCGAACATAAATTATTGTGTTAACTTAAACGAAAATAGATTATCTTCAATGTGGCGTACGATTTTTCGAAAAGCGAGAAAATGATGACTGTTAAAAGCAAAAATATCTTTCTCTCTGAAAAATATCAATTTTATACATTTTTAAAAATTCAAGATATGGTCTTAGATAATGTGCTACAACTCCACCATTTTATGATTTTATGTGATAAAAAAAGTACGAAAGTAAAGCTAAAAGATTGCTTAATGTTCCCTAACAAAAAATCGTTTTTTACAGTATCTTCATATGCGAAAAAAAGGTACGGGCTTAGAGCGTTGCGTACCCCCTTAAACCGTTGTCCGCAGCAGTGGATTTTGAAAATTTTGCAGCGACGTCGTTTTCCTTCGTTATCATTTTTGGCCCCTTTCTTGGCTTTTGCCTTTCTCAACTTCGCGGCCGATTCTACGTCAGCGGTGCACCGGAAATGTCGCGGACGTCACAGTCACAGGTCACGTGTCTTATCGTTGCCAATGTCACATTCGCTGCAGAATTTTTTCCCATCCCTGTGGCGTAGATCATCGCGACGTCGTTCGGGGGGTAAGGTTAAACAAGCTTCCGTGACATGTGTCGCGGTTCCCTTTTCCCTCTGTGCAGATGATGCGAAACGAAAGAGAGATAATGAAAGTGGAACGTGGAAAGGACCGATCTACACAATTCCTCTGGCGCAAGCGAGCACGCAGACTGACGTGTCGGAAATTTCGGGGAGCGGGCCTCTTAATGATCCGAACCATGCTGCAGACCTCAACGTCTCGAAATTAATCGAGGTTCGCATGATTTTCGTCTCGGGAATGAAAGAAGAAACCCCAAAACTTCATGTTCAACACAGAGTTTTTTAACATGCTCGATGTCGGACATTTTTGATTTTATGGTTCTCGTAAATCCACCGAGGGCTCTCAAAGTGGGGGGATAAATCCTAACCTAAGTGTGTCAAATTGTAAATTCCAAAATATTTGGCGGGCCAAAAAATAAAAGGTAAAAAGTTAGACACAGGGGAAAGATTTATACTAACTTTATGTAATCTATTTATGACAGTAATTATTTTTTATTACAAACTATTTATCAACACATTTCAAAAATATAATTCGCGGGCCGCACTTTGGGAACCCCTGATTTAAACCTTTACATATGAAGTCTTTTTTTTATAATAATTTGAACTACTTGTTGTGAACAAGTAATAATTACAAATGATTGTTAAAATGATGTTTATACGTACTAAGGTATTAGTTAAAAGAAGAAGATGTCTCGAAACAAAAATTTAACATTAATAAGCTCCCAATCTGTAATAGTTTCTAATAATAATTTAAAATCGTTGCCACTCAAATATGAAAGTTTTTTCCGAAATATTCGAAAAATTTTCGGATGGTACGGAACTTTCCATCGTCTGTCCGTAATTTATGGAAAGGGGTGTAACTTTGCTGTCCATTGCTCGCTGATATATGGAAGTTTAGGAACGATGAGGACTTTTCTGAGGATCCCAAACTCTTTGTTCCGAGCATCGATTTCGAAAGTAATTGAACCTAGGAGAGGTGCCATGCTTTCTCATTATGAGCTAACAAAAACTTTATTTTCGTAGTAATTAAAACGATTTATTTTGTTTTGTAATAGTACATGTATATACTGTAAAAAAAAACAAACACAGTTTCAAATTTTGCGTAATTACAATAGAGGCGGCCTCTCCGGTTTCCAAGCCCTCGAAATGTGTTGTCAAGGTCATCATTCTGAACAGATTTTTTCTGTACACGTTGCCGCCGCTCGGTTTCAGTAAACGAGATATTTATAAAAATATGTTTTTAAAAAACCATCTTCCAAATACGTATTAGTCCAGTTGCGTTCCGATTGCGAACCATACCAGTCGGGTTTTAGAGCCCGAAGCTGATTCAATCGCGTTTCAGATAGCTCGTCCTCAAACAAACTATTATGCTAACAACACGCTATGTCTGCTCGCTACGTTTTAATTAAATGTCGGTTTTGCGGATATTTGACGGAAACTATTTAGCACGTTCATCCCAATATAACTGTCCGCGTACACAGAAGAATTCGGCAACCATCTTCCGGTGAACAGTCGAGGACAAAATTTTCAAACAGTTTTCGAAACAAGTATTGGAGACATACAACTGTAAGCACGCACAACTTTTCACCCAGTGAATTCCTAACATTAAAACTTGTATTTTTGACTTCGTCTCGTAAAAATTTACAGGATTGTATAAGAATAAGGTAAACATTTCTGGGTTGCCAAGATGAAGTTGAACTAAACTTTCGATTTACAACAATTTTGCATAGTCAATAATATTTCTTGATTTTACCTGAGAACGGCCCGCATAAATAAGTTGTACACAACTTTTAGAATTTTCTCTGCAATTCCGACCAATTGCAATTTTGTCAACAATTTTTAATTGTTCTAACTTCAAAAAAAAAAAAAAAATCCAGGTTGTATGGTACAATATCAAAGAAGTTATCGTCCCTTTAAAAATGGCCGAATATTGAGTCACTGTACTATATGAATGTAATGAAGTTTAAATTGATGAATACCGCCATTATTTTTGCAGCAACATTGTGGCGGAATCTTGAAGTCAATAAAATACACGGGATACATAGTGATCGAGAATGGGGCTGTATAGTATCGACAGCATCTAGAAAGTAAAAACTGCCAAAAAGCTGGGCAAAAAGAATCGCAATTGAATTTTCGAATCGAAGTAAACGGGCCATCGAATCGGTTAGCGGTTACGTTTTTCGATGTTCCCCGAGCGATACGGACTGTAGCTCATGCTCTGAACAAGATTCGAAATCTCGTTTCGTTCGTTCTATTGTTCTATTTCGCGAAAACCAGGTAATCTGCGACTAAAATCTTTGTTTCTACGCTGTGGTAACTCTTGTACACTTTGCGTCTATATTTCTGTATAGTGAACAGTTTTTTCTTCAGCCCAAAACAATAGTTTGAACTCTGTACCTGTCGAAAACGCTAAAAATCGCACATTTTTACACACATATAACTTTTAAACTTGCGTTCTCCTAGAATTGAAACTTGGATTTTCGATATTTTCTTGCTACAATGTACAGGATTATATAAAAAAAGTTAAAAATATCTGGTTTCTCGAGGTGAAGTTTATCAACTAATAAACTAATCCCAACGTCTCGAAAAGAATAGAAGTTGTTTTATCTTAAAAAAGTTACGGTCTTTATAAAAGTGCGCGAATATTACTGTGAGTCACAGCACGTAGAAAACAGTCTTTGGCGTAAAAAGCTAACCGAAAGCGAGAGTATAAAAACGAAATCTGGAGGCCATCGGAAAAGTAAAAATGTCAGATATTCTCCAGAAAATGTGTTTCATTGAGGAAACAACGAATTAAAGCATTCGTGACAGAAAGTACGTTCTCTTTTTGTTGATTCGTAACGATCATAAACTACGCAAAAAAGAATTCACCATCGAGCACGAACATCGTGTACGAAAATTATGTCTATCGCGAATGTAACATGTATTACGACTCTCGCAAGAAGTTTCAATTCGAGTCACGTTTACCGCCGGGATTATACGTAATCTATAACACTTTCCTATTCATCATTTTAATGGAAAACCAATTTCGTTAATATTCGTAATTGCTCGATGCGCAATCAATATGTCGATACATATATGCACGGGCTGTGTTCTTGAAATATAATTTCGCGATTGTCTACTCTTAATTGATCGCAATGATTAAAATACGGACAATTTGCTTCGTCATTGATACGACTTTATATCGAGACTTTCCGGGATAGTAAGCTAGTTAATTCTGTGAGTTCTCTTGGAACAAGACGCTATAGTATACTATTACATTAGAAGCACAGAAACATGATTGGTCGAGGTTAAACAGACACCTGAAATATGATCATTTTTGCTGCACCTACTTTTCTCAGATATTCCAGGATCGCTTTTCGATTTTTTCACTGTGATAAAAATTTTTCAATGTTTTCACAGAGGATTCAAGTTAGTCCAGGTTTATAATTGTACTTATATTTGTTTTTACGAAATCATCGCAATTTTTTGAGAATTGGAAATTTAGTGTTCGAATACTTTTTGGATCCACTGTAAACAGATAAAGTAGGAGTATTTTTTAAACTATATTTACAGGCACTATACATGTACATGTATAACTATGTCTAATGATATTGTTGAAGTAAAAATGACCAGAGATGCGCCTGCGCGTTGAAATGAATTGATTTAAGGGCAGCTAATGATTAAAGTACGTTTACAGATGTATAATGAGCACGGCTTGTAATTAAAGCGGATTGCCGAAATGAAAGCCGACGTGGTCACGGCGTGTTTCCGAGGAACACGGAGCCCATTTAAAGATGTGTGTGCAGTTCTAATGTTTATAAAAAAGAAAAATTAATAATGTATATGTACCCCCAAAAAGTATTTAGCTTCATCACCTTTCCCTGTGTTTTGCACAAGCATGTGTTTGTCATGCCCATTCCCATGTTGTTCGGATAATTCTAAATCGCAAAACGTCGTGCAATAATTCTTAATCTGACTTAATTTTCTCTTTCTCTAATTCATTTCTCTTCAATCAATTTTATAAGTCAAATTTCGAATAAAAATTTGAAAAAAAATGAAATGAAAAAAAAAGATTTTTTTGTCAATGTAGCTTTTTAAAAATGTGATTGTGGCTTAAAGATTCTCAATAGAAAAGTTAATTAAAAAAAAAAAAGGAAAAGGATCCGATACAAGTACTTTCAAAGTATTGAAGTAAATGTTTATAAAGTAAATATTAATTACTTATAAATAGTTCGCGGATTTTTGAATTAATAAAATAATAAAATAAAATTTATAAAATAAATGAATAAATCATTAATGAAATTTAATAATTTTAATAAGCTGATACTGATATATTGAAACTCTCAAATTCTTTTGATACGTTTCTTGTGTTAAATCGAACCTACCCGTTTTTACTATGAACGCGTAACATCCGCTGATTGCTTGTAAAGAATATTATAGGTAGAGGGGAGAATTAGGTGAACGTACATGAACGACCTAGTTATGTGAAATGCTTGTTACACGACAGATTCATGTAAACGGCGTTCCGCTGAATATGTTTAGCTGCATAATGCCTGATTATAACGGTGCGTTATTGCATTGTTTACAGAATGGTCGGGAGATGATCGAACATTAAGAGGAAGGTGTCAGTGACACTATAAAGTTGCTGCCATCGCAATCTTCACTCGGTGGGATGGAGCTGAACGGAACGGAAATTAGCCTGAACGGCACCGAAAGTAATCGCACGTCATCGCCTGTTTACATCATTAACACTGATTACATGGCGCAATGGTGAGTACAGTTTACAGTTTATTTTATTTTTCGTTCTGAAAATTCAGAACATCGAATTGAGATACTTTTTCCTTGCATATAATGATGCTATAAACTGTCCCCGGTACAATTTTAAATAATTATTGATGCGAGCGAGGTACCAATTTTATGAAATTTTTAGCTATTAGAATTTTTATATTTCAATCACAGAAGCTACGAAAATATTTTTTGCATAAAAAGTGTCTATAGACCCTTTGAAATACAACGATTCTGGTTTGCTTAACATTCTAAACTTTCAATGATATTTAAACCATTTTTTCTCCGAGCGAAACATCAATTTTATTGGAATCACAATTTCGAGAATTTTTTGTTCCGTAACTGTGGAAGCTGCGCAAATTTGTCTTGCCTTAACAAATTCTATAGATTCCGTTGAACAGAATGGGTATATTTTTTATAATATTGTGAATATTTGTGAATGTGTAAGCACAGTGATTCTGAATGTGAATATAAATCGAAAAAAGTGATTCTAAATGTGAATATAAATCGAAAAAAAGTGATTCTGAATGTGAATATAAATTGAAAAAAAGGAATAAAATTTTTTCGTTTGACTTTTTCGTTCTCGCTTTCGAGAAAATCGAGTTTGAAGATCCATCGTCTGGTTCGCGTGTTTTCGTATATGCAGGCAGTAGAATTAGTCAGACGTGGTCAGACGGTTTCCCTCAAAGAGCACACGTATTCGAATGATATGATTCTGTTTTATCTTTTCTAATTATTTTCTCATAAGGAAATAACAACAACAACAACAGCAACAACAACAACAACAATAATAATAATACTAATCGCCTCGTTCCCGGTTTTACATGTTACTCGGCCGCACCCAGTGTATATATTCATAAAAAAATTTAAGTGTTCCATGGAAAAATGCTGGCCCTCTAAAGAAGGATTAAAATCAGTCACTGTACACACTGATGACACCCAACTGTAAGTTTTTTGAGTAACACGCGATTATTAATTTGTCGCAATTCCCAATAAGAACTGATGACCGTCACCGTGTTCATATGTTGACATAAGCTCGATTCAGTTAGGGCAAAGTAACCACCCGCATGTACAAGGACACCCGCAGGTACACAAAACAACCCTAATTGAAGAGTATGGGAATTCCGCTTGTTGCATTCAAAGGGACGTATAATAAAGTACATGAGGCCTAAAACACGTGAAATCATAGTTGCAGAAGTGTTATTTAAGAGTATAATAGGGCAAGGGACTCAATCACTGTGGGTGTAGCAATTACTGTGTCTATATTGTATGTATTTTTAAAGCATAATGATTATTAAATTTTTTTCCACGAAAATCAGTTAATATATAAATCTTATATATGACTTTTTAAATCTTCATTATGCTCTAAAAATAAGTATAATTAATATAGGCACAGTAATTGGGTTACACCAACAGTAACTGAGTCCCTTGCAGTTTACAGAAAATTCGACTTAAATTTTATAATTGATAATTGATAATCTCGTAGATATTTAAATATTATACGCTACGTAATATTTAGTTCTGAAGAATATTTTTCACATTCTAATTATCGAATTATCATGCTGCCATAAAGAAGAGCTTTTTCTCCGCGGTTCAGCGTCTTTGTGGCTGACTTCAATTACACATTGACTGACAAATAATCGAATTTATTTGTATCGCATTTTAAAAGGAACAAGTCTCTTGTACTATGGAAGAATAATTGCGTTTCTTTTTCTTTTTTTTTTCGACGACAGGAGATGCATAATGGAATCAATCCATTAAGTGGAACACTTCTAAGTACTCGACATCAGTTCAAACCACTTTCTGGTAATGTATTTATGATTTCGCCTAAAAGTGATTTTCAATTACATTGATTTCTGTTCTTCAACTTCGAATATTAACTTTGACTTCGAATGTATTCTTCATTCACTTTAATCAATATTTCTTAAGTTTAACATTTTTTTATTCTACTCTATATTATTCTTGTTCAATGCAACCTCACAATTTTCACAAACTTTTCTTTACATTCTTCGTAAATACTTATTTACGTAGCTTACAAATATTTACTTTCTATTCGTGCCACTACAATGAATTCTCGATTACTTATTCAGAGTGTGTTCATGATTAATGATTTCCGATAATGTTTCTCTGGGGCGTCGCATTTTATGTACCGGTGGAAATTATTCTTCCTGTTTCTTGGGCAGTTTTAAATTACTTTCTGTAACTTATAATGATTTCTACTCTACATTCACTGAATACGAATGGAATAACGAAATTTGTAATACTAATTTATTTTTCGACTTGCGGTTTACTCGTGGGTCATTCCGAAGTATGTTCATTAAAATTTCAGGAAATTCTATTGTTTACGGAAGTATAGGTGTGAAATTTGTTATATCACAATTATTAAAACTGTACGAACCTAAAATTATTATTGCAGAGCTATTGATACTACAAAATTATAATAAACTGGATCTTGTCATTTTTACCATGCTTATAAGAAAATATAAATTTAAAATCTTATGCTTAGAGTAATCTAATGTAAGTATAATATTGGAATAATTTAATATATGTAAATATATATGTAGAAGGAAAATATGTCATGGGAGAATGTGTCAGTTACATAACAATTTCTTACACTTTCATTTCAATTTGGAAAACATATAAATGTGACTTACCGCAAACAAAAAATTATTTTACAACAAATAAACTTACGTAAAAATTAATATTTCTTACGTGTAATTACAAATAGTCAAACATTGCGAACTTAGAGGAAGAAACATTGTCGTCTTCTATTGAAAGAAAACGGTAGAGTGTTTACACGATATATGTCCAAAACTCGGGTCTAGCCATGGACATATATCGACCAGGAGTTACTATTTTTTTATCTATGTGATCTTACACTCTTCTTGGCCCCTCACGGGGTATACCACGCGGCAGTGGGGGTGGTTCGGCGACTTTTATCGTCTAGATATTTTGGACATATATGGAGTAAACACTGTACATCGTTTTACAGTCTTTATGTTTATTTGTATGAGCTGGTGAAACTAAAATGTTGTTTCTCCGCACGAGTTTATCCACAAAAATAAAAATTTTCAAAACACATTATTACATTATTATTATTCAAATAAAATTTTCAAAACACAACTAGGATCTGATAGGACATGAAATTTTCAGAATACGTGTAGAGTAAACACTTTATTCTATATACAATAAACACTGTAATTATGGGAATAGGATCCGAGAGTTAATCGAAGTGACAAAAGAAAGTTCAATTTTGTGGACGTTGAAAAGTCAAGCGAGACTAATAAGTCCGTCGGTTTCGCCAGGATACGCACACGCTCGTGCGTTCAGTTTATCGATAGCCGCACGGAAAAATGAAGGATTTTCCGTCGGTGCGGTCGCGTGCTCTTTCTATCGACACTCTAACGTGGCTCGCGTGTTCCGCTACTTCCGCACGTCATCTGTTTCTCCTTTTTATGAAATAATGAAGCCGAAGTACGAGCGGTGTACTGACTTGCGTAGTCGTATTCGAACAACTAGCCCCATCAACCGAAACTCACCTACTCACCTATATACCTCTGTGGAACGGAACGGACGGAACGGGACGGAACGGAACGGGATACGCGAATTAACATGGCCGGGTCAAGGGTGCAATTTCCCCCAGATTGGTTGTTCCTGATGCTTGCTCGCTACGTCTGCTGCCAACATCGTTGTACTTTTCTTGAAAAACCTGGCTGTCTCGTGCAGTAATAGCCCCGGCAGGGTTTTCGGGGATTGTACCGAGGCCGCTCTGTTACAGTGGCTTGAAAAAGTATCGACGCCGTTGTTACTATCGTGACAACATTCTACACAAAGCTAGAATCCTAACGCGTTATCTCCAGCATGAATCCGCAGCTTGAAAAATATTTATATTTGAGTTATTTACTTTTCGTGAAAAATTTCCCAAATATTTAATATCTTATCTTATTCTATATCGATATTTACTGGTAAAATGTTAATTCCTTCCAAGCCCTTTGTACCGTAACACATTAACCCTAGAACTCCTGCGAGTTCTAGGCCTATCCGGAGTCATTTCTGACCCACTATAGTTTTCTTTCGATATAAGACGACAGCTCGGAACCGGCTTCCGTCCTATTTCGGATGAAGAACAAACAGAAGTGGGGACAGCGATGTTCTTATTTTGAAATGAAAAGCATCGTCTTATATCGGAATAAAATTGCGCATATTGACGGTCGCTGGAACATATCCCCACCGCTACGGGTCACGAATGACTCCGGTATAGCATGCGGAGGTTTAATTATTCTTACACTCTTATTACGTAGTTATTACCGCACCATAATGAAATATTAGTTTATAAATTTAATTAATTGATTAAATGAACAATGGTATTACCGAGATACGACGAAAATAAATATTAATAAAGCAAACAAAAGTTAGCATCAGTAGCAATGAATAAAAATAGACATTGGTACCGTGATCTACATTAACTTTTTATTTCAATAAATGCAGATGAAAATTCTTAATATGGGTCAAATAGATGAGTAAATGTTAACCTAAATAATGCGGTCTAAATTCGCTCTCAATTAAACAAATATTTACGATACCGTGAGCTACATTAACTTTATATTTCAATACATGTAGATGAAAATTCTTAATATGGGTTAAATAGATGAGTAAATGTTAACCTAAGTAATGCGGTCAAAATTCGCTATCAATTAAACAAATATTTATGATCATAGTGTACAGTAATTCAGAAATCTGTTCGCATATGTTTCAAGTAAAAGTTGAGTGTAAAAATGATTACGTGACACCTACGTGTTTATTTCTGCCGTTGTGTTTTTCAACGTTCATTTACGATGCATTTACATTATAATATGAAGCTTGAAGCTTTTTCATACCGTTGGAACAAATGAACGCACCAGCTTTGTGTGAACGAACGCGCAAGCCACTGGTATAGTAAAAAATGAGTTAGTCAAGTACCCATTGTTCAAAAATCGCTCGTTGTTCCATTCAGCGAAATAATATCTTTAGAACATAGATTCCTTTATTCGAACGATTTCAAGTTAATTTGGATAGCGGGATGCCCCAGTGTATTTCCTTCAGCAGCTTACGAGACACGAGCGAACGTCTATTTACTGCGTGTATAGCGGTGTTCATTAAGCGCGGCTAGAAGAACAATGCTGTCTCGAAGGGGAACAAGTCCGCCAGAAATTTTTGTCTCAGTTTTGGCCCCTGCGAAGGTTCATTTCCGTCAGCGTCCCTGCTGTTTGAACGCTGCCATGGAAATACTGCTGGGAAACACCTGATGTCACCCCATTTTACCAATTTAAGATTTTTATGCATTGTATTTTAATATAATCAGTAGGAATTTATACGTTTAATTTTTCTTTGTTCTTTTTTATCTAAATTAATTATTTATGGTCGCAACAACCACTTGTATTATTAAACTGCAAAATAAACAATTTCCACATCAATTGTAAGAAACAGGGGCAAACGAGAAATTTTTTTCTGTAGTTAGCCTGAAAATTTTCACAGCAAAACATTTTTAATTTAATTAAAATATGCGTATTATATTTGCCTTATTGTTAGATGCAACATTTATTAATTTAGATTTTTATAACGAGTTATTCGAAAAAATCACGGAACTATTGAGAGCATTGTTTGTTCTAGTTAACGATTGACGATTTTTAAAGCAAAATATTTTTAATACTGTAGAAATACATACATGTGTTTCCTTTATTTGGTTTACTTATAGTTTTTCGCAATTTAATTTCCAATGACTTCTTCGGATCACAGAATTTATTTTGCAAATTATTTCTTTCAAAATTATTATTTATACATTAACTATACGTTTTACAGCTGGCTGAGCTACTTCGTGACATTGTATCCATCAGCTGAAAATTTCGCGTGTTTCATGTAACACCCGCCCATTTGCCATACAGGTACATAGCGAGCCAAGTAATTTACCGAAGCTGATTACTTCGTAAGTATACACCGTTTCCACTTCCTAGTGTGACAAGTTCTATTCTACACACGATTATAATGATGATGAACATTAACGTTCCGGAATGTAGACTATACATGCTCATGGCGTGAGTCAGCCCTCGAAATGTTTCTGCATTCTATAAAATCAGATTTTCTACGTGTCGAGGGACAACATTCGTTTTTGTCGTTCAATTTAACATTAAAAAAATTCGAATCGAACGAATATTCTATTGAATCGAAAAATGAAATAACAGACGGAATTTTCTTAAATATTGTTCACTCATCGCGGACAGGGTGATTCAGCTATTGTAAATGTGTCACCTAAATTACATGTAAACTATTTTAAATCCGCCTAAACTGGCGCGCGTCTCTATGACGCACGCTATGACACCTCTGTTGGTAGGGTTGCCCCATATTAGGCGAATTTTAAATTGTTTATAACTGAAAAATAAAGCTTAGATCGAATTTTTTTATTCTTCTTTTTCGTTTTATATTGTCACCGAACACCCTGTATAAGTATATTCTTGTTTAATACAAATATTTATTGTTTAGTTTTATTGTTCAGTTTTCAATCGAGCTCGAATTTTTCCCATTCTCTTTTCAATAATTCCAGAAAAATTTGATTTACGGTTCCTTCTTGTTACGATTTATTGCACTGTGTACGAAATGTACTGTATCGGCGTTAGAAAAATATAGAGATCAATTTTTTTGGTTTAATGTTTCATGGACTTTTTGATTTTTTATTATTATTCAAAGTTTTGAAGAACAAGAACACATATTCTTTCGTGTGGCGAGTCTGACGAACTGGGTCAGAGCAACTGTCGATACAAAAACTGAGCGATTTAAAAATCAATCAGCATTCAGCGCTATACGTATACCAACACACATCCACTATATTGGTAATGGACAGTCGATAGGTCGTTTGAAGTATTTAATGTCGTTGAGCAAATTTGTTAATTAAATCACCACCTTTGCCGTTCGCGTGCAGCTCGCATTCGGCAAAATCAAATCGCTTCGTCAAATTATTTTCTTGTTGATGCGACCAAGCATTGATCTACACGAATCATTATAGCTTAATTATCCTACCGACACATTGAAAACATAATTTTATGAGAAATGTTCAACATAAGTTCTTTTCGAAGATATTATTAATTGCCCATAACAAGCTCAATTTGTAATAGTTTATCGTATAAAATTTATGAAGCATAAATAAAAATTTACGCTGAAGTACCATCAGAAATCGTTTTGTAGTTTCGTCATAGAAAATGGTAAAGTAAGCTTATAATAGACCCTTGGGCACCTTTCTCGAAGGATTTATTTAATCATTTATAAAAATCTCAATTTTCAATTTTCCTACCGTCTAAAAATTGATGGATGTTGTCGAAACGTAGATGAAAGTGTACAATGGAGTTCGATGGAAAACGGTTCTGCAGTTTTGTAATAAAAATAATCCTACAGTCAGCGTTTTTAACAATATAATATTAAAAAGAAATACAAATTTTTAACTTTAGCCATTTTTTTGATTCAACAATAAAAGCTATACAATTACAATGATCTCTCAAATACAATGATAATTGTAACATTATAAACATTTATCATGTGTGAACAATGTGTCATAGTTTATTTGAAAAACGAGTTATATTAACATTGTTTTTAGTGCTTCGCGTTGGAACAGATTAATTCAGTTGCAATAAATTGGTAACATTCGATTTATCACACCAGAGAGATGGACCTCGTTCTACTCGTCTGACTGAATACAGACCTCGTTCTACTTGTCCGACTAAAGTGTCATAATCCACTTGTGCGGCTGCGAACGAGTCGCATTTAGCTTCTGCAATAAAGGGAAGGGGTGTTCGAGTTCTCAGATCGATTAACACTTTGTATCGGTTATTTTACTACAACAAAGCACTTTTCGTATCTCTAACAGTAGAACGCCTACAGCGCGTTCCAAAATATGTATATCGAAACTACTTCTATTTTCCGTACCTTCGATAGAAACTAAAAAATGTCGATTTTACTTTTCAATAATTGGCAGGCGAAATTTGTACATTTTTCTACGCTCAGTACGAATCCGAAAATTGTTTCTCTTGTTTCACGTTTATTTTCTAAAATATCTAATGGTAAATGAAAAATAGAATTTCAAAGTTTAAAATTTTTTTGTGCTGTAAACGTAAGAGCTCTATGAATGTTCCTTATGTAGAATGATTCTGTAAATTCTTCCACACAAGACAGTACATTTTGAGAAATCTAAATAAATCCAGTCTTGTTTATTTTATGAAACAATAAAAGTCACATTTTCTGTTCAAAATGGCACCGTTATGTCTTAACACTGGACAGAAACGAAACTCAATACGATTCACAATATCAAAGCGATTTCCCTATAAATAAACGAAATGATGGATATAGTTATCGTTTTAGCAGATTAGTCGGATATAAATAACAGTCTTTATAAAATGTTTGTTTTTCGTACAAAAAGTATCCGCCTAAGAACCATATGCGTCCAGTGCTTATTTATTTCTGCGTAGCCGATCGACTGCTATTAGTGTACTATCAGAAAAGAAAAGAAAGAAAAAAAAAGAAAAAGGAGGAGACAAAAACGGAGGAGGCAAACATGTAACTATAACCTATAATACAAGAGTCCCCGATCGATGAAACGACGTGGCTACGCGATTACCGCGTCATAATGACGCACAATGGTTCGCTAAAATGTCAAAATTGTTCTTCCGAATGTTTCCGTGGAGCGTGTATTTTTGATGACAGCGAGGCACAAATCGCCCAGGCAAACGCGCGGCCCGAACAATGGAGGATTTTTTTCTGGTTAGACAGCACGGCACGATGTGCGTTCGGGCGGTGCGGGTCGCTTTTTAATGTTTTAACAGAGCCGCAAATCGAATGAACAAAGGTCTTTGCTTTGCTCCATTAATCGGGTCCGGGACCAATTTCGCCATTCTTCGAGGGCCTTTAGGGACACGCGAGCATAGAACGCGTTGTTAGCGTTGTCAGCAGGTCTGGAGCCAGTATTATTAACATTTTGCCTACTGACAATATGCAACCGGTACATAGTTGAAGTATAGTGCATGGATGCGTTATACTTCCGCTGGAATAAAAATATTCCATCACACAAATCTATCAATTATACAGGTAGTCATATAATTGTTCGCACACGCTTTAAATCAGAATAACATTTTTATAAAAGGACCGAATGATTTCTGCCTAGATACGGTAAGGGGCCTAATTACCGTGGGGGTACCAATGCGCCTATATTAATTATACTTATGTTTAAAGTATAATTACAAAAGAGTCCACACTACAGCGAGGTATACCCTGTGAGGGGCCTCGAAGTTCCATAAGCCTAAGCTCGAGAGGTCATGTTATTTAAATGCTATTTTTTGTCTTTTTCTTCTACTATCGACATTTTTAATCACTTGTTAAAAAAGATAACAGCGTCGATCGCTGTAAACAATTTTTACAGACACCTATAATTATGAGCACTATTTAATGTAGCAGAATATTTAATAAAAAATATTGGTCAGATTATCTAAATTGTAATGTACACATATGTGTGTATGAATAATTGTTCAACTGTCATAAAATATCGATGTTAAGCTTATTCATACCACGAAAGTAGATTATAAATAACTGCCACTTCACTTAAAGCTCTCTGCAATCAAAAAATAGCCTCGATTTTATCGAGCCCCGGGCAAATTCAATTTGGTTGAAAATTCTCCGGTTTACATCGTTCCATGTTTATCTAGTTCGAATCGATTTGCTTTATGAATAATAAAAAAAAACGCAAATTCGAAAAATACAGAGTATTTTTTTCGGAGTGCCGCTTCCATGTGTCTCGCGTATTAAAATTGCGTTGCCCCGCGTAAAGTTTAATTACGTACGTCACGCTGAAACCAGTTTCGCGAGAGGTACGCACGCCGTCACAAGAAATCATACTGTATTTTGTATGTCACAAGTGGTATGCAGATGGTATGCATAACATTGAAATTGCAAAGACTTTTGCTGGCTCGTGACGGCTTGGATGCCGATTTTATGAAACACACATACACACGTACACGGAAATAAAATAAGTTTTTCCTCGCCTGGATAACGCAACCTTGCGCTCTATTTAAACAACATGTCAAATTGTCTTTCTTATGAATCGAGAACGTAACATTACTGAAACTTCTACATTTCTTTTTACAATCAAATTGTCTGCGAAAAAGATTAATGTATTCCAACGTAAATATTGTATCAAATTGTGTACATACCTAAGGATGCTAAATTGATATCATATAATGTTATTAAATTTTTCAATCCTCACCTTTTGAATGCATGAATTTATCCTCTGTCATGAATAATACAGAGGAGACTTGATACACTTTTGAAAACAAAGATTCTGTGAACGAAACCAGATAATATTTTAATGAGCTTCTTGCAAAGGGTGTAGTCGAATAAGGAGGTCAAAAGTGCCCCCAAACCAAATTGAATTTGCAATACACCATTCGATAGCTTGTCCAAGGAAAATACTTTGTGCCAATTTTCTACCCTATATGTCAATGTTGGGGGTAGTAATAGGGTGACAAAGGAAATCAGGTTTTCCCGTAATTTCTTTTATCCCGTTCCATTGAAAATTTTGAAAAAAATCAGGCATATTTTAGGGATTAGAATGCACATTCATGAATTTTTTTCAGAATTTTTAGTTTCGAAACTGAATTTTAAAAAATAAAAAAACTTTTGAAATGCCGATTTCTTGTGGCAGTTGTGAGATACTAAGTTTACATTTTTTTTCAAAATGGGTGCACATAGTTAAAAAATCAATTACTTATGGCAACAATAAAAAATTAATGTTTCGAATTCGATTTTGGAGTAAGAGGTATTACCATGTGCCGACTGAGTAAATGGGGGAGAAAGAAATAGGTACACACTTTCCAAAGAGCCGTGTGCAAAGCGTTCAAGTATACTAATTATTGAGAAATAATTAACCTGGATGAGAATCTGGGTTAAATGTTACTGGTTTTTATGCGTGTGCCATGCATCGTAACTGTATCAACGACATTTGCCTAATTAAATTTGATCGATAAAGATTCCCGTCGGCGAATTAAATTCTTGTAAATCGCGCAAGACCGCGCGACCGTTCGACACCTACGTTCATGCGAATTGGGAAATTATCCGCGTTGCAAATGACCGGGCATTCTCTTCCGTGGAGTTTCAATGACCCGTGGAAGAAACGACGCGGCGATAGCAAATGATACGAGACATAAAATGGTAATGCTCAAATACCCATGTTCAATTGTGTCGCTTGTTATATGATAAGAACGAAAGGACTCGCGCCATTCTATCAGCTGACCTGGATTTCACGGAGAAAAGGGCTTTAGTATGAAAACGGTATGATAATGAGTCCATTATCCTGTTTCATTCGAATTCGGTTAAACGAATCACCGTAATTCTCCTCACTTTGAGATTTTTAATCAGAGGAACTGTAAAACAGTTTATTACACAGTCACATAAGGGTCCCATAATTTATCATCAAACACCTTTTCTGGGCACTCTTTTACCATCTATAAATTTTTTACAAACTGCCAAAAAACTTCAGCTTTTTTCTGTAAACATAGAAGCATTAGTTTAGTAGATGTGTAATAAAAATTTTGAGAATTTGGCCGGAATCGCGAAGAAAATAATAACAGATGATTTTTAGAACCTTTTTTCTGGACCTGTATTGAACATTAAACTCAATTTGATAAGTATAATTTTAGTTAAAATCTTTGAACATGTATGGAAAAAGGTATTTCAGCATATTTTATCAATTTGTTTAATGGGTGAGGGGGGAGAGGAAGCGTTAAAAAAATGCATTTAAAATAATTTCTTTTTACATAGTTTGGTAGACACAATAATACCATATAACTTTAGTTTCAACTTGTTTTTTGAAATATCATTTGTTCGTCAGATATTTCACGAGAAAGGAAATATTGAAATTTTTTCAAGGGCTGATTACACCCCTTTCATGCGAGAAGTAGCAAATAAAAGGTAGGGTTGTATTAGGCATAGGTTACTCTACTTGCGTGCAAAGTTTCATAATTTTTTGAATTTACTGGCCTGATAACTTCCTTTGTAAGTCACACCCACACGCATTCCATCGAAATTAGCTAATCGCGAGTAAGACTTCGCTAGACGAGGTACAGATTCTGAAACGTTAACGGTTGAAAATCGAAGTATCGACAGTTTGAACCCCAGTTAGCTGAGTTACACGTGTACGTACGTGTAAGTGCACGTGTACGCGATCAAAGCACAAAGAGCGATACTCCTTGCACAGGACTTCCCTTCAGCACTTTTCAATTTTTCCGAAGCCTTTGAACTATTTCTCACTATTTCCTTCAATAACATTGTATACGCTGTTCTTGGTAGTTTTTTTATCTGCTGTAAACAATGTGTCTACTGTCTAAAAATATTCCCTTCCGTTTTAACCCTCAATCGAATTATTAGGGTCAATGCGGTCCTACTCAAATTTATGATAATTATTTAATATGGAATTATTAGTAATATAACTATTTGTGGAATTAGATAAAACTTTACCAGCTCGCTGCTATCTCTCTTTTATTTACAATTTCGTCGAAGAGGAGTATCAAATATAATTTAACTGAATCATTGCATTTTTTAAGCATATTTCGAAGGTTCACTTAAGGTTTAAATAAAAGTTTCTTGCATCGATTTCATGAAACAGATATTGAATAAAAATTTACTTCTTTTCTTAATAATTTAAATATGTTCGACAAGATGTTCACAACGTAGTTATAATACAATATTTCAAACCAGAATCTATTAAATAATTAAAACTTTTAGAGCTTCGTTTTTATGCTAAGAAATGAAAAGATGAAAGAAGATGTTTTCTTCTGAACAAGTTTACAAATTTTTAAGAACATTATTATACATTAAATTAACATTCAATTTGAAGAGTTTCAACTCTCCTCTATACAATGACTAGACTGCTTTGCGCAAATAATGATTTATGTTTATTTCTTCGTAAAATAATTTTAACGGATTGGAAATAATACAACCTTTTAATTACTTTACATTCTTAAAATTTTGGTGCACGATTTCTGATTGCGCTTTGAACGAAAAGTGTGCCGCTCAGAAGATAACTGAGACGAGACTGTTTGAAACTATTCGAACCTGAATTTATTGTACACTGAATTTCGAAAAAGTCTAGTCGCCTTAGCACGCTCAAGGCTGCGGAGGAAAACAATAGCAACAAACTGAAAAGGGAATTCCTCGTTGGGAGCGTCGTCCTTTGTTTTTTGTTTCTTCTTTTTTGACAATGTGCGTGGGGCTCGCATGACTGTAGTTCAAACTACACGCTCCGGATATCGGAGCTTGGAGTTTCAATTGTTAATACATCGAACCTGTCGAATGGTGGAAGGATTCTTGAAACCGTCCGATTTTTCTAATTTCGAGCAAATACAATACGCGCGGCAGTGCGCACCGATTGACAACTCAAACATCGAGGTTACGTCGAAATGCTTTCCCAGATTTTTCTAAAATTTTTTTTCAAGAAACCCGTTAGTAAAAATAAGGAACCCGCCCACTTTTGTCCACGACTGTACCAGCCATTTGGTATTCCAAATATGTCTTGTCACGTACATAAATGGCCGCCACTGGGAATGCCAAAAATCCTCGCCCGAAAATCCAATAAAAAATGTTCCACGAAAATGGTCCTCGAAACCACAGAGGCTGGATACTGGAAATTTTGCATTCTGCCCTTTATTCGCGAATGTCTGACATGTTTATCCGAAATGCGTTTAGGGATACAACGCTGACACAGTCTAGAAAAGTAAGTGGAACACTGGAGAATGCATCGTGCACACTCCGCGACGATACGGAGCATATTGATTTTCGAATTTTCATTGCTCCGCGGACGGTATCGAGACAAAAGTATTCTCCGCGGCGCTGAGGTGAAGTCGCTCCTTTCAAATCATCTGAGGAATTGCATTTTACTCGGTGCGGTCCGTGGATGCACCGGAATCTACGAAATATTTCATTTAACTACGGTGGATGGATAGTTTGATATGTCTGTGTACAGGGATGGAATTTGATTCCCGGAACGGAAAACTCCGCGCGGCTCCCTTATTCAATGTTTACGTATGCAGCACAACACAGTAGGGAGGATTGATGCAGTTTTATAGTGCCTCTCATGGAAAAATGTATGTTTCCATTCGATTCCCTTAGAGTTCAAATCTTATGGAGCATTACGCGAATGTATTCTGCAATGTAACACAAAATTTGTCTTCACAAACTCCCTACGGATGATTATTTCATAATTTTTTAAAAACTACAGTCCACAGCTAACGACTTTAATCGATCGGCTTAACTTCATCTTGGAATCCCAGAAATTTTTAACTTTATTCATACAAACCTGTAGATCTTGACTAGAAAATGCCAAAAATTCGAGGAATTTTAATGTGAGGAATTACTGGTCCAATAGTTATAGGTGTTTAAAGTTTCAAGCGAATTCCTCACGTTGAAACTTGGATTTTTGGCATTTTCTCGTCGAGATCTACAGGATTGTATAAAAAAAAAGTTAAAAATTTCTGTGTTGCTAAGGTGAAGTTTAACACGTATGCATACTATAGGAATATCATACAAAATATTTACTCGCATCGTGGAAAAGTATTTTAAATGCAAGCTTAGTAGATTATTAAAACAAAAATATTGTCTTCGGGATAAAAATAATTAGTAATACCGCTTCGCGAATATAAACGAAGGAATACATAAAGACTACATAATTTAATATTGTGGTGGCGATATTACCACGTACGCCAATGCATATATTTCTTCTAAGAATTTCTCTTTCATTTCCAACTCTGTTACGCTATTATTCTCTATTTCCTGTCCTGTGAAGTGAGGACAATCTTTATTATTTTATACCACCTTATCCACCTCAATATAATGAACAGATTAATAAAGATTGAAAAGCTACATTTCATACTCGAGACAATAAGCAGTACAGGTATACAAACGTATGAAGGCCTCAGAGCCATAATTTTCCTGTCAAAATGGTTGACAGTATGTACGAAGCAACTGTCCATATTTTATTTGATGAAATGTAAAAATTTTTTTTAAAATATTATTAGATTTGGTCTGTATAGTGTTTAGTATTTTAAATAATACTAGAAACATTTTTGCTTACTATTGAAATATTATTTTCTTTGGATTGTAGCTCGGTTAATTTTGTAAAAATAATATTATATTTGGTATATTTTTTCCCCAAACACTGTCCAGCTTTGATTAAAAGAGACCCTGGCAAAGCCGCCAATAACTTTTTATTCAGGAACTGGTTCAACTGATATTATCGGTTTAAAATGCAGAAAATATAGGGGAATTATTATTGCGTTGGTCTCCATTAATTTTCAGCAGCTTAATGCTAACTAAACATTAAAATTGAAGATAAATGAAGTTTGAAACTGTGTCATTTATATTTTACGTAACATATTGCCATAGATATTGACAGATTTATTGTAGTAGAACATTTTATTTATTATAGTATATATTCTACTTTATCTATATTTTGCGTCCAATTAGCTTGTTGTTGATAAACTTAAATTTATGGCGTATTCAGAATTACAAACTTGCCGAAACCTGTAGAAATCTTAATCATTCATTAGAATTATATTATAACATAAAAGATACAATTTTACAAATTAAAAGCTCACGTAATAAAATACTAGTAAAATTATTTCATATGCTAATAGTTGTAATTTAATAAAATTAAAAAGTTAAACTAAAACTGTAGAAATATTAACCGTTAATTGAAATTGCTTTCTTGTTTCGCTGTCAGTTGCATAAAAGCATTTTCAGCGCAATATTAATAGTTGGGGAAAAAACCGTGCAAGATGCTCGTAAAAAACGAGTGTTCATGCTGTCATGCACAATGCTTTCGTAGGAAAAATCTCGTTACGCTGTGTAAGGATGATATTTTATTATTTATTAATTCGTTCCCCCGTTGAGGTGTGTACGTAAAAGAAAAACGTCAGGGGAATCTCATTTTTCACCAACTCAATTATTCCACACCTCGCACTATATTCTCTTAATCAAGGCTCGGTAAAGTTTCTCGTAAATTCACTTCGCAACGAAGTCGCCGGACTGCTCATGATTAATTGTTCAACCGATACGTGCAGTCGGAATCTAAAATGCTCACGGTGCATTGTAATTTTTCCGTTTTCCCTTTTTTTATGGCTACCACTTGCTGGTTTTAAGTGTTTACTCACGTTGGGTGTAATCACAATGTCAAACATAACAACGAAAATGTAGAATAGATCATATATGGATAAATTAGATCAATTATAGTCTAATGTAATAGTGTTCTACTTTTAAATATGTTGCATATAAATATAACATAGAATACAAATACTTTCAATCATGTCTTTCAATCATAATATTCTAATTACACTATAAAAGACACATTGAAAATTTTGATAAAAATATATTTACAGTGTACACTTATAACAAGTATACTTTCAGACAATTTGTTTTCTGATTGTCAAATATTATGATCGAATATGTAAGTGGTTATATTTTTTATAAATAATTGATAGCCTCGAATCGTTACATTGCAGATAGGTTTCATGCAAAAATTATTTCTTTTTAGCATTAGTATTTTCTCGAATTAAATTATACAGTAAAGTCTCGATCTAAGCCGAATGGTGTGAACCACTACTAATCCAATTACACAACTCCTTCACTTTCCATTATTTTTTTATGGGATTTTCACTAACTTACTCGTGGCATTGTTATGATTTAAATGGCCCAAAATACGATATAATTTGAACTGTATTTAGTTGTTTATACGCGATTACTGGAAAACAGTAGCCCTACACGATCTAAGTCACAGCACGGACCCGAGGATTGTGCCTAGATCGAGACCTTACCATAGATATTTTTGCTTATGGGACCCGTATTATAAAAATTTTGAAGAGAGGACACTTTTGGAACGTATCAAAGATCAATTTGAAATCTGAGGATTTTGAGATAAATTGCTATTTGCGTCTCGTATCCTGCAATTAGTGCATACAACTTTTACATTGCATACAGATCTGTAGTTGAACGATAACGAAGCCAGTTGCGCGAGTTCTACGCGACGTCATCACACGTTATCCGATAACCGGAAGCGCGCGCGCAGCCGCGTTCATCTCGTAGGCTCGATTCCCAAAAACTTTGCTCATTTGCAGCGAGTAACGGCCGAAGCCGCAACAGCTTACGAGGTTATATTTTTCCCCTTTATTTCCCCTTGACTTTGCCCTCGTTTTATATTGGTCTTACACTCCCCCGTTCTGTCGGCGCGGATGAAATTCGGCATCGCGGAAGTTTCGAGATCCGCGAGGAGAAGTCAGCAAGAATTTCCCCGAGATTAGACTGTGCCCGTGGTCGGAAGGATTGGCAGTAACCAAGGGTCACCAGTTGCCGCGAATTCGGCAACTTCAATAACAGAGAGCCACGCTACTTTGTCGGTTCCTCGCGTTTAATGGAAAACTTTCTCCAACCGGAAACCAGAACTGTCTTATATCTCGTCTCACTAAAAGCGCCTGACATCTTGAATAACACAATTTCAAATAATGAATTATTTCGACTAATTTATTATTTTATCTTGCGAGTACAGTGGATCAAAAAGTATGCAACATTCAGTAATAACGACCTAGAAATACTTCTTTTTTTACTAGAACTGTCATACTTTACTTTTAGGTTCTTTTTATCGATACTGTTATTTATTGTTAAGTTGCATCAGAAAATGTTAGTCAACTCAAATTGCCTAGGGCTAACAGTCCCCATTAATTGGCATTTGATGTGATATTCAACTAAATAGGCAAGAGGTTCTTTTTAAATTAATATTTATTAAATTTAATTAAATTCGAAACCATTTTTAGTAATAATTTCTGATTTGAGTCAATCCAATCCCACGGACAGAAACTGATTGAAATTAAAAGTTATGTCACTCGGTGGGTAAATACTGAAGTAACGAATTTTTAAAAATAAATAGTGAATTATTTGGAATATTTGGAAATTTTTATTTTTAGACTGTCACCTGTGGAAGTGTAATATTTTTGACAGAACTGGAATCGAGAAGTTTGTAAACAAATAGATGAACCGTATATCTGTTCCTATTCAACAAACAAATTGTTCATTCTGTGGAAGAGCGACAAAGTTGCGAAATTATCACATTAATTTATCGAATTACTCCACTAAACTTCCAACAGTGGTATACGTCATTTACTCCCTCGAGCACAGTAGCAAATCACGTATCCAATCTATATTTATGAAAACGGGAAGTCTCGTTTGTTAGAGACGTGAATAAATCAGAAACAAGAAATCACAAAATTGACTATTACGTTTAAGAGAGAAATATTCGCGGAAATTACCATTTTTATTTTATTTATATTTTCTTGTAAATGTTTTTATTTGAAATGAAAATGAGAAATATCCGTTTGAAATAGTTTATTTCCCACCTTTATTTTCAATACTGTTATTTAAAAATAAAAATAATATTGATTCGTTTGAAATATTCGCAATTTCAAATAGTATGTTATTTCTTTGTTTGAAGAAATAATCCTCAAAATAATATGCGACGAGAGGTGTTAGTATAAATTGGACACAAACCTGATAATCGGGTAAGCCGATATAATTTTGAAGAACAACTTCACAATTGTCTGAAATAATTATTTTAGATAATTATAAAATATCATCTTACTATTTCAAATAATATTTCAAGTAATGCTGTTTCAAAAGTGATCACAGGCGTGGAAATAATTATAAAATAAAATAATATGATGAAATAACATTTTATAAAATCTGTTTTTCACGATTTTCCATCGTTTATAACTCATAAACCATTTGCTCAATTTCGATGAAATTTTCAGCATGCACACAACCTATATAAATCTATAAAACACATTTTTTAAATTTTCGTTACAGACCCAATTAAAAAGGTTGTGAAAAGAATTTTTTGAACCATTTTCTTTGTAATTCAGACTAAACGCAATTTTGTCAAAATTTTTCGTTACATATCGTCTAGCAAACGGATTCCATCTAGCGTGGTAGAGAAGCTGAAGTGGTTTGGTTCGTTTCTAAAAAATTTATTCTGACTTAAAGTGTGTGCCATTAATCACGGGATTGACTGCAAGTATCTAGAAAAAAATTGGTTGCTGGAAAATGCGACGCAAGGGCCGAAAGAATTGGCACGGAACGCAATGAATTCCCGAGTCATGCAATACTTGCTTCGATGTTCCCCCGAGGGGAATCTCATTCTTATTTTCCTCCTACGCCAATGGATGAAGCGCCTCAAAAGGTTTCGCGCCATGCATGAAATACGTGGCCCGCAGCTTTGGGATGGTATCGGCGCAGTGGCGTCACTTCCTCAAATTCTCTGATGTATCCTCGAGAAAAATGGACCATTGTCGCGAGAACAGCCTTCTTAGGAAGTTCGAACCCATAGGCGTAGAAAGTTCGGAAAGTACAAAGTTCCAGTGCTTGCTTTGTCCCCAGGCAAAGGCGGTACACTATACGATCTTTTATTATACGTGTAATAAACGTATTATGTATTTTGTTTATCGCGACGATTAATTATTATGCAGGGTATTATTATTATCAGATATTACCACCTTGATTTACGCCGTTATTATTATACCTAGCGAAAAATGTTTGGATTAAATGGTCTCAATGGTACACATTGTGTCTTGTTTTTGTAGGGGGACGCGTCAAGGACTTGTGAAGGTCAACTTTCATTTTTTAAATGAAACCGTATATTTAAAAAATTATTAGTTTAGGAGTTATTTTGATTTAAGTATTGCTAAGAACATCTCATTTTCTTACTAATGATTACTTTATTGATTTGATAATTATTCACAAAAAGGGATTTAATGTAATAGCTTAACATTTTTCGAACAGACAGGATAGTGATCACATCTTACAACATGTCGGGCGATATTTTACTGCATTTGTTTATGATTCATTCCTTTATATCAAGCAAAGCAGTCGAATCTTTTCACTAAAATATATTTTTTCATTCTAATTTAATTCTTTGTATTGTATTGGAAGTTTTCCTTGTAATATTTAAAATTATTTTAAAAAGTTATTCGTTCTTGAGGGGTGTACGAATACATTTTCCCGGCTATGAAGTCATCGACGCATTTTTCGACCTTTTCAATGGAATCGTAATGCTCCCAGGACAAATTGTGTTAGAGGGACCTGAACAGATGATAGTCTGTTGGGGTCATATCTGGAGAGTGTGCCGCACGCGGCGGCCCTCGTCCTTTGTGCCAAATGTGACCGAGTATTGTCGCGTCGCAGGATTACGCGCCTACTCGCTTGCCCGGTGAAAGGTCATCGAATAACGAATATACATTGAGCTTGTTTAAAGGCTTGTTTGTCTTTCAGCAATTTTCGTGGCTCTAAAGCCTTTGATTTGCAACACACCAGTAAACAATGTTGAGGAGATGCGATGTCACGAACGATAGCAACAATACCTGGTATTTTTGAACCAGTATGATTCTGACAGCGGAACTTTATGCAAAATAAAAATTTTCTGACGAATTGCAACAAACTGGAGTGAAATAAAAATTTATTTTTCTTCTTAGCATGTTTAATAGGTTGGAAATAATATAACAGTACTTTTTAAATTCTTTTAAAAATTTCACTATTTCAAATTACACCTACTCATACATACATCGTTTGGATGCTCTAGCCGAGGCCTTCGACAATTCTTCAAACAATTTCAATGAAAGTTATGAAATAACAGGTGTTAAACGTGACTATACAGTCTTTTCTCGATATATGTCCAGAACACGGGTCTACCGAGGACATCCCGTCCAGGACATATATCGAGAAAAGACTGTAATTTGGAAACAAGGTCATATCGGATACAAGTTTATATGAACTTTTGTCTTCTCGTAGCGTACTGAATCCACTGAAATTATGCCCACGTGTTTTTAAACACCCTGTGTAGACAAACTTCAATATTATTTGTACGTAAAATTTATACATCATGTTTTCTCGTGCACTTGGTTTTCTTGCATTTCCTTGCAAAATTTTAACAGCACCGTTAGGCGCTGCAGTTGTGGACCGCAGTGTAGATTTACGATCTTCATTTCGTGTGTAATTTAACATACTGTGCACAAAATGGAGCACAAAATGTCTTCAAAATTAGTCCGATGAAAAGTAAAAATAATGATGATAATAATGATAATGATAATGATTCGTAATAACTGGAGTAGGATTGTGTACGGAATCGTCATCGTTTACGAAGGATTCCGCGATTCCAGTAATCAGTGGTAGGTGATCCAGCCGGAGCAACATTGTCGGGAATTTCGCCTCGACTTTCCCGGAGGATCTCCGCATCTCGAGCCGGTGGATGGTTTCAGTGTCACGCCGTGGGCGATCGTATGCCAGCAGAGTTATTAAACGTGTTCGTTCACTTCCCCCGAGCGATTGAGCTTTCCCTCCGCAAAGTCTGCTACATCGCCACCTACATCACCGTAATGTTGATATTTATGGAACACGCCTGCCCTCCGTTCGAGTGTAAACCCAAATTGATCTCCGCCCATGTCGAGCTACCGGCAATCCCTAAATCGTGCTCCCGAAAACGTACAATGCGATTGCGCCACTATTTTCTACATCGAGATGTTAATTTTTGCCCATAGCGTCAAGCATACGAATTAATTCCCCACCCTCACGCAACGTTCATCCAGTTAACCCTTAGCACTCGAATGGTGACCGTAAGGCGCCACTAAAAATTGTTGAATCTTTATTGAAAATATTTTTTACATTATTGAATTTGTTTCTATTTAATATATTACTAAACACTTCGGTGTTGTACTAGTAATTTACACCATTTTCGTATGTACAACACGAAAAAAATATATATAGAAGGGAAATATTCTAAGTCGGAAGAAATGTTTCGTTTTGGAGTTAAAACAGCTTCGAGTGCAAAGGGTCAATCAATTGTAACTTTACTTTAAAATCAAATCCGACACATCCGGCTTTGGAAGTGTCGAAAAACACCGTAATAGCTCAATTTTATTTGAAATGAAAATAAGAAATAACTGTGTGAAATAATTTATTTCGCACCTTTATTTTCAGCACTGTCATTTCGAAATAAAAATAATATTTATTCATTTGAGATATTCATAATTTCATAATATCTCGATATTTCAAGTTTGTCGAAAGAAATAATTCTCAGAATAATATGCAACAAAGGATGTCAGTATAAACTGGACTCAGAACTGATGATCCAGTTAGATGTCATAATTTTAAAGAACAACTTCACGATTATTTAAAATAAGTATTTCAAATAATTATAAAATAAGTATTAGTGTTAAGTATTTCAAATAATTATAAAATAAAATAACACGCCATTGGAAATAATATTTCAAGTAATGTTACTTCAAAAGAGATCACTGGCATGGAAGTAATTATAAAATAAAATAACATGTTATTTGAAATAACATTTCAAGTAATGTTATTTCAAAAGTGATCACAGGCATGGAAGTAATTATACAATAAAATAACATTTGAAATAGTATTTTAAATTTTTTGTTATTTCAGAACCGGGTCTGTCCATTTAAAGGAAGTACATTTTTGGAACGCCCTTTGTAACAGTTGGTCACAGACGATTTACCTAAAAGGAGCCCATAGATCCGCAGGGCCGTTCTCCAGAAATGTCCTCGATTATAACAGAGACGAGAAAGGACATTTTTACTCGGCTGTTTATTATCAATTAATACAGAGATAGTAAATGGGTGGGCAAATGACAGTGGATTGACATCAATCATTCGAAACAGGTGCAAGGCCGAGCATAAATATTTTTCAACATGAGTTGCTGTATAGTCTTCTGCCCCTCGTTTTGTCCATTACTCAGCTCTTACAAGCTTCCACGACTTATAATACCAGGGTATTAAAACCCTTATCAGCAGCCTATTACTCTGGTAATAGCGTCCCTTATTTATCTAGTCGACACTAAAGCGCGCGATTCCTTCTGCTGACTTCTAAATAGTTAGAAAATGAATAACAATCAAATTTTTGTTCGTTGTTTATCCACCTCTTACCCCCTCTCCCCTAAATTACCTTTCTTCTCTATGGAATGAATTCGAATTATGAAGTTAATTGGAATGTGGAAGATACTGTTAATTTCATTAGGTTCTGAAATTTTGCTAATGTAAAATAACTATGTTTATGTAAAATACTATGTCGATAGTAGACACCTGAAAAAATTGTTTACTGCCTATTTGTATAAAAAAAAGTTGTTAAATATCCTGAAATTATGTTGCTTTTTCTGAAACGAGATTTCATACTTAACTTTATTTCAATTATGTCAATTCTCCTCTCGCTCACTGTGCAAGTCTTTCATATCCACCGGTAAAATTATTAGGTTCGATAAATCATCGTCTAATACCTACCATTTCCTTTCTTCCGTGCTTTTCATATACGACTGAACCTAGATTCGTATCTGAACTTAATATTAACCTTATTGCTGACATCACGGTATAAACATAGTATCATAATAACAATAATAATAATAACAACAACAATTGTAGACTCCGCAAGCACTAACCGAAGTTTTCGAATCAACGTAACGTTATAACAGACATTGACATGTTAGCTGTACATTTATTGTTATAACTAGACTGCGGATGTTTATGCAATTTTCAATTTTCATAGACAAATTTTAAGACAGTGGAATGAAATAAAATCCTACTTTTAATGGGAACAGCCTTGTAGATAACAAGTAAAAATCTTTTGAAACTTTCCATAAGCCATAAATGCATAAAGATCCGCAGTCTAGTTGTAACTTTCGAACAGGCAGGCGTTTGCACATTTTTATCCCCTCGCTGACTTGGTCGTCGAGTGATTCAAGGGGATCCCCCCCCCCCCCCCCCCCCCCTCCCAGTGGTGGGGATAAAATGTCGACAGTTACGGTAGACAGGCGTGTGACAGTTACGGAGATATTACTGAATTTTACATTGTCTGGAGTATTTCGGATACCCATAGGTGTTGAATACCTCGTCGACGGGTGAATTTGTTTCAGTGTTTATTCAGCAGTCCCATTTGACATTGCTTTTCAAGGTGAATACGGAGCTGTCCCCTCGGTTTATGACGCAATTTGTCAATCAGTGATTTCTGGGATCCGTGGACACGCAATTAACCAAACGTTTCGCGCATCTCTGTCTCTTTGTGCTCCGTCGTCGCTTCTGCCTATCGCTATTTGTCTTCACCGATCTCTGCGCTCCGTGACAAGACAAAGGCCGATAATTAAGTGATGCACAGAAACGTTTCTGACAGGCAACATTACGCCATCATCGCTCAGATGAAACAAGCCAGCCGTGTATGCTCACGCATTGTCTGTGTTTCGCGGGAGTATGCGTATTAATTTCCATTAATTACACGGCGTACGGTCTTTCCCCGTTTAAATGGGAAATATCGTTTCCATTTGGCAATTTCAAGGTCCCGCCGCCTAATATCCTGCGAAAATTGAATAGGGTACCAAGAGGCGACGTGTCTTGCAAAATTTCAACCCCTTGCCTCGATCGATAAGGTAGACAGTTACAAGGTAAAATAAATCTAATTTTTACCTTGTTTCTCCGAGTTCGGCACATGCACATTTTTCAACTTGAAAATCCTGGTTGTAACATAACAAAAACTTCAGAAATACCGTAGAAACAATTTTTTTTATTACATCAATTACATTTTTACAATACCATATATTATGATTAGGATCTCGATTTTATGCATTTATGACAAAAATGAGTAGATGCAATTTGAACGAACAATGATATTAAAGGAATTTGAAAATATGGATGTATTAGGGCAAGGGACCCAATTACTGTGGGAGTATCAAGTACTTACAATTGTAGGGTTATATTAATGATACTTATTTTTAAAGTGCAGCGAATATTAAAACAAGAGGTATATAATTTAATATCTCTTTCTTAATATTCATTATGCTTTAAAAATAAGTATAATTAATATAGGCACAGTAATCGGTACTCCCACAGTAATGGGTCCCTTACCCTATATAATTCTTATTCCGCATGAACATTCGCAGTCTAAATATTATAAATATTTCCTTTCACTTTTTAATAGAGTACATTTTAATTCAGAAAATAAAAACCAACTCTTTCGACGTTTTTAATTTTTTAGAAATTATATAAATCTGGTTATTTCGTATATAGGTTACCGTAGTTAAGTAAACCGTTATTGTCATCTTACTGCTCCGCAAGAGAGTAACATTTTTCCGTCGGGGGGACCACGGATTTCTAATTTGCAGACAGCAAATAGAGTCTAAATGGGCAATACGGCGAAACACGGGCACCAACGAAAAAAAAAAAAGACAAATACCAGGCCCGAGGGAGCTTCATGTTTTCATTCTAATCTGGCCGACATTGTCCCCTGCTTCATTCTACGTCATTACTTCCTCTCGTCGCTGCCTCTCAGTGGGGATTTACTATCCCTGATAATCTTCGAGCCTGCTCGAGTAATATACTAACGAATTTTCTGTATGTACACGATCATTCGAGATACCAAATCGATCGAGTCGAAATTCAAAAGCTTACTCACTATCTCTTCAAATTATTTTTAGTACGGAAAATCTGCAATTTTATACATTTTTCTCTCAAGTAAATTCTTGAATAAATTTAATAATTTCATATAAAATTTAATATTTTCTGTTGAGATTTCATTAAAAGTAATCTCTTTTTACGACAGTTTTTTATCGTGACTTACCTTAATGTTGTCAAGATATTGTTATTGATATATTAACGTGTCCACTTTCCATTTGTCTAATTGAACCATGTCTTTTTTAATACACCAATCGATGTGGATCATAATTCCCCACAAATAACCTTCTCATATCGAAAAACCATTAATATAGACCTGGGCAAATTTTATTTGACATGAAAATAAGAAATAACTATTTGAAATAATTTATTTCGCATCTCAAATACTGTTATTTGCAAATAAAAATAATAGATTCGTTCGATATAATAGCAATTTCAAATAATGTACTATTTCTTTATCTTTTTTATTTCAAAATCGACGAAAGAAATAATACGCAAAATAATATACAACAAATGTCTTCCTGTTCTTAGTAATTGCCCCGGTGTCTCATAATTTTGTTCACCAGTGTATATCGATCAGTGTATTAAAAAATATATAGGTCCATTAAGAAAATTGGAGGTGACCTTCATATGCCCTCTACTGCTCCCTCTACTGTTCGGTTCAAGTGGGGCAACCTGTATAGCAATTGTTTTAACCGTCGCACTTCATGCCAATTTTGCAGGATCACATTCAACTATCTGTATCAATAATTAGTGAAATGGATGAAACTAAAATAATAATATTAATGCGCAAATGTTTTCAGTAATTATAGTTAATATAATTGGTATTTATAGTTATTATTAGTAATTGTAGTTATAATTGGTAATTATATTGGGCAGTGTAGATGCAATTGGGCCCTGTTTGCATAAGGTTCGACGGGAAATGTTGTTGTCGGAGGAGTTACATATCTAATTTGAGAATTAGGGGAGCGCTCGAGGAGCAATTTGTGTCATAAATGTCTCCGAGTAGTTCCAAACACTTCACCATCCACTTCATCTGTTTGGACAAGTCGGGCTCCGCACCTCCGCCCGCTAAATAGGTAATAGGGATCCTTCCTGAGATGCTTATGAACTGCTTCAACTGCGTCTCTAGTTAAATAATTCTCTGTCATTCCTGCCTTTTCACTTATCCACGGAACGCACGATTGAACATTATTAACTGTTCTTGAATTATTTTCAAGCCCAAGCACGTCCAATTTCCTGCGCTTATTCTCACTGTGAAACTTTTATCAATTATCACCATCGTTTCTCATTGAATTGTAAATCAATGCAACTGTGTCAAATCCGACATTCAAAGCTATTTTATGATATTTTTGGGACGACAAACATTGTTGAAGAAAACGTGGTATTGACATGGTAAAAGTTTTCCACCATGAATAAACAAAAAGCAGATCGGTGATTCAAATATCTTGAAATACAATAATCGAAACGGAATGTTTATATAAATATATGGTTTGTTTTTATATGCTCAAAAAAAAAATACGCAAAAAATCGTTCCATTAAAAAGAGCTCGGAATCTCTGGAAAATGATTTTGGAAAGAAGAATAAAAACATTAATAAAAATATATTTAGGTGTGTGTCCACTTAAATATCACATCCTGTATGCATACTGAAGCATAATAATTGCAGTACAAACGATAAGTATGAAATTAATACTAAAATGCAATGTTTGATAATATTGTATTTTATTTATGTGATCATTTTTTTTTCGAAGCATATTTTTGCATCCTGATGAATAAGAAAATGATTGATGGGGTTGTAGAGAAAGTTAGGGTTGCCCGTGTAATCATGATTTCTGAATTAAAAATGTCCCGTTCCCTCGATAAATCAACCGAAGCATTTTGGCAGCAGCCGTCGGAGCCATAATCGAGATATGGTAACCATATCAATCTCTTTAGGTTCAAATGCTGGATGGCCAACAGGATTGACTTGAATTGGTCTATCGACCGTGAAAGATTGATGAAAAGTATCCCCGAAGCTATTTTTACTAGCATCTACGGAGATGTCGTCGGAATAATAATGAAGTTGCAGGCTTGATCTTCACGTTGAAGAAAACTCTTCGAGTCAAAAGCTTCGTTTTTTTCTTGAAACGAGCCTAGGTAAATTGTTACTCGAGTTTTTAACGACGTTACAATAATTTAAACTCTTTGAACTTGGTACAGACGCTCAAATTAAAAATTGGTTAACAAGCGTTGTCCTCGATTTGCTGGCCGTTTTCCATCGGGATAGAGTTTATGAAAAAAAATATATAATTCAAAAATGTTACAAATAGCATTACATTAAACGACATCATTTCGTTCCGAAAATTTTCTAAAACTAAAACTTTATGCATTTATTGGGTAATATTAATTAATATAGGTGCCTATATTAATTATGCGGACTTTTAAAGCATAATGAATATTAAAAAGTAATAAAATAATCAATATGTTAAATTTTTTTTACTAATTGCACAATAATGGTATAGTATTGGTGTTCCCACAGTAATTGGATCCCTTACCCTATAACCTACTTAGGTCTGCAAACGATACATTTTAAACTTTCATTATAGGCACAAACACAAACAGTTAAAAATCTCAACCTCCACTTTTGTGAAAAAAAATTTCGAAAAAATTTTTTCTGCCCATTACCTAGCAACCTTACATCTTCCTAACATCTCAAGAAATTGCAAGTCGATTGATTCCATGTAAAAAAGTTATTATAATAGTTTCTAAAGGGTGTCCATTTAATTTTGACCACCGACAAGCCATAAGAATGGTCTGCCGTCCGACAGTTAACCGACCGTTATTACCTTTTTCGTTCTGTGGGAAAATGCTTTTCGCATACTCCGGCTCCTTGGGGGAAGCCGGGGTTATGTGGGACTTTCTCCGAGTGGGGACCCCAGAGATTACCCATTAAAAACCCATGCCCACCTAAGTTAAAGGGGAGGTTCCTGGATCGCGAGTACTCAATAGGACGAGGAGGGACCCGCCCGGTGTCCCCATCACTGGAGCCTTCGGATTGGGCTTCCCGAGTCCCAGCTCGGCCCATCCACAACTCCCGGAGTCTTCGTGCCTCGCTCGGAGCCGGTTTCTCGGAGGAACCAGCCCCGGCCGAGGCAAGAATACCCGGTTACCGGAAGGAAGGGCCGTCGGAGGCGCGATCCGGCACACCCCGACCCTTGCTACCCAAACCTCCCACGAATCCCCCTCCCCTAGGGGAAGGACGGACTGACAACCCCCCACATCGTGAATAATCCCGGGGAGTGCTGCCTCAACACGGGGGGAGCTAAGCTCATCCCAGGGGACCGAGGTCAGCTCACAACCCGAGCCCCGGAATCTAATCGGGGCGCCCCCGAGCCACTCCGCTCTGGCCACCTCTTCCGGAGGCACCAATTGGCACGAGGGTATACCCCGCGCCCTCCCCCCGCCCCTACCCGTGGGGGGCACACGCGGGCGCCGGGTGCGTCCCCGCGCCCACACCTTTCTCGCGGAGCACGGGTCTCGCTCCCGGGCCCGCTCGGCGGCCTCCTTCTGCGAAGGCTTAATGACGATATCCACGACCCCTCGCTGGCGACCACTGCGACTCTAAGGACACGGCGCTGTTCGACCCAGGCCGGGCACTCTTCTAAGGTGTGCTGGGCCGTGCCTACATTTTCGTCGCAGTGGTAGCACTGTGTGGTCGGCTCCCGCCCCATCTTCTGCAAGTACTCTCCGAAACAACCGTGACCGGAGAGCAGCTGCGTGAGGCAGAAGGACAACCATCCTCGCCTCCTGCACTATGTATAAAATATAGGCAGGAGGGCCCGGACAATCGCACGCGTGGAGGATCACAGGAGCACCCCCCACTCCGCAAATACGTCCGCCCGGGCCTGGCGTTTCTGAGCCCCCAAGCTCCTCCTCCTCGCACGTGAGTTCCACTCCCGGTGGGCGGAGAAACGAGCGGGCGATATGGTATAATGTCGTCCGTTCCGCCACCACCAAGTGGAGTGGTGGAACCATGGCGAGGAGACCCGCCACCTCACCAAAGATGGTGCGGTACCCCTGTATGGTCCGCAGAGCCAGCCGGCGCCGCACTCTTTCTAAGAATGCTTGGGTTCGCCACGTCCATCAGGACGTGGTCCGATAAAGTTACTCCATCGCAGACCCGCCAGTTGGACATGCGGCGAGAGGCGGCGGCGGTCGCGAACGATACATCCACTATGGACCAGCCGTTCCACCTCACGCACGTAGGCACGGAGCCCCGGTTCAACAACCGAAGCTCTATACCCTGCGCTCAGTCTTCTAGGCCTTGGGCGTTGGTCCCGGGGTTTTCCCAGGAGGAGGACCTAGCATTGAGGTCCCCCAGGACCAGCACTGGACCGGTTGTATGTGAGGCTATCATAACTCCAGCCGGTCCAGCAACCTCCCGAGTTCGACGGAGTCGTAACTGGGTGAGTTGTAGCACCCCACGACCAGAAGTCTTCCCCACTTCACCATTACCATCCCCATTACCGTTCGACCACGGAGCAGGGGGGCACGGTCGCCGAATGGCGACGTGACCACACCGCCACGGAGCCGTTAACGTCACCGAACCAGTGTGGATGGTCCGGGACGCTGTACGGCTCCGAGACGACGGCCAGGTCAACCCTCCACTTCTCCAGGAGGAGGCAGTGGTTGAGGTTCGCCTGGAGGACTGGCTGGAGACACCGGCGAGGCGCTTGGGCTATTATATGGCGTCAACCGGCCTCTTGACCCTAAAAGGGGGGGTGGCAGGGTGGTTAGTGTCCCACGCCCCGCTCGGGTCTTCCTCCACTTCCATGTTTATTTATTGCGAGGAAGTGGTGGGAGTGGCCTTCACTGCCCTCTGTGTCCCCCTTGGCGGGCTTTTCGGCGGGCTTTGGGGTGGCGCCACACCGCCTCCCCTTTTTCGCGTCCTTCTTCTCCTATGGAGGCGGGAAGCAAGCTTTAGTCCTCGCCTTGTGGTTTGCCGGTCTGCCCACCGCCGCGCAAACCACGCAGTGTGAGGGACCTTGCGATCCACCGCCCGGTGGGACGCGTCGACCATCGCAGTGAACCGCTGCCGGACGTGGCCCAAGGCCAGGCAGCGGAAGCACTGCAACGGCCGCGCCTCCAGGACCACCACCTGGGCGGTGGACCACCCCACCCTCACTTTTCCGGCCTTCTCCAGGGCCAGCGCCGCTACAGCCGGGCACTGCACCCACATGGTGCCGAGCCCGTTGGGTGGGATATTCACTTCCCCCACTCTGACGGACTCGACGGTGCAGCCCTCGGCCTTAGCCCCTAACGCTTATATTACCAGACCCTACATACTTTCTTCTCCTCCTCCAACCAATACCTTCCACCTCTCATCTCGCTTCCCAGCCTGTACCTGGCTACCCTCTGCCACCTGCTCTCTCCTCACCCTTTCTTCAGGTACCCTGGTATCCCCTCTCCCTTCACCCTCCCGTACCACGTGTTTTTTGTACCTCGCTCTTCCTATCTTTTCCCATCTTTCCCCCTGCTGCTTCTTCTTTTCCCTTTTCACTACCTCCTCACTCACTGCCTCTACCCTCTCCTCCATCATCTTTTCCGCCTCCTCCGCTGTCCAGCCCCTCTCTTCCCAAAAACTTCGTCTCTCCTTCTTCCACCCTACTATCTCCCTTCCCCTTCTTCCCCTTCCTCTTACCTGCTCCCAGCACAACCTAGCTAGCTCCCCCTTTTCCCTCCCTCAACTTCTTCTCCTACCCCCATGCCCTTAGCCCTGCTCTCCCTCTCAGCAACTCCCTCTGCAGCTCTTCGCTTATATTACCAAATATCTGCATAATCTCGTCGGCTCATGATCAGCGCGGGCTAGATTGAACCTTCCTCTTTCGAACGAGTCCATTCCTCAGCGAAAAATATTCTCATATATGGACGAAAAGTTGAGTCACGTAAAACCATTTTTCGCCTATTTTTGTCGGTAACCTGGTCGCTCTACCTTATCGCGAATCTACGGAGTCTTTGCTCTTATTTAGGACCTAAAACCCACATTGCGAATCACGAGCTTTCTAATTTCCTCGCGTCGAAAAGTGCAGCGCGGAATCAGCGGATTCGAACAGGGTCGCGGGAAAATGGCGGCCGTAAGGTGAAATGACGATTCCGCCTTATGTGTTTGACGTCATTCATTGTGACTCGATACAATGACAAAAAGAGAGTGAGAGAAAGCAAGAGAGAGAGAGAGAGAGAGAGAGAAAGGGAGAGGATCCATCGCCGCGTTTTCGTTCCTAGCTGGCGGAGCAACCTCTCGCCAGTATTGAGAGAATGTTGGAACGGTGCCGACAACGGGTATACTTGTTGCCACTGCCGCTGTGCATCGTGGATTCCACCCTTGGCTTCCCTTTTCCTTGCAATTTTTCCCTCGTCGTTCGTTTCAACTCTCCGATTCTCGCCCCTGCGCCCTGCCACCCCCCGTATCGGATCACCTCGCTCCCTCCCCCTCCCTCTCTCTCTCTCTCTCTCTCTCTCTCTCTCTCTCTCTCTCTCTCTCTCTCTCCATCGCCGTCACCCCTCTATCTGGCCGTATGATCGTGCCATTCCACGGCGATGATCCTCGGCTCAACAGGGCTTATGTATCAGCTATCACTTCGCCGTCCCGGAACACGTGCATGCATCGAAGAACGGATGTTGCATTCGGACAAAGCTGCCCCGCTGACTATAGTGTCTTCGTACGATGAAAAAACTTCCGATCAGATTCGTGGACCTCTTACTATTTTTCAACTTGCCGGACCCTCGACTATCAAAATGGGAACTTTTCTTCGTCAATATACACAAGATGCTCGCGTCGCATTGTTGCACAGGCCCCAGTAGGTGTTTATACAGTCAAGCGCCTTTTCTGTATTTTTTTCCATGCTTCCTCGAAACGCGGATTTTTGTGTATTTATGGCTTACCGAGATTTTTCAAAAATTTCTGGAATATAAAAACCGATAGAATTTAGCACGATTTTTATTTGTTTCGAATCCACGAAGGTTGTTCCTCTGTTAAAAATAGGATTTTATTTCTCTCCATTTTCACAACATTCGTCTGTAAAACAAATTTTGAGTAAAGTAAATCAAGTTTTTTTTGTGCCACTCGTTGGCACTGTTGAATGTTACCAAACCTGTGAATACTTATAGACCCAGTTGATTTAGTCAAATTATTTTGGATCGATCTGACAACCGTTTATTTGAACATTTTTTTAGAATTTTTAGTTTTTCATCGCGCCATATATTCTATTGTTGTATATATTCTTGTCATGTGACACAGAATTGATTTCGAGAAACAGGGAATTATAGATTTCGGAACCTCTGGAGAAACAAGTTGTAAATCTAATTTAACAGATTGCGGAGCTTAGTTAGGAATTTCTTAAAACTTGGCGTTGAAAATTTTGACAAAAACAAGCCACCAGGAAGACCAACACGATTTTCATGAACTGTGGAACTTGCGGTATTATGGGAGAGAGAAATGTCAAAAACTGGAGCTTCCTCATAAAAAAAAAAGAAACAGAGTCGCTTCAATTTAAAACGTGATTTCAATGTAACAAGAAAGTGGGCTGCGCGAACTGAAAAATTCGAATAGCAGAAATGTTTGCGAATCAAGCATTACAGAAACGCCATAACGATGCGAGATTGAAATTCGCTGAAAAATTCGTCCGAACATGAAATATCTGAAAATATGTAGGTAATACAACGCAATGAGATACAGTTCAATATACAGGGTGCCCGAGTTTTATCTATAAATGAAAATTACTCACACACTGTCTATATTGCATACAAAAATAGTTCTGTTGTGAATCGTTTTTCTGTAAATGGACGTGTAGATGTCACAAAACTGAGTAGGCCCAATTTGAAACAGTAGAATCGTTAAAAAAATATTTAAGAATGTCAATGTATTATTAACTTTTTCAAATTATTGAAGAAATTATTGTTTGACGGTGATTTCTCTATATATGTCGCCAAGGCCTGGATGATAAACGTTGCGGAATTATCCCCACTACCGCGGGGTATAAACTGGGGGCCACGAAGCTCGTGAGGCCTCGGACGCTGGGGATTGTAAATATAAATGGCTCGGAGTATGTCTCCTGGACGATACACGACGCTGCTAAGACCCGTGTTGTTGACATATATCAAGAATTCACTGTAGTTTTGGGACTTTTATCGACTAGGCATTTGGGACATATATAGAGTAAACACTGTATACACTCGTGTGATCTTACCATGTTAAACGTGTACATTGCGAAATAAACTTTTGGGACAAGCTAATTGTAAATAAAATGTTCGTACAAAGGATTTTTGAATGTTTAAAATGTTACTGTACAGGGCGCTGTATTTGTGCTTTAACACTGAAATTAATACGTGTCGGTTTCAAGCAACGGCAGTAAAACACCGAACCTACCAAGCAATAACAGTGTCTGGTAAATATTGCCTTATAAAAATGGCAACGTTAAATTTTTCAAGATTCGCCGTAATTTTCAATATAATAAATGCTTGGACAAGGAAAATTATTCCATTACTTTCCATAAATGAATTTTTATAGTTTCAATAATTGTAAAATATAAAACTGGCCATTTTGACCGTGGCAGGTTTAGTGTTAGCACTGAATCGGCATCGAATATTTTTCGCGACGAGGTTATATTGTTCTTCGATAAAATGATATTTTTGTTACTGTTGAACAGCGAGCAGGTACCCTTATGTGCTCCCTGTCTATTTTCGGTTCTATGAAACTTCTCCTCGTCGGATTCTTTTTTCATCGCGAGGTATTCGAGGGGAACTGAATATCTGCCACACGAGTGCCATTCATTCGGAAGAGAGACTCTTGCGTAAATCCTCAGCGCAGAAATGTACACTATGCACCGTCGAATTGGACTGAGGCTCCGTCGTTGAAAGAAATACCACCGTGTGGGTCGAGCAACATTTATTTCGCCGATTCTCCACACCGATATCCAACTAGCTTGTAATACTTGTGGATCATGGTATTTAGCACCAGATCGACGGAGCGGCAAGGGTGACCATTTTACATTACTCAATAAAAATAACAAGAGCGCGTTTAATCGGATTTCTAGCACACCTTTCGTTATTTTTACGAAGGGCACTGACACCCTTCAAATCGAAATCAATTTCTGAGAAATCTATCAAAGGACTTCGATTTCCCTGTCAAGCTAGGGGAATTAGTTTACTAGACGATATGTAATGAAAATCGACGAGCGAATCTAATTTTTAACGAGTCACAGAAACTGGGACGACCAGATTTTGTCCGTAAAAATGCTGTGCATATAAAATGTTAAGGCTTAAACGGTTTAAAAAATTGATTTCTCATAGAAAATTGTTGAACTTGATTCGATTCATTTAATCGTTTCATATTTTAACTCGAAATATTTTTCTCTTCGATGAATCCTTTTTAGAATTATGTTGATTTCCTTTAGAGTGTTTAGAAAGATATCTGACAGAGAATTATTTATTGTTGAGTAAACCCTTTTAGTAGCTGTAATTATTCCGGGAATGCTCACTAGAAATTCGACAATTTTTTCGTACTCTTAAAAGAACAGATTCACTCTTCACTCCATTCATCCAGTCCATTCGTTTTTCTCCACTGCAAACCAGTTTTAAGTGCCTGATTTCATAAAAAGTTCAGTTCCATCAATGGGAACGCTGAGTTCTTTTATTAAATATTGCACAGATTTCATGACTTTTTCTCGTTGACCTTTTCCCCTGTTGAAATACCCGTTGAAATACCAGAACATCTTTAAATGATGATGAAGTGTAATCAATATATTGATACATATCGAAGTGTGATCGATATATTGATACATATCGAAGTTTAATCGGTATATTGATACATATCGAAGTTTAATCGGTATACTGATAAATATCGAAGTGTAATCGGTATGCTGATAAATCCATATATTGATACATATCGAAGTGTAATCGATATATTGATACATATCGAAGTGTAATCGGTATACTGATAAGTATAGAAGTGTAATCGATGTATCAATAATATCGCAATGTGATATCAGTATTTCGATGTATCGATATAGTTAAAATGTGATCGATATATTGATAATGTCAAAATGTAATCGACACTTCAATATATCGACAATATCGTTAAAAACAAAATGACAACCAACGTACACTATTATGGTGCCTGTAATGAATTCCAACAGATATTAGAATATATTTAATCATTCCGTTACAATGAATGCGTATCGATAATCGAAAACTGATGGCAATATAAAGAAACTTTTGCATCAAGCTTGCGCATTGGGACTGTTTACAGGCGCAGAGCTATTGTAAACATAGTTATATTTATACAGAGTATCTCGGGACTGTCGATGCAAAACGAGGGGTGGTAGAATTATTCTTGTACAAACACGAATTTCCATTTTTCCGAATATGGAGACTCGTGCATGAAACCACCATTTTATTACTTTTTTTCACCGGAAATAACAAAACTCAAATGGAATTTAAAAAACAAACACGTACAAACGAAAATAAAAAATTATACAACAAAAGAAACTGAAATTTATACAGAAATTTGCGATTTCGGCTTTGTCTTTTAGTCATTAACAATTAACAACCCGCTTGAAATACAGTATCCCAACCAACGGAGGATTTATAATGGTTAATAACTGGAAAATGAAACCGAAATTTTTTTTATCTTTCATTTTATTTTGATCGCCTTAAATTTTCTCCCACTTTTAGTCGAACACCCTTTACATCCAAAGTGAAACCAGTCGGAATTCGCCTTTAGGCCATAGATGTTTCGATGAAAAAATAAAATCTGGCCACCTGTGTCGCACTATAACGACTTGCCGCCAGGCGCGCCGACTTTGTGCCAATTTACAGCCAATAAGCCAACTTCGTCCACGTAAGTGCTATAAATATCGTTATTATAAATGTCACAGACTCGATAGATCTCCCAGTTCGTTGTGAGCGGTATGGACTCGCTGCGTTTCAGTTTTACCGCGGCGTCGTCGAATAGTTTTCGAGCGTTTCTGCAGTGGCCGAAGGATACAGGAACGCAGGGGCATGGAAAGTTGCGGGAGTCCTCCCTCACAAGGGTGTCTGTGGCTGCTCGAACCACGGTTGAACGACCTTGATGAGCAGGCATCACAACTCATTAGACAAAACCGGCGCTTCACCCTTGTTTCGATGCGCAAATTGCGACGATCCCTCGAGCACCCTCGCCTAAACGCCTAGAACCTTCTTACCGTTATTCCCTTCCGTTTCGACATCCCGATACGTTTTCCTCAACTGAACGAGAATCTCCATATTCTTTTCAACTTCTATGCCTATCTACTTTTTCCATCAAATCAATTTCAAAGAAAACCGCAAATTTTCAATTTTAACATGGTTCAACGACGCTGGGGTCATCGGAGACCCTATGGAACTACACACAGTCAGTGTAAAAATTATTTAAAACCGAATAACTTTTTAAAATGTAGACCAAACGGCTTCAATTTTTTTAAGATGTTAGACGAATCGCTATTTTTCCAAATTTTTTTCCTTTGTTGTACATAATTTTCAGGATTATTTCTTTCGTCAAATTTGAAATTGTTATTATATGAAACGAATCAATATTATTTTCATTTTCGAGCAACAGCATTGAAGATAATTGTGCGAAATAAAATATTTCTTATTTTCATTTCAAGTAAAATTTTCTTAAATCTGCTAGAAATTTCTAATCAGTACACGCATACCTGACAGATATTTAAACTCATTTTTCTCAAAAACGGGATCACAAATTAAAAAATATCTGTTTTTTTAATTTTATTTTTGCATGTACTGCTCGGTTGTTTGTACCATGATTTCAGAGACACGATATATGTATATACCACCGTCGGTCGTGATTTGAATAGTATCGGTTGCATACTGTCACACAGCTAATTACAGATAGTTGGTCCTCCTTTACGAATCATTTCACTTGCCCGGCAGAGTCGCAAAAAAGTATTGTCGCCATAACGAGGTCAGGTATTTACGAATCATTTCACGATGACGCAGGCGGCTCCAAGAGAAAGCTCGCTATAACGAGGACAAGTATTTACCCTCGAGACCATTGAAACAATGGATCTCATCTCTCTATCTTTTATTCGCGTGGCTTCATTGTCCGTGGTTGTTGCGGCCTGTTCTAATAATCTTAGAACGATCCTCATCGACTTGCTAATGTCCTCATCGAAATCAAAACACGCTGCTGCCAGTCGATAAACCGCGAAAGCAACCGGGAAACCTTCGAACCGTTATTTCCTGCCTTAACAACCATGTAAAATCGATTTCTTTCTGCAATTTCATACAATTTTATAATGTTTAAAATCTATAAGAAGCATTCAAAATGCCTATGTCATATGAAACACCCGGTATATAACAGTAGTCCATTTAAACAATTTTTGCGAACCTCCTTATTATTGCTGATGTTTCGAATAAAAGTACTTTCTCGTAGAGGAGTACGTTGAGGTCATATGAAGGTCAAGTTTCTTTTTAATTGAATCATACGGTATCAATGACGTTTTTAGATTCTCTACACAAAATCTAGTAAGCCATTTCTGGTAAAAATTCATTAGATCGAGAGATAATTTTGTATTGATTAAGTAATTCCATCGGAATAATTTAAATAGCATCCGAATTAGTGTTCTTTTTTAGTCGCAATAGGCCTAGTAGTTTTTTTTATACATTCGACTAATGCATTCGAAATGGAATTTTTCCGAGTAAAAAACTGAATTTTGAATTTTTCGATCTTAATGAATATAATGAAAAAGTTTAAGGTTGTTTTATACACTAGTTTTATTTTTTTAAATTCCCCAATATCACACGACTCTTTAGGGTTACAGTAGAAAAGAAGAATTTAGCGAAATTTCTGCCACAACGATTGTAATTTCAATGTAATAATATTGCTCTATCGTTTATTTTGCCAGTAGGATTACAATAAAATTTATTGTGCAATATTTTAACGATGTCGTATAATGCTTCGCTTTGAACATGCTCTCTTCAATAATTGGTGAAAAATGTGGAACGATTCCTCAAAGCAAAATTGGTTAACCTAGATGTCTGAAGTTTCCACAGAGATTCACATTGTTACGAACTTCATTCACTGATACGGCGACTTTAAAGGAGCCATCTTAACTGCAGTCGAATGCGTCCTCTTAATACTCTCGAAACTTGCCGCCGCTTGTACAAGTAGATACAAGTTGTACCTCCACACTTTAACTGTTCAAACATCGAACAAAAAAAAAATTAAAAACTGTATTTCAATTGTCAGACGGCCGAGTACTTCAATGCTTTAAAGAGCTGAAATATTGGAAATAAAAATTAGCAAGTTTCCGCAATATCTGTATTGAAAAAAATTTATATCGTTAAATAGTAATACCAGGCATTTAAGGGACATAATAAAAATTAAAAGCGTCCATGATTGCGGCGATAAAAATGAAAAACTATTGAATGGCGACACAATGACGTTAAAATATCAAATTGTATGAACAGTTGAGATATCGAAAATGAAAATTCACAAATAACAATAGCTATTAAAAATGAAAGCATTGAAAATAGAATTATGCGACGAGTTATTATAGTATGAAATATCGAAAATAAATATTAAAAGTAATATTTAATTTTCTTTCTTAAAATTCTTTTTACATGAGAAAATAAACATATCGACGATAACGTTACACAATTTTACAGATGAAATTTTACTGGAGTTTAATCGAAAAACTTGTCATTTATTGGCAGAATGTGTGCTGAAGTTGATAAATAAGTTTGATTTATAGGAAAGTTGTGTCAGTTTGAAGCTACTGTTATGAATCGGAATTTCATATGCAACAGCCTGATAGAAGCGAGCGTCGTACACGCGGTATGTGCTCGGCAAACGATTTCGATTAATTGTGTGCAAGGCGTGTAGATGGTGCAGCACAAAGGGTACGTTTAACCCGTAGGAGTGAGGATCGACTGGATCGGCTAAATTATTTAAAAACGAAGCCACCCTCTTTAAGGTACAGGCCGTCGCGTCGCGTCGTTTCTTCCCTGCCGGCGACGCGACGGGAGCGCGCAAGCGGGAAATGGATGTGGTTCCATTCATGCTTATTTCAAGCTCATTGTGCGTTGGGTGCATTCAGCCTTTGACTCGCCTCTCGTGTTGCCACTGCAGCAATGTTTCATAGAGAGCAAGAGGCATACGTGTCACTAGCTAAAATCAGGAAATACTAGTGTCACATTTTCTTTGACGCTAACGAACATTACTGAAGAAGCGCGGGCCTTATCTTTCGCCCTCTTTCTTTTTTCTTTAATATTCCCGTTGTCTCCGCTCACAAAAAACATTGCAGCGCGTCCATTAAACTGCATCAAGCCGATTGTTCGACCCGTTTCAGCGAAATATATTTCTCTCGACCTCATAGAATACACGGATCGCGAATTTTCCATTTTTTAACAACGTTTTGTGCTGGAACGGAACAATTTACACAGTTCTAAATCGCTTAGCAAAACTCGGCGGAGTTTTTGTAATACAATAATATTGTTTAACGTTCGATCGTGAGCGCGGGAACGTGTTCCAATTGAATTGGAATGCATTCGCAAAAATTGATGCGCTTCAGGTGATATTTTTACTTTAATTTCGAATATGTTTTTCCAATTGCTACTACTAACTACGTTCACAATATTTGTATCTATTGTAAGTTAGAATTGTAGTCAAAATACTCTTCAGATTGCAAAATGAAAACAGCTTTTTTCTTAGCTAGTTTAACGTTAAGACGTCTCCACGGAGACTAATTACAGTTTAACACAGCCTTTCGGCTGGACGAGTGGTACAACCGAGCAGGGGATGATTCCACATCTCAAAAGAAGTCGAAAAGGAGGAATAACGTTTTTCCGTTCGACGCCTCGTTTTCGAGAAAATCGAGTTTGAAGATGCAGTGAATACGCGTGCTATCAGATAGGACTCGTCTGACGCGTCTGACCATAGCCGACCAATTCTACTTCCCGCATGTACTAAAGAACGGGAACCACAATCTTCAAATTCGATTTCCGCGAAAACGAGGCATCAAATGAAGAAATGTTATTCCTTTTTTTTCGACTTCTTTTGAGATGTGGAATCATCCCCTGTCCGGTTGTACCTCCCGCCCTCGGCCACACCCTGTAATTAGTCGTCGTGAAGAAGTCTTAAAGTAAGTAAGTTAAGAGAAAAGCTGTTTTCACTTTGCAATCTGCTTTTTCAATAGAAGAGTATTTTTAAAAAGAAAAATAGCTAGGCGTTGTTACGAAACGAGCCCAAACAGACAGTTATTCGATTTGTTTTCACGAAGTTACAGTAGGTTAAACATCGATTATTGTTACTATAGTAACGTAGCAGACATTTGGATACCCTCTCGTCACGCATGAACTTGATCGCTTACGGACAAGTTCAATATTGATTTTCTCATTATTTAATGATTTGTGTTTGCGGCCGAAATATGGACGAAAGTTCGTGCGAAAGTCCCGTAACAGTAAGTTCTACATTATCGTGGTAAAAAAATCCTTAATCCCGTAACAGTAAGTTCTACAGCATCGTGGTAAACTCCTTAATTGCAGGTAATGCTCAAAATGTTCTACATCAAAATTGGTAACTATTAGTTTTTCACCCCAGATATCCTGATATTTCTTGTTATTAAAGAAAAAAATAATAATAACTTAATTTACTTTTTAGACCATACAACTTTCGTTTCTACCACTTTTTCACATACCACACAGTTTATATGTAATTTATGTGGCATACTTAGCCGAATCGCGCAGTATATTAACTATTGTATAAGAGCCACTAGAGTATTAATAAATTATTCTTTGATAGCGAAAAAACCGCAGAAAATAATTAAAAATTGTACGGGATACGTACCTCTTAACATTAATCATGAAAGAGTTCGTTTTAATTTTTGCAACAGTGAACATGACGAAACAAAAGTATTTGACTGCATCTAGAAACAGAAAATGGGCGGGTTTTCACGAACGGATTAAAAGGAAGTTTTTAATATCGTCGAGACGCGACCCTTTTTTTCTCATTTTATTGTCTGTTTTTCTGTTTCTTCTTCTTTCATATGGATTACAAAAGAGTCTGAAAAATATTCTATAGCGATTGATAGGAAATCGATAGGCCACGTGAGTCACCGATGTCCTGCAGAATGAAAAGTGTATTATTCATAGTACTCATGCAGTGCATGTATCACGTTTCTTCTTAATGAATTTAAAGGTACGCTGCCGTGCATCACGTACGACACATTTGTTACGTATCGCTAGTCTATATTTTATCGAGTACTCTACTTTATTATTTTTACCCTTTAACCACTGCTCCATAATCCCGATAGGTTTGCCTCCCCCCTCTCTATTTTCTCTCTATTTTCCTTCAATTTTCGGAGTTTTAAATTTCAATTGTCGGTACTATTTTTCAATTTATTCCAATGGTAGACCGTATGCATACACTCATCGTATTATATGTTGAATTCATTTACAAAATGTACCAGCTTGCTGTCCCTTCGTTTACTATACATGCATACATACATATATATATATATAAGTAGACTGCAGATCTTTATGCAAAATCTATTTGCATTTATTGCAAGACACAGGAGCGGAATAAAAATTTCTTTCGTCTTTTAATTATCTTATTAAGCTGAAACCAACACACCGATGTCCTGAAATCTGTATAAATGCATCAAATCCACAGTCTACGTATAAGGGGTTAGGGCACAATTAGGATGATTTTCTTAAACTTGCAAGTACTACACACCCGTAGTAAAAAGGAAGTATATGGAATACTCAGTTCTTGCTAACACTAATATTCACAAATAGTTTTCAGTTGGACTCTTTCACTGTTTTCGTGTTGCGGTTCACGAGTTGTGTAGCCACGAAAATTGTTAGAGAAATAATTCGAGCTCTATCCAACTCTACTTTGCGCGGCTACCTTTTTAAGTTCCTTCGAGCATCTTTCGCGTTCAATAGTTCACAGGCCAGGGAAGAAGATTGCCAGTAGTCTTCGGGTAGAACGCATCTTGATGCGAAGATCTTGATGCGAAGATCGATCCTCAGAAGGAGAAGAAATACTCGTCAACACTACATATGGTACCAACTACAATCACCTGCATAATACCACTCGACCTGCATGCGATACCGCCCATACCATGCTACATTTTAGTTCTATTTTGTTCTATTTTGTATATGTACATGGTTAACATTGTAATTTATTTGGTGAAAAATAAAGAATATTAGTTACAACACTTAATGTGTTCTTCTTTCTTCACCCTGGTGCTAAATTTCATGCCACCTCTTTTAATATCATGTTCTCCTAGTTGAAAACTGAACTTTGCCCCAGGAGAATATGATATTAAAAGAGGTGGCACGAAATTCAGTAGTATAAGTCAACTAAAAGGCAGACGGTCGAAAATTTTTCGAAATCAAGTAATAAAAATCAACGACAAGCTAGACGGTCGAAAATTTTTCGAAAAATTGAACGTTGTATTAGAAGAATATGATATCGAATGAGGTGGCACGGATTTCAGTAGTTTGAGCCAACTAAAAGTCTAACGGTTGAAAATTTTTCGAAATAAAGCAATACAAATCAACGACAAGTCAGATGGTCGAATTATTTGCCGAAATTTTTCGAAAAAATTGCATTTTCTATTAGGAGAATATGATATTAAAAGAGGTGGCACGAAATTCAGTAGTATAAATAAACGACAAATGGGACCTTCGGAAGATATTGGGGATTCAATAATTATATACGCAAATATGTCTTTTCATTAGACGTTTTATGCAAGAATCAACAGTATGTGTTAAAATACAATATAAATGTTTATATTTAATGCGGCTTGCATGTAGGTAGCCGTGTTATCGCACATGGCAACGTCCAGTAAATTAAGGTCTTCTCTGAACAAGCACAGACAAGGTGTAGGAGTAGACCAGGCTTCGGAATTAATACCAATCATCAAGGCAGTTTGGAATGAATGCGTCTTCGAAAGCTGCAAATAAAGTTCGTTGTTATACTTCGAAGGAAACGTTTCAATACTGACAACGTCTAACGTATAACTTTTCTAGTAGTTTTCATCAGTGAACTATTTGCAACCGATTTATAATGTTTCCATGGTAGCATTATTATCTGTAACATACATTTTATTACTATTAGTGAGCGATGGTGAAACACTTACATTGTTGTCTGGAGGAGGCACACGACGTTCGATATGGCCGTGGTTCAGCATCACAGGCAACATTGTACCGTACAGCGTATTGGCATTTTCCTAACTAAACCCAGTAATATTTGTTATTATTATTCTCTGCGTAAGAAAATTTAAACATGCATGAGAAAATAAATAATTCTTTGAGCATTTTTAACATGGATTCCCCCACCTTTTCCTTAGGAGTTCTGGAGTTAAATAAAACAAAATTTTTTTTTAATCGAAAAGAATGGAATTAGATGATAAAAAGTATTTTCGAATTCTCACATTCAGTGTGGTCAACGAAATTGCATTGAATCGTCGAAATAGCAATTCTTTCAACAATAAAGTGAAAATATAGTAATACATTGCAGAATTCAATTCTCATTTGAGTAAGGAGAAATCTCGTCTTTAGGAAAACTGAATGGTTGAATAATGAAAAGTTAGTATGTATCGTTTATTCAAGCGGAAGAGTGCAAGTGAAAAATGCTGTGAATTGTTATGCTTGCAGGAAACGGGAGAGAGAACGAGAACGTCTCTGTCGCATGTCCAACCAGGTTTTGACGGAATGCACGCAGTTTAATGGAACATGGCCAGACCCGGATGATCCGCGCTGGAGCAGTGGTGAATATGTGGAAGTTCTGTCAGACCTGTTCCCGACAAATAATACCAACTGTTGCTCGATAGCTGGCACCACAACAGCTTTATCGACCGGTAATTCTGTTGAATTTCCCCTTGAATAGTATCGTCGAATTCTAAAAGCTATGCACATATGTACTATGGATTCAAAAAGTATTTGTCTGTATTTAGACAAAGATTAAACAACGTTAAAAAATGGCCTTTTCGTTAGGCTCAGACACCTAAACGGTGTTATTCTTCAAGTTCTAAGAAACTGTGAACCCATTATTTTTGTCGGTAAAATTATGAAAAAGATGTACAAGAAAATGGTAGATGAAATAGAAAACGCATACAGAGAGAAAATGAATTTTTCAGCGAAAAGCCGATATTTATTCTAATCTTTATACCTAAGGAATAACACCTTATCAATATTTTAGGTTTCTGAGATACTCGAAATTTCACCACTTTTTGACATCCTTTAAAATTTCTATAACTTCAATTGTTATTCAATTGTTATGAAACGTACAATATTTATATGTTTCTAGAGCTCTTTTGGAATCGACTGTTCGCAAGAAAATTTCTAGAGTAATACAAAAATGAGTACGATAACAATGCAAATAATAAAATTTTCAATTATTGAATATTCGTTTCATTACTTCAATTTCTTCATATTATATTTTCCAACAAGAATTAAAAAATATTAACCTGTTTACTGTAAAAGAAATACTATAAAATATAAAATCGGACGACGTTAATGTTAAAAGAAAAGCAATGTTCTTACTGGCACGTGAAAAAAGAAAATGTTGAAAACGAGGCAACGTTTTCATGATGATTTACTGACAAGATATCTGTGTATTCAACAGCGGAAACTTTCATACCTGTTGAACCACCCTTCGAACTCTGGCAAACGATACTGATTGCTGTCTGCCTCGCACTATGTATACTGTTAACTGTCGGCGGTAACATTCTCGTTCTTCTGGCGTTTATCGTAGATAGGACTATCAGGCAACCCAGCAACTACTTCATTGCATCATTAGCAGCCACCGATGTGCTTATTGGTGAGATTTTTCCCAAATTTATCGATTATTATAACTTCATCATTTTTTTATCTTTTTCTGAAATAGAAAATTACTGATAACAAAAATGTAATAAGCACAGGACTGTTTTTATTATTTTAAAAGTTAATTGGAAACATTTCCGCAGCATGGTAAGAGTAAAATAAAATTTTTAAGGAACAAATTAATAGATTTATGTTAGAAATAATTCAGTACTTTGAGATCATTTTTAATTTTTAATTATTGCCTAGAATTCCGCACTGATGATCAATGTCGACTCTTGAAACTCCTTGAAAGTAGATAATCGAGTTCATTTAAGTTAAAAACCTTAAGTCGTAGTCCCGATCTACTCTTTCTTTCTTGCCATTGTCTTAAATCCAGAATTAATTACCATGCGTCTATAAAATAATTTTTAATTTGGAGATTTTTCCCTAAATTAGCCTAGTTATCTCCAATCACGTCTTAAATCCTTTATTGAGGCTTACCAACTATGAATCTATAAGGAAACTATAACAAGCTTGCCAAACAAGTGTCAAGAAACTACACCTTCACCTATACATTTCTACCCTACATTAACCTAATTAATTCTAGTTACATCTACATAGTAGGGTAGTCAACAACGTTTATCCCCACATAGTCACGAACCTGTATCCACAATATCCTGTCCGATAATGACATTGTGCTCCTACTAAATCACTTCCCCAAACTCCCCAGAGTTTCGACTGAATAAAATATCTGTATATCCTAACCTCAAACGCGAAACAAAACAACTCAATACTCTCCTGTTGCACAGGTACAGTCTCCATGCCGTTCTACACAGTGTACGTCCTAATGGGATACTGGAACCTGGGCTCGCTGCTGTGCGACCTCTGGCTGTCCGTCGACTACACGGTCTGCCTGGTCTCTCAGTATACAGTTCTCCTAATCACGATTGACCGGTTTTGTTCGGTAAGAATCGCAGCTCGCTACCGCAGCTGGCGGACAAAAAACCGAGTGATTTGGATGGTCTCGATCACCTGGATCATCCCGGCGCTGCTATTCTTCATCAGCATCTTCGGCTGGGAGCACTTCACGGGCCGCAGGGACCTGAGCCCTGGCCAGTGTGCTGTGCAATTTTTAAAGGAACCCGTATTCAACACCGCTTTGATCATAGGCTATTACTGGACGACGCTGGTAGTGCTCTTCATACTTTACGGCTGCATCTTCAAGACAGCCTACGACATGCAGAAAAAAAGCGAGATCAAACAACGGCAAATGCAGTTCGTGGTGGCGCAGAGCGCTGGCGCTATGTCTGGCATGGCGGCCAGCATAGGTATGTCGAAGACCCAGAGCACACTGTTGAGCCAAGACAAGCAGAAAGTGTGCACCGCGACGGAAGATGGCGCCGAGGGTGAGGGATCAGGCCAGAAGACGTCCTCAAAGACCTCCACGGGTCTCAGCGATTCCGCAGGCAAGCAACCAAGCACGTTGCCCGCTGAGACTGAGAAGTCCGAACCCTCCAGCAGCCCCATGGTGGACTCCGACGACGAGAGCACTTGCGGCCAGTCTCAGCACCAAACGCACATCAGGAAACGCTCATCGGTAGCGGACTTGGTGGCGCAATCAGGTGCGCTGCAGGTCTTCGTCGCCAACAGCTGTCTGAACGGCATCGTCGCAGCGAAGACACTACCTACCAGTCCCACCTGCGACATGCAGAGGGCGCAAGCACTGCCCAGGATCCAGGAGACCAGCCTCCTGGACACCGACAACCCCGACAAGTCCAGTAGCCACACTCTAACACCAGAACAGTCATTGAACTCGAACGAAGAAGTAGCTAGCAAACAGACTATAACCTCTGCCGAAACTTCGCCACCCACTCAGCCTGCCAGGTCCATCAGCGGTAGCCAACAGAATATCATTCCCCCGCCTACGCAATTCCAGAGCAGTCCGCCAATCTCGGAGAGTCCTCTGAACTCATCGTCATCCGGTAGACCTAAATCTCTAGTGGTAACTCAGAGGACATACGATATCCTTACCGGACTCGATAGCGCCGATCTGAGGTTCATGGACGAAAGCTCGGTGATCTTACCCAGCCCCTCCTGCGAGAGCCCGCCGTCTTCCTTCTCCTGCAGCCTGGCGCATCCGCTGTCCACGGCGCCATCTTCGCCGATACTTGGCAACGTGGCAAACGTGCCGAACAACACGCTGTTGCAGACGGCGCTGATCAGGGCGACGCAAGCGCAATCTATCGGCACGCAGAGCAAAAACAATCAGCCACCTATGTCCAACGCTTCTAGTCAAACCCATCCTCCTAGAGTGTTCATCACGCAGAAGACGAACGTGGCGTCGCAGACCTCTCCGGTCAGCAAAGTGCAGACGGAGGTCAGCGTGAAGGTGCAGGACGCTAAACAACAGCCTGTGACGACTGTTGTCAGCGCTCCGGAGACCTTCAGCATGGTGATGAGTCAGTTCTCTGAGGCTAGCAAGGCTGGCAATCCTCAGAACTCGTCTTCTAGCGGCAGCATGGTGCCTACCATCTCTGGAACGACTGGGAACGAGGACACCAAAAAGCACAGGAAGAGGGAGAGCAGAGACGGTAGCTCCAGGAGAGACTTCGTCAAGACTTTTGGGAAGAGGTTGAAGAGCAAGACACAGAGGAGGGATCCCATGATGGGCAGACAGAAGTCCAGGACCGAGAATAGAGCTGGAAAGGCATTCAGGACCATTTCGTTTATCTTAGGAGCTTTCGTTGTCTGTTGGACGCCTTATCACATCATGGCGCTGGTAGAGGGCTTCTGTTCCGATCCACCATGCACCAACGGACATCTCTTCATGTTCTCGTACTTTCTCTGCTACGCCAACAGCCCGATGAATCCCTTTTGCTACGCATTGGCTAATCAGCAGTTCAAGAAGACCTTTACCAGGATACTGAAAGGGGACTTTCATATGACGTAAAGGGGATGATGGGAAGACCTAGGGACGAAGAAGGCCTTCCATAGATAATTTTGAAATTCATGCATTGTGCCATGTTGATGGTGAAACTGGACAATAAAAGTAGTGAAACGATGCGATACATAGTATTGTGCGCTTTGTGTATATAGAGGATAGGACGCGTTCATAGAATTTTAGATCGCATTCAACGGTGTATATAATGTATACATATGTATGGGTATTTGCTACCGGTGCGGGGAAGCACGCACCGCGCCGGATATGCGAATAGATTTAGGGGTAAGGGAGACCAGACTTCACGCAACGGGTCTCGGGGAGTTTTACCGGAGAGGGGTGGGGGAGAGGGATAGAGTCAACATGGTTTGTTGATAACTGAGAAATAGGTTAATGTATCTTGATTGGAAGCATAGTTGTGCGGTTAAATCGAAACATCATTTTTGGCCTAATTTTCCCCGTTCAAGCACACGCAAAACTTTTTTGAAAGGAACCTAGTACCTAGTCAATACCAGAGCATCCACTCTGTTTTTCTCTTTACTTTGAGAATCCTGGTTGTGAAAAATCAAAAACGTAAAAAATCTAAAAAAATACATACTACGTATTCAGAAGTAAAATTGACTGTAATAGAAATAAATGGACTTGATTGTAATGGGTAAAACTGATGTAGGGGGTGGTTAGAGGCTCATAGTGGTTCATACTGACTAGATCAATCGGTGCAATGAGGATCGTGACACTGGTAGAGATTCGGGTTGGCTGCTATTTGGATGCACTGTGTAAATTGGATCAATTCCAAGGTTTATGGAACCGACGAAAAATCGTGGACCGGTCTGAGTTCGTGGCATTACATCCAATTAATTATGCTGTGCACACACAGTATCCAGTCCTTCATATTTCTCCGACATTTCGGTTGACACTGCGTCAATAACGAATAGCAGAGATGAAGATTCTCATTCCAGGATTGCAACTTCATTTCGTTACTGCCTTTTCGTCATCGCAAACAACCGGAAGCGCGGGGATTACTGAAGTTAAAGATCCTTAGTTGACCCTTTTACGATGTCTATATGCAAATCTTACTCCCTATATACCGGGTGTGTCGTAATTTCAATTGATTTGAAAAATCATCTGGAAAATCGGTGGTTTTCAACGACTTTTTGAAATGTTTTTGGACATACTTCAATGTTGTACACAAATTTTTGTTGCATGCGTTGACTGACCCGTTTACAAAAAAATGTTTTTGAAAAATGAGCAAACAAAAAAAAATGTTTGTATTAGATTGTTCATGGACAATTATACTTTTTTTAACTCATTTTTGTGGCAAATTAGCCGTGTTTTTAAAATTTGATGTTTAAACGCCCGTCAAAATCCTATAAGAAGTTATGGCGTTTCGAATATGAGAAATTTGTTTTTTGTCATTAATTCATAGCAATCAGAATCGAAAGCAACAGAAACTCGTGTACAATGTTAAATCATGCTCGAATACATTCGAAACAGTTCTTAGCGTTATGTTGTTTAGTTTTTCTGCAATGAATTCCAAAAAATGACCTACTTTTTGGGTGTTTGAAATGGAAAATGGCTCCTGAAAGAGTTGTTGCATCCAGCACAAGTCAATTAAAGCAACGCGTAAAAGAAGTGCACGGACGTTTCTTTAATTTTTCATAACTTGTATAAAATGCAAATGAGAGATCTTTATGGAAAATTTACCTTTAAAAAAAAAGTTAGTTATCCAAACTTTTAACTTGGTGAATTACTACTACAATGTCATTGTCGCCGCAAAGCAGATTCATTGCATTTTTCTTAACTTTACTTGCATGTATATATGAAACACTGATTATTATAATATTTCTTTCGTAAGAAAGTATTGCATATTCGTACATTTTAAACAATTTTATAATGTTTAAACAATGCCATCTTGACTGAGCATGCTTTTTAAACATATATTTTTGAAAACACTGACTTCGATCGCGAAATGGCGTCGCGACGATATTTTTAATGAGAGTAAGCTTTAATATTGCTAATTGAGCTTTCGATACAATAAACGCTGATCAATAAACGAACCTTTTCCAAAAATCTTTTTTCAAGCTGTGATTTACGAGATATTGATTTTAGGTATATGCAATTCTGTCCCTGCAAAAGGAATACAAATTTAGTTTTCTGTTTCAAAATATTTCTTAATATTGTTTATCAATTCGTTAAAATTTATATCGGGAAATTAGGACAGAATAGTCTTTTTTGAGAATTACTTTTATAAATTATGCTACAATCGGTGTGCTCGCAAATTTCTTTTACTTAGATTATTTGAAGTTTAAATAAAGTTTGAATGCTAATTATAAAATGTAATTTTGTAACAAATATTTGATGCAGGCTGTGAGTTTAAAATGAGTTTTAAATGTATTGAAATGCTTTTCGCATGCTTTTTCTAAAAATAAAATTAATTTCTAAACGTTGGATTTTCTAAATATATAATTAATTTCTAAACGTTACCTTTTTTAAAAGTAAAATAAAATTGATTTATTAAAAGGAAAATACATATAAAAATCAGAAAAATGGTTTTGAAAATTTCGTATTTGTTTTATGTTTCCTATAATAGAAATAATCACATGGTCGTATGGCATGTGTATTTAAGGGACAAAAAGATGAAATTTTAGTTTGCTTTTTATGTGATTTGGTCGCAGTCAGGTGGGTTCCGGGTCTGAAATTCTTTATTGAATTATATATTCGTTTTCCCGGAGTCAATTGTATATTTTTAAAATTTCACTGCCAATGGCGATAGTCATCCTACTCGTTTCGTTATCTTTACTATAAGGCCGCCGTGAATCTTACGTCTTATTAATTAACGATCACTCTTCACCCACCGTGTACAAATCTGTATACACGATGTATAATAATTGACACTAGCATTAGCTTCTGCTGTATTGTTCATAGTACTCGCACGTGGATAGTGAATTACAACAAAATTCTTATGATTTTGAAGTGTGTTTGAAAATATGTTAATGTATATTGATTTTATAAATTTAAATATCTCATTTTATTTTCCATTTCGTAGGAAATTTCACACATTTATTTGAAACTGTATTCGAAAATATACATATCGATATTAAAATATATCTTAGCGGTTTTTAAAAAGTATCCTTTATTTTAAACTATTCTAAAATACATATTAGAATATATACTTATATAATATATAATTAAGTTTGAAATATATTTTAAAATGCATTTTAAATTATATACATATATATTGATTTTTAAGTGAATTGAATGAATCATATATGTGACTGTATATGAATAATTATAATGCCGATCTCTTGACTGGTTTGATCAAATACATTTTGCCAGTGATATACACAAGCACACTTATGTACGGGATCTAGTTGATAATCAGACGATTGATTATGGGGGAGGTAAGTATCTGGCATTCCGTGCTTCTTTACCGAAATTATCGTCGTTCTTCATTAATGCCTACCAATGAAGCAGAGCAATTAAAGGCAAACAAGGGGAGCCATAACGAGCTATAAGACATTCGGTACGAATCGCAAAAAAATGTTCAGTAATTAAAACCAAGATTTCGCCAAGTGCTCGCCATTTCCCAACCGTTGACGTGTCCCTTCGATGAATTTCATTCTTTCTACCTCAAAACAATACGTAGATGACAGAAGTTACGTAATTGAAGCGGGTTACTGTCCTTTGTGCTTGGAAATGGAAAGAAGATTTAATATTGTCACATGGTTCGAGCTTTCTTCCTTTCAACTTCGATTGATCGATCCAATAAACGTGTGAGAAGATGCGTCTCATGCGAGAGACAATTTCTATACGAATATTATTTTATTGCTCATTCTTTATACGGAATATATGAAAACAGCCGTTTCCCCAAGTTTATTTTAATATAAATTCTCATCAATAATTATTTATATATTTTTTGCGGGATTTTTAGCAAACTATTTGCCAGTTGATTTCACTTATTTGTTTAAATAATATTACTGAAATCTATAATGTATAGAAAATTAATTTTGACGAGAAAATGAGAAGTTTGGAATTTGAGGACACTCTTTATTAATAATTAGACTGTAGATCTTTATGCAAAATGGAAATCGTGAAAGTAATTTGCAAGAAAAGTGTATTCCAAATAGTCAACATTGTTTCACATGTAGTCAACAGAAGTTTAGTATTCAACGTTACAGTTTTACAGAATTATTTCATTTTATAAAGTAATCTTGTAAAAGAAGAAATTAAGTATCATGCACAGAGTAAATATTTTGCAATTAATTTTATGATATTTTTGTGTAACCAATTTGACAAAAATGAATAACTATAAAATAATAAGATAAGGGACCCAATTACTGTGCCTATATTAATTATAGTTATTTTGAAAGCATAAAGAATATTAAATTTTTTTTTCATTAAAATCAGTTAATATATAATTTTTAATATTCATTGTACTTCAAAAATGAGTATAATTAATATAGGCACAGTAATTGAGTCCGTTACCCTACGTCTATTTCGTTGGAATTTAAATAACAACTGGTTAACTATTTCTACGCTTTGTATGAATTATGCCTTTTACTGGATGAAAAATGTTGGAATAATGCTAAAATGTCCAAATGGATTTTCATGTATGTTTCGTGTCTCGAAAATCAGATTCGAACAAGGAAGAATATGCAACTGCGTTTGACTGTTGCGTCCTTGTATTTCGGAGAGAAATGAGGCGGGAAGTTAGAACACATGATGGAATTCAACTTTTCTTTCAGCACTTTGCCTGTTTTCGACAAAAAGAAGACGCAACCCGCTCCAGATATGCAACTCGACCTCGATAAAAAAAAAAAAAAGAAGCACGAGAGTGATGCGGCGAATCGATTCTTGATTCGTCACAAAGAGTATTGCGCTCATTTGTGCGATACTGCATCTACGTGCATCATTCGTGCAACAATTCCTAAGCCAATTTCACAATTAACTCTACTATTTGCTTAATCGAGGGAAAATTGTCAAATACGTATTGGTCGCCTAACATCTAACGTTATATACATCTAAAATCTGTAGTTTCTATAATATTCGGTGCAGTTTAAAAATCTTATTGAATTAAAATAAGAACAAAATTTTTTCCTTTTTTACTAGAACACGTCGAATAGAGTTTGTAATTACTAACAAGCAATTTGTGATTAACAACAGTTGAACTCTAAATGATGAACAATCCGAACAATGTACGGAGAAATAATATTATTGTAAACAATTTTCTTGGAATATTCGAACAAAATGGTTACCCTATTATTTGACACATATACAGTGTGTCCCACGAACTTCGGATGATTCATGTTAACAAAATTTATCCTATGCATCATGTTATAAAAATGGCAATATTGAATTCATTATGTATCTAATATTTTATTTTGTTTTATTGTAATACGCACTTATATGAATTAGTTTTTTCGATCATTTTCAATGGGTGTTTCCCTATAGTTTCGAGAATTGTGAAATAAAAATTGCTAAATCAGCCATTGGAAAGGCTGTGGAGGTTTTACTGTTAAACGATACATGCACCAATAGTATCTCCGATATCATTTGCGTCAGATACTCTATTTTATATACATTTTTTTGTATGACATATACATATGGACATTTATCCTCATGAACAATTCAATGTATTGCATGTGCTACGAATTTTACGACGACTTTATAAAAACGACTCGAGAAAAGGTCGACGAACGTGTGTACAGTACACGTGTACTGTAAACAAACTTTGTTTGCAATTGACAGTGATTTTATTCGTAAGCCTGTTGATATTGATAATCATCATCTGAATTTATTACCAATCCTAATTTTTTATCATAAACTTTTTGGAATTTTACAAACAATTATTCGCTAGTAAACTGCGAAATTTTCTGAAAATTAATAAAAATTTACCTTATTTCTAAATTCATTAACTGTTTCGTATTTCGTGTATTCATTTTTGTTATAAATACATTGAAATCCGTTGTGTACTTGGTACAATCCTTTCTTACTTATGGCTGTCAATATATCTATATTTTACTTCTAACGAATAATAATATAATTATGATAAAACTGGGATGATGCTTTATTTATATGAAAGTTTGAAAATTTATGCAACAGTTTAAAAATGTTTTTAGCAAAAGAGATTATATTTCCTTCACTGTCGATTGCAAATATGTCCCCATACATAACTAGACTGCGGATTTTTATGCTGTTATGTCAAATACGAAAATATAGAGGGTGAAATTGAATATTGAAATTTAGTGATAAATATGCAAATTGAATAGTGATGTGCACATTTAATATGCAAATTTAATATTGAAGTGCACATTTCACATAGAATTTCAACGTTGAAATGTATATCTAATATGCAATATTTAATGTTGAAATGCATATTTAATATTCAAATTTACCACCGGAATTATTATTTAAAATGTAAACTTAATATTAACGTGCGTATTTAGATGCAAAGTTGAAGTCCATATTCAGTGATCATACTTAATATTGAAAATTGGAGTGCATATTTAATAATCATATCTAATGTTGAAGATTGAAATGCATATCCAATATGCAGATTTAATATCGGATTGCATATTTAATATGCAGATTTAATATCGAATTGCATATTTAATATGCAGATTTAATATCCGAGTGCATATTTAATATGCGAATTTAATATTCGAAGTGTATATTTAATATGCAAAGTTCATATTGAAGTGCGTATTTAATATGCACATTTAATATTAAAGATTGAATAGCCAATTAATATGTTAATGTTAATGTTAATAATATCATGCGTTACTTAGTTAATCCGCAGTCTACTCGCAATGTATCAAAGTGATTAAAATCTCTATTTTTCCTCAAAGTTTCTATAATAAACAAAGACCCAATGTATCGTACTTGAAACGTTCTTTTACTTAAAAAATCGTTCTGTTGCGGTCAAAGTTCTAGTCAATATGCGTGCTCTCGCTCGACAATCTGAATTCCGGTAACCCTCCAATAAAATAACCGAATAATATAATTTTATCACGAACACAATAACAAATATAACATATAATATAAACATATATACATGTATGTATGTATCTACTGCTAGAATATACGTGTACAGTATCAAAGCTGAAATAGTGAACGGTTGCTGTATTTAGCAAATTACTGGTGTCAATCGTAAGAGTTAGGGTCTATCTGCATGAAGACAAAATATTATCATTTTTGTTAGAAAAAATTCTATAAATATTGTAGGAAGAAAATTGAATTTCTAAATGTATCGATATACTAGTTTTCTGTTCTACCGGAAAGATTGATTATGCGTTTCCTAAGCTACAGAAACTTAGCAGAGATTTTTCTAAGATTATTAGATAATTTTTTTGTTGTAAATTTAAGAAATGATGAGTTATAATATTTCTGTTGTAAACAAAATATTTTATGTACAATTGATTTTAAGTTTATTTTCTTATTTTGAAATCGTTGGCAAATATGTAAAAATTAGCAGAAGAAAATGTTTGGGCGAATGGCAAAATTGTTTCCGAATAAGGAGGCCTAATTTTTTCAAAGAATGCTTTCTGAAAACAATTCCAAAATTTCAAATTGTCTTTTCCTAAAAAATCGCTTCTAACCTGTTTTTCGAAAAAGAAACTGAAATTATTTCATGGTCGTAATAGTTGCTCAGCCCACTCCGGAATAGTAAAAAATGTTTAGTAAAATTTAATAGTAAATATAAATATTTAGTGATTTAAGAAAATATTATTTCATACGTGTAATGCAGGAGTTTGGTGGACATCTATTATGACTATAAAGTTATTTCACGTATTTTTTCGAATATCTCACTTATTATTGATAATACAAGACAATCACAGAACATAGATTTTAAAATCATCGATGATTTTGCAAATAAGACTGTACAAAAATTAAAAAAGATAATAACAAAATAAAAATGTACGGTTCCACTTGAAAATATATCGATGAGCTTGAATCTTCGAGAAATGTAACCTCGAGAAAAATGTTTTGCTTGCTATGTTTGTCTCTTCGAAAGAGACTTTTTCCTTTTTCCTATTACATTTTTTATTATCAATAACAAGCGAGATCTTGAAGGTGCTCAAGTTAGATGGGTTCCCCCATGTATATTAACAATTATGTCAACAGTATGTCAACATTTTGTAGATAAACAACTTGCGGACTGATTTAGAAACAGGTTACACATATCGCAAATTTTTCTGTGAGATGTCAAAGTATGATAATCATTGTAAATTTTGCTAAGAAAGCAGATTGTCATTTAAGCTGTCATCAAGCGTGATAGCGATGCCTAACGGTCAAACTGCGAGACCGAGGAGTGCAATATTCGACGACCTTGTTGTAGGAAAACGTCGTATTAGCAGAAGCCAATGTTGTAATAAATTGTGTGCATATATGTTGTATAATAAGCTAAATCATTGACACATTTATGGTAGACTGTAATAGCGTTGCAAAATTGTTACTGTCGCACCGCTGTATCCTGCGACATTCAATGTGCAGTAACATGGTGAGCCATGCCATTAATAATGATTGTTTGCGATGTTGAAGAAATATTATTACTGAATTGTGTATGGCAATGCAAATTAATTAAACGTTAATGTTAACGTGTTTTTAAAATGCAAAATTAATTTGAATAACGAAATGTTTAGAAATTATAGAAATTATTACAATTGATAAAACATAAGTGTGTTGTTAATTTTACATTTTCAAGTTGTTGTCAATCGGAGACTTACGTACATATTTCACTAAAATAATTTTAACTTTATATATAAATTTTTCTGAAATAATTTGAAATTGAAAAGAAAGAATTTTGTTCAAATAATTTGAAATGGAGATGTATTTTGAAATTTGTAGGCTTGATTGCTGGCATAATGAAAAATATTTAGCTCGATACTGACGGATTGACCTGTAGCAATGTAAATGGCGTAGACTTAGGTGCAGTGACATAGACATCATTATCATGATTATAGCGACCATTTTTTTTTTTATAATGCATTGCACGTGTAGCAGCGATGCGCATATGTAAATTAGACGTAAACGATAATGTACCTAGATATTGAAGCATATTCGAGTATATGCGTAAACACCTACAATAAAAATGAAATAATGTGATCTTGTAAACATTTCTTCTCATTGTCCGATTGTTATAAACATTTTTCCCATCACTATAAACAGTCCTATACTGTACCATTTCTTTTGAGTTGAGTTCTTATTGGACATTTAAACAGATGTAAAAAAGATAACGAATTAAACGAATTTTTTTTTAGACTTTATTTATTTAAAATTTGTAATAAATAACTAATATTCAAATAATGTTTTCTGTATACTTGAAGTTAGTTAATTACTACGATTTATATGATTAAATTGCAATATTATCCCAGTTTGTTTGCAAGCAGAATGCAGTCATTTTGGTGCCAAGACTCGGAGCATAATTTGGCCCGTATTTGTTATGAATCTGCCGATCAAAACTTGTCGACAAATGGGGAGCCTATGTCCAAAAAATGGGTGGTAATTTGAGTGCAAAGTTTGCAGGCGGAATTCGAGGGCAAATCGAAGGCAAAACCAGGGCAGACTTTGCGTAGAGGGCAGGTCAGTCGTACTAAGAGCGAACCTAACCTTACTCTAAGAGTAACTATCGAGCAAAAAATTCTTGTACCATTCAGTGCTTTCCTTGTATCATTTAAAATTTCATGATCAGTATGGAAGGGCTAGGATTCACATAATGATTACACAATGACCGGTGGGGGCTCCCTTTCATGATCCATTTATTAAAAATATGCACTAATTCACATAAAGTGGTGTACGTGTATGTTGTGTTCTCTGGTGTGTGTACTTGTATATTTCATTACTTTCAATTAGAGTAAAGTATGACACGATCGTTAATATTGTCCTCTATCTACGCGTTCAGACATTTCTAGCTTAGTAGTTCTGAAAATATATTGTAAATAAATTTTGAATTTCTAACTAGAATCTTGAACATCGTTCACTTTTTTTTGTTACGGTATTCCATTCTTTTCGCATAAACATCATTACCACTCGATTGGTCGGTTTCGCAGGTATTCTTGTTTCCCGAAGACCTTCGCGTCCCTATCTCGCGCTTCAAGCTACGCCTGTGGGACCAGGTCGCCATTAATGAAGAAGGAAGATGTCGTTCCTCCAATCAAATCAATGAAATTCCATCGGTACAGTTATTGTACAATAATCAGACTGTGAATTGTTACGCATTTATGGAGTACAGAAAAAGACACTAGTAACACTCAAAATTCATTAAAATTATGTATGTACATGTTTGTTTTACATGGTTTTTCATTCCAAAACTTTAGTTTCTGTACATTTTGTATTTGTGAAAATTTCTACTTTGCGAGAATCAGAGAGCGTAAAGAATTGGAAAAATTCCTTATTTTCACTAAAAAATATAAATTTTATTAATGCTTTTAATAAATGCATAATCAGCGGCAGTTTAATTATTATGGAATAATGCGACCTACTTTTATTACTTTTCGATCCTGGTCTCATAGTTTTGACCGGCAGTGTATACATACATATACACATAGAGTACGTTCGTGCTAACACGATTCGCTGAAACATATTGGAAAAAAATTTGTACAAAAGTTGTTCGACATGAAGAGGGACATCGTGATCAAAGGTGAGCTTTCTCTGAAATGAAATATTAAATTTCTCGCAAAATGCGCTTATAGTTTATGAATAAAAAAATATAGCGTTCCATTCAAAAGTACTGACTTGACCTTGAAATCTCCTCTACTAATTCAGCTATAAAAAAATACTTGTACCACATTAGTCCCCCCTTCATGTCAAACAACTTGTGCAAAAACTTTTATTAATGTTTGCTGTCATTTCTGGCATATTCCGGTGAGTTAGCATCGATACTTTGGTAAACATTAATAGAATTATGGTGAATATACAGCTATGAGTTTCGCGAAGATTTACAATCTCGAGTTGCTTTTAAACGAGGGCACACCCACACATCCTTGCAATTTTCCTAGGAGACTCATGGATCCCATTTAAAGCATTTATCAGCCATTTTTAATATTATCATAATCAGTTGAAAATTACTGTAACAATTAATGAAATGTGTTTTGACGAAAACATATTCTTTTCTAAATTATACAACGTTCTACTAATTCATTTGCAATTAATTTTCCATTTATTTATTTAAATAGGAATAATTAATTTAAATTATTGTTTATTTGAATGTAATTAATTTATTCGACTCATTATTTATCTTAATTCAAAATATAAATTACAGTAATGTAACACGCAAATTGTCATAAGGAAAGTAACATACAAAATAATTTGTAAGTATTTTTCAAAATAAATTGTTTGCTTAATTTTCCTACCTTTTTATGAATTTGTTAAATTTGGAATATTTATATATAGTGAGTATTGTAATATTTCCAATTTTATAATATTGAAACATAATTTTTAATGTAACTATTTTAAATATCACTGTCTTTAAGTATTGTAATATTTGAAATACTATAAATGTTGTAAACATTATTTTAATTTTAATTTTAATTCTTTGTTTTGTTTCATGGGTAAAAAATCGACCATGAGACTAGATCCATGAGCATTCCCACGGCAATTATTAAGCGACTAATCGCAATATAGCTTAGTATAGACAGAATTTGAATAATCTTTCGTACAAGTCGTATATAACATTAATACATTTGCCGTCTGAATCCAATTACATACGAGGTAACTTTCGATCGTGACTGACCTACAGAATGTTAGAATTAACAGTGGATGACAGCAAGAATAATATCATCTTAAAAATAAAAACAAGATCAAATAAAAATATACGTATCTATGCACATCAATGAGTAATTCGATATTTTCTCAAGGAAAAATTGTACATTTGTTGTATGTAAAAATATTTCAATTGAAATGTAATTTCTGTTGGACCGTTCAATACAATAGTAAATACAATAACACTGCCTTTTTTTACATTTATACACTAGTCTACAAATTTTGCTGCATGTTGAGAATTTTAAAAATAAATTTTAATTCATTAAATTAGTAATTCTTTAGCAAATCTATGATCGATCTAACGACGTTTTTATAAATGACAATACAGTAGCGTGGCAAAAAAAAAAAATATTAGAAGATATAAATCTATGACTTTGAAAAAGTAATGATACTTGAGATATTTGTCTTTCACAGCAATATTCTACATAAAAAATTGCGAGTAAAGACTTCTTACTTTATCATGGGACATTCTGTATAGTTTATAAATATTTTCTTATTAAAATTATAAGTGCTACTGCTAATATAAATATTTTTTAAAACTTTTGTAACTGTATAAATCATTTTTGAGACTTGTATAGTTTTTACTTACAATTAGGATTTTTATTCAATTACTGAACAAAGTAATTTTTTCAGAAGTGGCTACTCTGTCTGGTAAAGATATAAGTTCGAGACGAATAAATAACAAATGTTACATTTCGAGGAGTACGTGGAAAAAGTAAATTCCCCATTGATGCACTAAAAATATAATGAAACAACATAGGATATAATAAAACATGTATAAAATATCTCTTTATCAAAAAGGTACTCCCTGGGTGTGTATGGCATTGCATACAAGTACGAAAAAGAGAAAGAAAATAACGATCCAATCATTACTAATCATCATACAATTACATTGTCAAATCCGAATTACGCGGTACAGTACAATGAGCTGCACACGTTAGAAGCCGAGACATATTATCAAATATTAATGTTATTTTAATTTATTAGATTATTGCACTAAAAATGGCGTTTTCAGCATGCGGAAGCATGGGGAATAGTACGGTAGAAGGGGAAATTAGAGTGGGGGAACAAGTCATGATCTGGCGTCTCTGCTCATGTGCCCACTCTAATTTCCCCTTCTACCGTGCCAGTCCTCCGCGCTTCTGTCACGTGACTAACCCGGTACTGGCAGAGAGAGGGTAACTTTTACCCCTCAATTCGTGCTACCTCCCCTCATCTGACGAGCATGATGCAGACACAAAGAAAGAAAGTACTACATATTAGGATAGAGAGACTGGAGAGAATAATAAGGTAAGGGGAAGACAATAAGAACGTGAATATAATTGTAATCGGATTAATGGCTGAATCAGGGAAAGTAAGACGTCCAAGAAACAAAGAAATTAAGTTATTGCATCCAAGTAATTATGAGGCTAAACGCAAGAGGTTTAAGTTAGAATATGTATGCAAGAAAGTAATATTTATATTGAATATGTTAAAGTTATAATCTATAACAATGATGTAGGGGCTGTATACATACCATGGAGTATATTTGGAATGTTGAGTTATACAATACTATAGTATGATGTATCATATTATATCATAATTTAATAGTAAGGTAATCCCACTAATATAGAGCGTCTCGCCTAACATGAGAATCCTAAATCTCCCCCTTATTCTTTATGATAGCAAAAATATCAGATTGTACTTTTGCCCACACGAACCAAATATTTTCACCATTTGACATTTTTCGTCGCATACAAAATAAGCGAGAAATTTGGGATACTCGAATTAAATGTTACACCATGTATATATTTAACTGAAAACAATACAAAGTTAGAATGATTCCGTGAATGTAGTCTGCGTTGTCAATGAATGTCCTTGTAACAGGCAATACAGTTTGATACATAATAAAGTGTTACATGTTATTATTGATATAAAGGTTATTAACGTATGTATTTCAGAATAAAATATTCTTATATTTATATAAATGTAAGAGTTACTAAAATATTGATTTAGATATAATCTGTTTTTATATTTATATAAATATTATAGTTACTAAAATATTGATTTAGATATAGTCTGTTTTTATATTTATATAAATATGAAACTTGCTAAAATATTTATTCAAATAGAAATAAAGTTTTTCTATTTACATAAATGTACAGATATCTAAATTAATTATTTCAATATAAAGTGAACATTTATATTGGATTATAAAGATTTATTTCATCTGTATCTGAATGTCTCAATTAAATTCAAGTTTTCAATTGTACCAATTTCCGTATAATTTATTATATTATCGGTCAATACCTCCAAATTTGAAGTCATGCTTCTAAAGTTATGAGATTCAATATTTATTGAATAAATTTTTATTGTTAAATCGCCATTTCATGTGCAAGAACCTAATATTTAACAATGACAAAGCATCTTTTAAATATAGTATACTATTACGCCGATTGCTCGAACGTAATCGATCATAATAATTGGCCAATTCGTTTTAAGATCCATTAATTTATAATAAATAATTACAAAAAACACAATGTTCCTCGATTATTATAATTGTTTTTTGTTCGTTAACAAGATATTGGTAATTATACATTGTTAGTAAAATATTAACACAACAACTTGACACATGCATACATACTAAATATATACGCAACGAAGAATCCTAAATAAATTTAAAAAAATACCGATAAAATTTGAATACAAACTCTCGAATACAAGTAGAGCATATGTTTGTTCGTTAATTGAATCTTGAAGAATCTCGTCATGTTGTTCAATAAAAGTCATATTGACAAAATAGATTGTATCTTTCTTTTAATTTTTTCAGTGAAATAAAAATAGTTAAATTTTTACTCTATTTAATTGTACAACATTTACAATGATTGTACAACACCCTCGAGATTAAAAAAGAAAGAAATTTCAGCAAATTGTAATTGAAGCATGCAAAACAATTTTTGCATATTTATTGTTATGAGGCTGCAATTACGATTTACTATAAAAATAAACATTTAAAAAAACAACGTGATATAATTCACGTTTATCTATACATTAATATAAAAGCATAATAATTAGATATTAAAACGCAATTGGTTGCAAATGACAGGTACAGTCAGCGACAGAAGTCTATTCCCCGTCAAATTTTGAATATTTCAAACAGAGAAACAGAGAAAGTTTTGTATTTGTTTACATATTTCAGTATAAATACATCGAAAACAGTATTATTATGATTTACAGAATTGTATAAATGAATTCAAATGATTATTGAATTTGTTATTGCAGTTTACAAGTTGCACGAGTAAATGATAAACTAATTTAAACGTCAAATTTAATTTAGTGAACAAATTTGTTATTGCAATAAATCTTCGAATTTCTTGAATTTATAGTATCACAAATAGTACATGAAAGGGTTTGCTCGTCCCCACTCCAGTGCCACCTGTGTGTGCCTCGCTCGCTTGTAATGTGCTCTTGCGAACCGCGTTCTGGCGAACGCGCATCCTCATAGTTATAATGTTTAAATCATATTCATATTATAGTTAATTCGTTCTTGTGTAATAAACAATAAGCGCACTCCACCATGGACTTTTAATTACCACCGTTTCATTTTTCATATTTAGATCAAAAATGTCGAAAAACCTTATTACGTTTCCAATGTGTATGAAATTCGAGTAATCCTCTATGGCTTTTTTTTAATATTTAAAATTTTTAGGTGAATATAGACTTTCGTGGATAACTGTACTGCAAACACACATTCGAGCTGTTAATCTGTTATCTAATACTCGCATTAAATTACGACATTGTGTTCAGCGTGACGAGAATCACATTTGACAGTTACGTAACCTTAGAACTACGATAAAGTATTATGAATCTCATAATCAAATAAGTATCATAAATATATATATATATATAAAAACTGATGATCCATAACGTCAGTATTCGTATATCGTATTTTTTAATCTAGAATAAAAACTCGGAAAACTGTATTTTTGCGGAACGAAACAGGTGCAAATTAAAAAGATCAAGGAGAGAAAAAATCATTCAAAAATATCGGTTTATAATTCACTTCGAAATCCCCCGGAAATTCGAGGATCGCGCGAACTATGCATGTTTTTTCGGTTTTCGACGATGAACGACGCACTTGGACACATTCAGGCTACTATGTAGCTGCAGATGATTATACTAATTTTATTTCAGAATAAAATAATTTCATTTTGTAATTTATATCAGTTTTCGAATTTTGTTGAACTATTTTGCATTTAAAGGAATACAGCAATGTTGAAACTTCGGAAAATCGATTTTTAGATTCTTGATTTTGAGAGCTTAATTCTTTGTGAACATTTTTTTTAAATTCAGGAAAATACTCGCATAATTACGGGTCTTATAGGACCGGAGGTAGTTAATTGTATGTCATAGATTATTGTTTTAAACTGTGAAATCGTTTATCTCAAAATTAATTTTTCGTATAATTAATTTTTATCATAAGTTTCGAAAATCTGCAGCCAAATTAAATTATTTTAATATTAAAAGGAGAATATAATTTTTCAACAAAAATCTCAAAGAAACAGAATGAATCGAGAAATTATGCTATTCGAACGTTCTATAGTTTTACAGTATGATAATCAATGCAAAATGAGCGTGTATAATAATTATGCAATAGGTCACACGATTATTTAAGGAGCAGGACGTTTCCCTAATTTTGGCAGTGTTAAACCATAATATCAATTATGGTCGCATCCTCCTGAATGTGTGGATCGTTCAAAATCGTTTCACCATCGATTACAAATCAAAATCGAAAGCTACGTGGACGTCAATTCTCTTCATTTTCCGTTTCGTCGTTTTTACAGAGCGGGGATCCGAACTTCTGATCGATAATTTACAATGATCTACGATTTAGAAAGGGAACTTCTCCAAGACATTAGAGATCTCACGCAGGCGCGTTCTCGCATTGACTACCCATCGGAAGGGGTGCACTAAACGTCACTAAAAGTAGCTTAAACAATATCTGAATCAGTTTATCACTAACATGGCAGATTCATTCTGAGAAAAGTAAAAAATATCTTCTTCGCTAGAAAATAAATTCACTATTCGCAAGATATTTATAGGATGCACCGTTTGTCCCGAAAATTCAATCGAAACTACAATTGCAAATTTTTGCATAGACTGGACAACATACTTAACGTTTTTTTTTAATTTGTAACTTTGAGTAAACGTTTCTAATATACTATCGTATGATGAAATGTTTAACTTTGGAAATCTTTGGGCTTTAAGAATAATAGTTAGATAATTGTATCGTGCATAATAGCACTCTGTGGATTCTTATGAATAAGGAGATACAGTTTTCCATTGCATTATGAGTACAAAAACCGATTTCTACGGGTCTTAAGTACTCTAGGGTTAAACTTCACCTTAAAAAACCAAAATTTGTTAACTTTTTACTTTATAATCCTGTACATCTTGACGAGAAAATGCTAAAAATTGAAGTTTTAAGGCGGGGAATTCACTGGTTCAAAAGTTACGCGTGCTCTGATGCTTCTCCTCATATTTCAGTAATATGCAAAAATTACATATTTGCATTGAGTTCATGAAAATCTATCAGGAAGATTTACTCGAAGTTAAAAATTTCAATACATATATGTGTTGTACAGCGTTACGAGACAAATGGTGCATAAATAAGAAAGTGGTCGTAATATTATCTTCCACGCAGTATTTAAAATAATTTGTGCTTAGCTTCGTTATTAGACATAGTTTTAGAACCGACCGTTCCAAAAAATGATTAGGTTATGCAATAAATTCGTTCAAAACTATTTCAGTAATTATATTTAAAATATTTCAGTAATTTAAACGTGATACTTGAAGATCGGAAGTTTTTAATCGAAATACTGATCAGAAGATTAATTAACTTGAAGAATATTTATTTTTATGATACCTAATCTCATTTTTAAATCAAAGTGTACACAATTTTTATCTTCACATTTTCATAACATTTTTATAAATCTATTTAATCTCTTAATTTTTAGTGCACTTTCACGTGCAAAAAAAAAAAGAATGAAAAAAGACGTGAACGAATTTGTCAGGTAACCTAATATTTTTCCTTTTTTGTAAATTTTCAGAATAGATCGCACACCTTCGGGTTTTACTAGAGATTCTTCTACATTGTCGTATAATCGACATTTACAGATTCGATAGTTTTATATTAAAAATATTGTATAGACATAGAGGTTGTATGGATTATGACCACTTTCAACGATCGCATTGAATATTATTAATCTCACATTTCGAAATTAGTTCTCTCCCTTTTTTCTTTTTGTACTGGTCTAGATGTACTATACTTCTTGCTTATTTGTAGCTTGCGTTTCGCTCTTGGGGGGGGGGGGGGGGGGGGAAGACGTTTCTATAATAGCTGACAAGTCTCACGTTCTTGAACTTCCCTTTCCAGGAATTCGTTTTGCTCGACAATAGGGTTTGAAGACTTTACTTCCTTACAAGTTGTTAAGTTTATAAATAGAATATTAAACTAAACTCTACTTCGTTAATGTAGAACTAATCATAAGACACTAACACAAACGATTGTGGTAAACTTTCCTTTGCATATGTAAAATTAATTTGTTATGATGAACTTTATTTTACTTTTCATATTCTCCGGGATTCGAACCACTGACCGGTTTTAGTGGCATCCGAGGATTATGGTCGCTTCGCCACAATGGCCTTTAAAAGAATATATCATAATATCATGATAAAATATTCGAGTTAACTTTGCATTATACATGTAAATAATATACTACGTAATATGAATTTAGAATTAACGAAGATATTATAGCAATATCTCAGGAAACCAGAAATTTGTAACTCTTTTCCTCTGTAAACTTGTAGATTTTTGCGAGAAAATGCCGAAAATCCAAGTTTTAAGCCTAGAAGGTCAATAGTTCAAAAGTTATGCGTGTTTAAAGTTAAGCGAGTTTAAGCGTACTTTGACAGATAAGGGCACCGCCATATTGGTATGTACTTAGCATCGCGCGTTGCCTAAATAGTAGCAGCTCTCCGCGACCCCTCGCCAAACGAACCTAACCATGAGCAACCTCCTCGCGGATTCACGCATTGGACGATGTTTGAGTACATACCAATATGGCGGCGCCTTTACCTGTCGGAAACGCTTAAAATCGCTCAACTTTAAAAGCGCATAACTTTTGAATTACTGATCACCTAGAATTAAAATTTGGATTTTCGGCATTTTCTCGACAAAATTTACAGGATCACAGAAAAAAAGTTAAAATTTTCTGGTCTCCTGAAGTAAAAAGTTTAGCAAACGGGAGTATTAAAACGAGATATTCAGAAGAGAGTAGAATACAGCATATGGCTATACTAATGTAATGTTAACAAATTTACAGGCATTTCCAGTTCAAGTTTCGTTTATTCTAATTAGGTCATCATGAAAATAATAAAGACTTTCTAATAATCAAAATTATATTAATCCCATATGCTATGTACAGTTTTAATACTGATCTGTTATAGTGTTACGGGATTAATAAAATTTTGATCAAAACGTACATCACATAAACAATAGAACAATATACCTGAAATTTTCCAATTTATCTGTGTATGTTTAGTAGATAAATAAGTATGGTTAACACCTTTCAGTAAAGTCTCCAAACCACCGACAGATATATGGCAACTGCTCGATAATACTCTAAAGTAAAACTATTAACGGAAACTCAAACAAAAGTTAAAAAATCTCCGTCTGAAAAGTATTCGCCGAATCATAATCGGCCAGTTTGCGAACAAAATAATAAAGTGCGGTACAACGGAATGCTAGTTACGCAATATTAAATATCATATTCTTTTGCTACGGCGGCGAGACGATACTGTATTTACAAATTGGCACTTTCTCCGGTTTGGTGTAATTAGTTATTACACACTTGTCGGTGGCGCGAGTTGGTTCCGATGCGTGGTCAAACGAGAGAATTTCGGGCGCGATGGCGACGAACGAGGGCCGGTGACACTCATTTACGTCATCTATCCTTGGGGCAACTTTGATAATTTTTGAAATGATAGTACAAACCTCAGAGCTTCTTTCACTAGAAATTACTATAGGAATTCATTTTTGTGTACGTACAAATCATTAAAGCACTGAAGTTTAATGAAATTATTGAACAATTACCTGAAAAGCTTTTTCAATGTTTATTAATATATTATAAAAATTTATTTACTTTAATGAAATGAAAATTATTCACTTTACTGCTATTTATTTACTTTAATAATTATTATATGATAATATAGTATATTAACTTGAACAAAATTTTCATTAAATCAACGTTGAGAAACCCCGGATAATCAATTTTAGTAATTAATATTTTTAATTTATTTGAGTAGTTATTAGTAATTGAAGTAGATTTTAAATTGAATTTTCGTTAACGACAACCACAAATAATTAATTTTAGATAAATTATAAGTAAACGAAAAGTTGTAAGTCAAAAGAATTTTGCGTAATCGCTGGTAAAAAGATCATACCTTTTCCTAAACTGGTGTAAGTCGCCTCCAGGACTGTAATTATCTAAACGTGCGCCATCAGTTATCAGATCACCTTCATTCGTCGCTTATCGTTCTAACAAGCAAGGCTGTCAGCCTTTAGCTTCTATTATACACACGTTACTATGAGTATGTACAACAACTACGGACAGTTGACTTCCACGTTGCCTATTCCGTTCAAACATCTACATTTTCTCCCTCTCTTTCGCTCTCTCTCTCTCTCTCTCTCTCTCTCTCACTTTCTCTCTTCCCCTTTTTCTTCTCTTTGTTAAGTTACTTACGTTATGATGAACACAATGATCAAAAGTTTTCAATCACAATAGACTTACGCGAATGTTACATATGCATTCGCTTAATATAATTCGATTTCCGGCTACGTCGCGTTACAGCAAGTTCCTTGAATTTCGCGTCTTTCCGTTACTGGTCGCCATCTTTTCCTCACGTTAATTATCTTTCTTCAGAATCGTTCGAAAACATTTCAAAATCTGAAGATTTCCACCGCGGTCACGTTTATGGTTTGTTTAAACCCTAGAAGGCGGCCTTTTGATTATTATCTGTCATTACTAGACTGCGGATGTTTATGCAATTTTAAATTTTTGTAGACAAATTTTAAGATAGTCGAATCACATGAAATTTTAGTTTTAATGGGAATAAAAATCGTACCAAATTCGATCGTATTTTATGAAAATTTTTATAAGCCATAAATGCATATTTTCCGCAATCTAGTCATTACATTCTTTTTGCATTCCGATTAGAGAGGAAGAGCTACTGCTGGTACTGTTTATTAATTTGGCTAGCATGAAAGGAAGTATACTGTAACGTCCATAATTTGCAAAATCTGATCGAAAGGGTTTCACTGTAGTAGCGGATTATGTTAATAGGTTTCCTCCAATCGTTTCCTTGAAAAACTATGTTCGAGATTGCATTTAAAAGAACTCTAGACTCTGACGCACCTGCACATTACTTGGACATCAGTAAAGTCTCCATAAAGGGTCCACCTTCCAGGGTTAAACCTGAATAATAATAAAAAGAACTGAGACTATAGAAGCTAGTTCTTGCTTCTTTTTGACTGAATTGATGACCTTATATAAACAAGTCTTACAGTTACCAGCGAAGTCGGAAACACTTATTTTCTAGTTCAAACTGTCTATTCAATTCTTCGTGTTCGGTGGAGTAACCTTCCAACGATGATACTGAACAGAAGTTATTGAAGTTATCCTGCACACTGGAGTTGTCACCATAAAGAGTCTTCGTCAAACGGCTTGATAGTCGCAAGAGTGGAACGCGTTGGAGAACGTTATGCAGGGCGGTGAGAGAGATTGGCTGGGCAATGTGCGTTTCATGACAATGTGTAACGCGTGGAACGAGCGTTGGTTAATGTGATCAACGTTAATACACTCAGGACAACTCAATTTCTCTACAAATGTTTTCTTTCTCTTGAAAAAAAAACAGCCATTTATGACCGTTGTGCAGCTGGCGATGCTTGGATATCCATTTGTACCCTTACTTATCAATACTTTTAACACGTTGACTATAATGCGGCTCATACACGAGTCACAAACTCTTGTCCAGGTTTAAAAATAGACTTTTCTTGTGATGCATTTGATTTAACCCTGCTGTGCTCGGAGAATCGTGTTCAACTCAATCCCATTTTACTTTCCATTTGAATTTTTTCCTCAACAATGGTCTTATATCTGAGAGTAACAACCGTGTACATATTTCTCTCTCAACATTATCCTAAATGCGTAGGCTAATTGAGGACTGCAGCAGAATTAAATGAGTTACATGCATACTCGTTACAATCAATTTAAATTTCTCAATTCACTAACGTAGTTTCATTTACTAATAACATTTTCATATTGTCAACGTGTTAATTACATCTTTAATGACCTTCCTCTTGCATTTGATTGAGTAGCTAACAACTTAATGCTGACATTTTTTTGAAACGTTAGGTAAAAATACATTCAAACACTATAGCCCAAGGGTTACTATACTTGCCGACAGACGTGGTAAAAATAGCAGATAGTTATTGCCAGGTAGCAGGCCACGCCATGTTGGATTTTAGAGAATTGCAGCAGAATTAGCTGGAAAATAGTTAGACAATTATATCCAACAGGAGCAAAGATGGGCTTGTTAGGGTGATCGCTTAGCGAATCTGTCGATCACTATGTCCTGAATGCGTTAAACGCGTTCGTAGCGGAGACACGGTTGATCCGATCGGTTGTGTTCAACTTGATTTCATCTACGTTTGAGGTAGAGTAATTTGGGAATGAGAAAAAAGTGGAGTGTCATTAGTGGATAAAAGAATAGCAGAGAAACCTTTGGCAGTAGAAAGTTTTGTTCCTTTCCTCAGCTGATTCCGAATGTCTGATCGCCTGGTCGCCGTTCTGTCTTACTCTGTCCGCCATTACTTTGCCCCCGGTATTTTTGCTAATACCTAAAAATTAAAAAACAGAAAAGACAAATAAAACAACGGTTTACGTTTCGAAATTTGTGTAAAATACAGTAAAACGTCAATTACGTAAACTACGGTAACGAAAACACCATCCACGTAAATTGCTTTTAATCGATTTTGAACTTTTGCTCATTATCGATCTTATGAATTCTTTTTACTGACCCAATCATTTGGATAATAGACATTCCACTATACTATCAAAGCGCGAAACAAAGCGTGACAGCTCCACAGTGATAAACAGTGCAAGATCTAGACTCAGCGAAGAAGCTATATGTTATAAAAAAAATATATAAAAATGGCGCTATGTGTCTTGTCTAAATGTATCAATTTAAGAATATTCTTTCGTTTTCAAATATTACAAATACAAATTCTTCATGCAAAACACAATTTCGTATACAATTGCAGTTCAATGATAGCATTATAGTATTGTGATTGGTACGAATTTTTGTAGAACAATTCCTGAACGTTATGGTACATATTTTACATGACTGAAGACCTTATAAACATACTTTTGAAAGATCTACACCGGTCAGTGCTTGAACAGCTGGAGGTACTTGCCCAACAAGGCGCGTAATATCTCCACTAGTTGCATCATTTCCACCCAGAAGAACTATTTCCTCCGTTCTGGCCAATGGTGCTGCTACCTCTGCCGCGATCTGGAAAATAAAACAAATTATTTCAAGTAATTTGTAGTAAACAGGATATCTTCATACATCTGAAAATTGAAGATAATTTTCTCACCTTTGGTAAAGCATTGAGAGCAATGTTCAGAATAGCTGCTTCTCCGTATTTCTTGTACACAATAGCCTTCATTCGCATACGTTCTGCCTCTGATATTCCTATTGCCTGCAGAGCCTGAGCTTCAGCTTCTCCGATCAATCGAATCCTCTCAGCCTCAGCTTTGGCAGCATCCACAGTCTGTGTCCTAGAAATAGTACAACCAGTCAAATCATAGTGATCACAAGAAGCTGACAAAATGTCAGAATTGTCTAGAATGGTCTAAACATGGTGACTAGGGGTTTATATGGTCAAACGACACGCTGTCCATTTTGAGATGTTGATCGCCATAGTAGGCTTTAAGATCTCTTAAAGGACTTGGGCATTGCTGAAAAATAACAATTTTGTTTACAACTAAAGACAGACAGAGCTGTGCCACACTTCATGGCAGCTGGCATATATTGTAGCACCACAGGAAGTGGAGCAACAACACTGTAGTCTCGTTCCCAACATGAGTCGAGTCGAATTGTATTTGGATAATCATTTCAATGAAACAAAGTTGGGATCACACCTTTCAAGTAATTAACAAAAAGAGTTAAATGGAGAACAATCTATGGGGAACCATCAAACAAAGGATCTCTTTATAGCATCTTGCTAAGTCTACATGAGACAATTAAATCATAGAATCAGTAATGATTCCTTGGGAGTGATTCATTCATTTTTTACCTCTACCAAAGAAATAATTTTGAATATAAAGGATGTTGAAGTACGCGCAAGTGTGAATAGGACTTCTTGTCGCGCGGGTCCGAAGTTCAGTGTGAATGGGGCTGCTTGCAGGTAGAAAGAAGCGAGCGTCGAACGAAGATCGCAATGGCTGCGCAACACGTGCACGTTGAATAAAAACCGTTACGTTGTGTACAATATTGTAGACGTTTCATTGAGAACCCGATCTCCCAACAACAAAGAATTTAATTTCAAGGAATTAGAATTAAAAGGCAAACGTCTTTGGACTATTTTGATTTTTGAATGTGAGACTCAAAAGAATGTCAACAGAATTTATTGAACTATATCAAGACCTACGATTTGCCAGACTTCACACCGTTTTTGACAATAATTTTAGTTAGCTACTGTACTAGTACCTTTTTCCTTCGGCCACTCTGCCAATTTTGTAATGCTCAGCCTCCGCTGGTAGTCGCACAGTGCTCTGGAGTTCATGTTCCTTTCGTCGAACCTCTTGCTCCTCCACCTCGATTTGCTTGCGCCTCTGAACAATTTTTATTTGGATTTCCTCGTTTCGTATTCGTTGCCTTATCTTCGCTGCTTGAAGCTCGTAGGCAAGTTGAGCCTCGGCTTTCTATAAAACAATAATTAATAATTAGGCGACATTGTGCAGTACCGACTACTTTTAATGTTGTGTACTGTAACTCTAATGCTGGTCTCGATAAAATGTCGTATTTCAGAAGAATTAATAAAGACCGCAATCACATCTTTTCCCCTAAATATGACGCTTCTACCAATAAGCATGAACGTACCGCTGTGTTCACTTCTTGATCGAAGTTCGCTTTTTGCAGCTGGAAAAGTCTAGCGTTGTCTTCGATCTTTGTGTCGGTGTTGTACTTCGTATCCATTGCCGCTTTCTCGCATTCCGCTTCCTGAATTAGAATGCAGACGAGTTACTTGACAATTAACGGGCATGTTAAATATTGTTCAATATTCTGTGGTAATCAGCACTATTTAAGAAATCGCTTTCTCTGCTTAACGGCGGGCACGAAGTCACGCCCCTGCGGGAACAAAGCCACGCCTCTGCGGGCACGAAGCCACGCCCCGTGGGCAAAACTGCATGTATTTGTCACACGCCTATCCCCACTCCCCTAAGTCACTCGCCTGTAGCTTTGCCCGTAGCTGTGCCCACGGGCATCGGCGAGCGCCCTTGCCCGCCAATAGGCATGTTGCACAGCTCTGTGCTAAAGAAAACTCATGAATACGCGACAAATATCCAAATTATTTCATTTTCAGAAAATTGTTTAACTTTGCAGCATTTAATGCCTCTTCAAACGGTAATGTCCGATGGTTGGGAACAAAGTAGAATACAATGGGTGGTGGCAAAACTGTAAAATGAAAATGCATAAGGATCTGTAGTAGTGTGGGGTATACTAACTCGAATGCCGGCGTCACGGTTCGCCTCGGCGACGCCGACGTCGGCGTCGCGTTTAACAGCCGCAGTCTGAGCTTTGCCAAGAGACGCCAAGTATTGAACGTTGTCGTAGACGTCTTTTATCGTGAACGACAGGATCTCGATACCCATGCGACCGACATCTGGAGCTGCTACCTCCCTCACTAGTGTCGCGAATTGATCTCGATCCTTGTATATCTCTTCCACCGAGAGTGTACCTGGCAGATTCAAAATTTTTACAGGGCTCGAATTATTATGCAAGAGGAGTTTCCTTAGCGCCGAATACTCAAGATTTTTCTTAAAATAAGTGAAAAAATATACACCGCATTTTTTAATTCTACGGTATTTATGAATTAGCGTCATTGAATTTTGCACGTCAGTGTGCGTCTGTGACACTTAAACGTGGCACAACGGAAGATTGATTTTGATAATAAATATTTACTACAATAATACGTTATTGTCCACTCTATACGATTGCTGATTACTAGACTGCGGATCTTTATGCAAAATAAAAATTGTCTGAGTTAATGATAAGAAATACAAGTTAAGTAAAAATGTATTATTTTTCTTAATAATTTTTGCGTGCCGAAAATAATACAACATTCTCGAACTCATGTGACGTTTTCACAGTTTTATATTTATTTTTGTCATGAATGCATAAAATACGAGTTTTGTCCGGCGCTGTAAGTACTTGAAATGTTATCTAGAAAAAGATTGAACAGCACACTGACCTAATATGGCACGAAGATGACCCTCCAAGGTTGAAAGGATCGTCGATTTGATCTCGTGTACGCTTTTCCCGAGAAACTGTTCGCTAGCAGTGTGCAACAACTCGTCAGCCTTCATAATTTTGCATTGCGCGACACCCGTGACAGTCAATGGTACACCTTGAGCAGTTTCCACACTCTCGCAGACGGGGTTCAAGGTCATCACCTCAAGGGATAGACGTTGGACGTCGGTGACGAACCACCAGGTGAAGGCGTAGCCTCCCACGATGGTCCTCTTTTTCATTAACCCGCAACATCCTCCTGCAAACATAATTTTAAAATCATATACTCCCGTCTCCTGATTTCATAAGAGTGTTTGCGAACCGCTTTTGAACTACGTTCCGTATTATTTTTATTTTGCATAATGATTCAATATTCTTGTAATAATAGCTTATCTATGTTAAAAACTGGCGGCACGTATATATTTATCACATCTGACGACACTAATTCCAAGTAATTTTTGCATGCATAATGCTGCATCTCATTCTGCTGAATTATCACGATATTATTTTTTTTATCTTTATATTTTAATTACTGTTCGATGAGAGCTTGTCCCAGAACAAAGTGTAATCGCTCAATTTTGAACACACAACTTTTGAACCAATGAATTCGTCGCCTTAAAACTTCGATTTTTGATATTTTTCGCCAAGATGTACAGGATTATATTGTAAAAAGTTAAAAACGTCTAGGTTGCCGAGGTGAAGTTTAACCGCAGTATGTTTTTGGCTGTTTGACATGCATTAGATTCTTGTTCAGAATTTTTGGACGCCATCGTTTAATGAAGCTTACTATTATAATTTTATACATTTCATTTAGTTCAAGGATACTTTTGAACCCACAACCAATTTTTATCATTTTTACAGTCTAGCATTGTACTAATAAAATAGATATTATCAGAGGCCATCAATGTTATATTAAAATTCTAAACTTATGGTGACGAATTCAGTCATTCGTGACAGTTACGAATGATCAACATCTTCGTCATTGATCATGGTTACTTGTAACCAAAACAGATAAATTTTCAAACATTTTGGCTGCCGCATTTTTAGAAAATTGTCTGCAAAAATTAGTAACAACTGACTTCCGTTTTTAAAAAATTAACTTTTTGTTAGTGATCTTTCCAGAAAAGTTTCCAAGATAATTGTTATTGGAAATGGAATAATGTGAAAGAATGCTTGCGACTATAATACAGTCAGTAAAAATTAATATAAGTCGAATCGATGCGTTATTTGTTAGGGTAAACAAAAACCGTGACGTAATGGACGCCGAAGCGTTACCAGGTTGTTTATAACTATAACAATACTGCCGGTTCGATTTGTGATTCAACGGCCATTAACAACAACACATAACATCGATGGTGTCGCAACGTTAAGTAGGTCGTAGCCGTATAACGGCCAACCGAGCTCTTTACCGTAAGTTGGTACTATGACGTCAAGAAATGGCTCCTCGAATACTGGCTGTCACTCTTCGCGGACGTGACGCCGATCACGCACCACGCACCATGGAAACGTCCATTTTCAACTTGCCTCTACGTTTCGACGAATGGAAAGTTTCTGCGTTGTTACCTCATTAATCACCTTTACGTTTCTACAGGCTGATTTTATATACCTCGTTTCTGTACTGTTACTAAATGAATGACTAGGAGGTATGCAATCCTTTCGGTTTGAAGAAATCGAAAATTTTGTTTTTTGCGTTCTCTTTAATGTTTTGCATTTGTAGATTATTTTGAGTTATTGAATATTTTATTTCTGCATGCTACAGTAAAATATAAGTATTGGAAACTAAAGTTTTATTATGCTATTAATTGGAAAGTCAATTTACAAAATTTTCAAAATAGACAACCTAAAAAGTACTTCGTTTGGAAGCATGAACAACCCCATTGCACCATTTAAGTGTTAATAAAATTGGTAATAGTTCTCGCATTTTTACCGTATCAATAAATTTTATTAATTTATAGTGCAATGTTCTCAAAATTTTAGACAATTTCTGCAGTATCACCGTGCCAACGATGATTTTGTTTTTGTTTGTTTGTTAAAATAATATTAAAAATTATAGTTGAAAATCAGAAGCAATGTTTAAGAAAGAAAACTGAACGGATAATGAACGAATTTGGAATATCTGTTCAGAAAATTAGTTTTATCTTTTACTTAGTCCACGTGATACCTATTTTATGCTTCAAGATAACATATTCATCGTCGTTAACTAAATGTGTCAGGAAGATTGCGAAAAGGATTACCTACTACTATAAACGCTATGCGTGCTTAGAATAGCTGAAAACTTTGAACTTCGAATCAGGTTGACAATGCTAACCACCCTTGGGATATCTTTGGTAGAGTTACGGTAATCCTAATTCCCGTGTACAACAACTCTTTTGAATTCTTTTCAATAGTTGAAAAGTCAATAGTTTATCAATAGTCAATAGTTGAGCAATTATACATAATGAATTCTTGTATTGAAAAATTATGGATTACTAATTCTGAAATTTAAAAATTGTGGATAACTAATTTTTTTAGAACTACGAATTTTCGTATCAAGTAATTGTACATTATTGTATAACCCTTAGCACTCGAATGGTAACTGTAAGACGGCACTAAAAATTGCTGTATCATTATTCAAAATAATTTTTACATTATTAAATTTGTTTGTACTTAGTAAGTGACTAAACTCTTCAGTTTTGAACAAGTAAATTGCACCATTTTCGCATGCATAACACGAAAAAAAATATATGAAACGGCAATATCGTAGGTAGGAAGAAATGTTTCGTTTTGGAGTTAAAATAGCTTCGAATGTAAAGGGTTAATAATTAATTTTTAACGTGATTTATATACTGGACAGTATACGTCTAAGGTTATAATTCTCTTTTCTTCTTTTTTGAAATTGATTTAGCTACTCTTTCGTCATACAGAATAACTTTTTAATGAAATTTCTAATTATGTACTTCAGTTAGTAGATATGGATAATTAGGAATTACTGTGGGGGTACTAATTACTGTGCATATATTAATTATGATTATTTTTAAAGCACAATGAATATTAAAAGAAGGGTACATAACATGTATATTAAAATACTCATTTTAATGTCTTTTGTAATATTCATTCACGATTCATTCACTTATTCATGAATGCAGATAACCATGTTTACGCACGAGAAAGCCTCGCGAACTATCGGGAGGGACAACTACATAGTAACTAAGGAGGCAACTTGGTTATTTGCCCTCAACGTATCGAGAGCAACTGGTGGGGGAACTTCATTTCGCGGAAGATTATTCCCCTACAGACCCGCATACCGAACTAGTGGGAGAGAGCACTGTGGAATTGTACAAACAATTTTATCAATCGCTATTTTACTATCCTGAACAATCTACAAAAGATAGCATTAAATTTATAATTACTCACTGTATTTTCAAATTTCCATGCTTTCGAAAAACGTGATAACAGAAAATTAATTTCATACTTACATTTATTAATTAATATTAACCCTTTCCCAAAGATTTCTTCCCACCTAGCATATTGCCCTTCTATACATTTTTTTTCATGTTGTGCATGCGAAAATGGTGCAATTTACTCGTACAATACGGAAGTGTTTAGTGACTCATTAAATACAATCAACTTTAATGATGAAAAATATATTTTCAATAATGAGACAGTCATTTTTAGTGGCGCCTTACAGTCGCCATTCGAGTGCTATGGGTTAATATACTTATTTCATTAATTTTATATTTTATTGTATTTATTTTATTCATTATTTTTATTCTTCCCGTCTACACGAGACTGCCCTCTTTAAATTTCCAAAACGAATGTCGACTCAAAAAATTCAAAGAGCCGAGTACCGAACGAGTGGCTGCCGAGCACCGAAAACGGCACTTTGCCCCACTGCGCCCACAGCTGAGCTCACAGTCGAGGCAACGGAGCCTCGGGCCCCGGAAGGCGGCCCGGCGGCTGCGATTGTGATCGCTATGAGAATGGGTCCGTGTAGGAGGCGAAGGGGGCAGTCGACGACCGTTATGGGGCGTGCTCGGCTTCGAAAGGTTCGTAACCCGCTCCTATCCCGATGGATTCAGCGTGCCGACACTCGGCCAGGAGCAAGGTCATGGTCAGTCCCACGCCGAGCTCTACGCGGCTGTTACGGGGGTCTATCGCACGGTGGAAAAGACCGACGGACGGCGACCTCGATCGCGGCTTCCGATTTCTGGGACACCGCCCGGAGGATGCTATCGGCTCACCAGCTCGGCTCTTTGCTCTGTCGGCTCGTGACCGGTCACTTTCGTTGACAACTGGGACCATTTGTGGGACAACGTGACAAACGTGTAGCGGGAACAGAAGGATGTTCACCATCTCCGTTTCGTGTCGATGGCGACGTGTGTCTTTCGGTAACGTTCAGTGAATATCGTTCTTCATCATCGTCCGGATACCCTAAGTGGCTCGAGCCAGGCTCCGGGTGTGTCGTCCGTTCAGGAATTTTCAGTGCGTAAATTGGATAAACAGTGCGAACGTTTCGAGAGAATTCGAGTTCTCGTACGCTTCGAAGTCCGGAAGCGGAGGAATTTGTGAACCGTCAGGGGATGGCTAAGCTGATGACCAGCTGAAGTTGGAAACGGATTTTTCTTTTTTGGTGAAATTTCGAAATGGGGAACGATCAACTGTTCGAGTTGTCGAGATTGTTGGTCCAAAATATGAGTATAGAATATTATAGTTGACTCTGCAACGATTGATTGCGAGCAGAAGAAGCTTCTAGATTGCACGCGATCTCCTGTCTCCCAGGAAGTAGGTGAGCAAGTACTGCTTTCCTTTTCAAATACTGTTACTGTACGTTATCACTGAAACAATTTTTGACCATTTTAATCAAATGATTCGTCTCGTCCAAGTTAATTTATTGGAAACAATAGAAGTGCAAGTAATGATTTCAGGTTTCTGGAATTTTAAAATGGTCCTTTTCAAAGCAATGTAGAGTGATTAAAAATTAACGAAAGTGAAAGAACCGAACTACGTATTATCTCCCCAATTTTTAATTGTCAATTTATTTTAAAAAATGTTTCACCATTGAGATACTTTGAGAAAGTATTTTTTATCGATTTTAAGATCCAGATTCCCCGCTATGTGTCTGCCTTAATATTCTATAGAAAATAAACAGAACAAAATGTATGTACTGGGTCATAAAAAATACAAAATTTAGAAAGCTTTATAGTAATCATGAATTTTAATAATGATGAACGTGAATATGTTCAGTATTAAGTAATAATGTCAATTGTACCGTAAATCGAAGCAAATAATAATAATAATAAATAATATGATTTAATTGACGGTGGCGGTAAATGATTACGATAATTCGACACGTAAAATTAAATTGCAATGCGAAATTTTGCACGGGACTGGTGTAGTTTTACATTCCATTGCCGATAACGGGGAACTATGAAATATTATCGGTTTAACCCCGATGGTGAGTGGAACGGAAAATTATACAAACCTAAATTTATCATGGTACTTGTTTTTTTAACATACTTCAATCTTGTAGCCTCTAATTACATAGGGAGAGAAATAGAGGGAGGCAGAGAGAGAGAGAGAGAGAGAGAGAGAGAGAAAATTAATGGTTTAAAGGAAAGTCTATTATCCTATTGATATAAACTCTTGATCTAAACTTTATCCCTGTTGATCTAAACTTACAATTTTTGTCTATTAATAAAGAATTTATATAAAATTTTATGAACCGGAAATATTATCTTAATCGAGAGTGACTACAAACTTTAAATACGATTACAATTAATAAATTTAATTGAATGCACGTAAATTGAATAAACTAAATTAAATACTTTAAAGTGAATTGGTCAATTCGTATTAATGAAGTTGTATAAGCAACATTCATTGATCAAATCAATTATAAATTCATTACATTAGAAACTAAGTCAATTGAAACTTGAGTTGACCAATGATTAAATCGATTGGGAATTAAAACACTTCAAAAGTGAATCAATTACAAATTGGGTCACTTAGAAATTGGATCAATTAATAATTCTGCTATGTATCTAATAATTGAATCAATTAAATTGAAAAAGCTAAACTGTATGAATCAAAATTTCAATAAGTCAGATTGCCACATTGAATCAATTAAAAATTAGAATAATTAAAAGTTGAATAGATTAAACTGTGAATATTAAAATGTGAAAATCGCCTTTTTTTCAACATTTTTGCCACGAAAAATTAATCTCAAATTAAAGTTTTGACATGTCGCGTATTCAGTAAGTATATTACCATTACAAATGAATCTATTCACAAAAACACTTAAACAACAAAATGTAAAAATACTCTTTTTAAATACCTTGGTACTTAATGGGTTAAAATGTAATGCGAAAATGGAGGAAATGCTACCTCGCTAAGATAAAAAATTGAATCGATTAAAAATTGTATTTTAAACGTTGAATCGATTACATTGAAATCTAGATTTCTTCGCGCGCGATTACATTGAAATCTAGATTTCTTCGCGCGCGATTTCACGAAATACGTGATTTATCGCGTTGTCTCAATTTCCGCGAAATTCCGCGCACGACTGTCCCGATCTACGGGATGATCCAGCGATCGACGCGGTACGTGCGGATCGTCGTGGGCAGGTTGGCCGCGTTCGTCGAAAATTACTTAACAGCTGAAAGTTTCACGGATCATTGATATTCGTAGCGTACATCCGAACCACGTGTAGCTCTCTTTGACTTTTCTTCGACCGATTTCTACCCGATCACGAAGACGTTCCAATTCGACAGTGTAGAAGGACACTTCGAACCGGACAGTCCTGCCCCAGGATAACGAGTAATCGGTTAATTACAACGACGATTTAAAACGTTTTCAAGTGCAGTTTTTCCAGTGAAACGAAATATTTGTTTATTTCTGCACAGGTTAGTAAGCAATGGAAATAAAAGGGCGCGCTCAACGATGTCGCTCGGATATTTCGAAAATCTTGTGTTCTCCTTATTCGCGTTTGTTCTTTTCTTTCAAATGAGAGAAGTTTTGAAACAGAAACCAAAACGAAGGAGAACGAAAATGGTTTTATTTGATGTCACATCGATGTCTTAAGTTTCTTTGAGATTGTCTTGATTTTTATTTTATTTTTCAATTAAAGTACAGTTTTTCTTCAAATACGAATGGTTTTGACTCAAGAGCAAAAGTGGGGAAACTAAAACATCTTTACTATTTAAACAAAGTTTCAGTATTTATAATGTCATCAAAGAATATATCGTTATAAAGGGTGTCCGACTATAGGTGGGAGAAAATTTAAGGGGTGGTTCTCCAAGACAGTATAAAACGCAATTTTTTTACTCTTCACTTTCGTCTTGTATTGCCATGGAGAACCACCCCTTAAGTTTTCTCCCATCTGTAGTCGAACACCCTGTATATAGGAGAACACATAGATCTTTTAAAGTAAGAAACATTCGAGTAATTTTCATAGTTATAGCATAAAAAATCCAGAAACTAACCATTTTAAATGTTTATTTATTACTTTCAAGAGTCTGTAAAATTTTGTTAGGTAGGTCTCACAGTTACAGCAGAAGAAATTCTTTAGAAGTTTGTTTTAGGTTTCTTCGTTTGAAAAAGAATAGATTGAATAACTTCCTGTTGCGTCATTTAAAGAATGGGCTTATTTATAATTCTATTGATGCGTTATTACAGGCGACCGATAAAGGAAAGTACGGGAATACAAAATGGGAATCGAGAGCGTGTTGGCGGGAGGCCTGACCTCGGCGACGACTGGTCTTTCATGGTTCTTCCCGGTGTTGGCGGCCGCGCTCGTATATTTCCAATATGAAGTTATGGACAACGAAGCGCCGCCTATCAACATACCCTCCGAAGTACTCCTACCATCTTACGACTTCATTGTCATAGGATCCGGTTCTTCAGGTGCACATTTTTATTAACACTTAATTTCCGCTTTTCTTTCATTTGAATATTTTGAGAAATAACGGAGAAAATAAGAGGTAAAATTTAGGCTTTCCATCCCCTCATTATCCTTAAACAAAGGGGCAGTGATCTGAAATTTTTGAATGTTGTTCAGCAAAGGAAAATAATGAACATTGACATGCAGGATGATTACTTATTATTATTATTTTCCTTTGTTAAACAACATTAAAAAGTCAGATCACTGCCCCTTTGTTTAAGGGTAATAAAGGGATGAAAAGTGAATTTTACTTTTTATTTTCTCAGCTATTTCTTAAAATATTCAAATGAAAGAAAAGCGGAAATGAAGCTAGAAACTGGCATTATTTGGGATATTTTTCAGAATGTTAAATCAGTTATTAAGGGTTGAAATAATAATATTTTCCTCAGGGTTGGTTTTCGCGTTTATTTATAAAATTTCGTTGCAGGAGCCGTCGTCGCAAGTCGACTCTCCGAGATAGAAAATTGGAATGTCCTTCTTCTGGAAGCTGGAGGTGACGAAACCGAAATCTCGGATGTCCCTCTTCTTGCTGGCTACTTACAGCTCAGCAAACTCGACTGGCAATACAAGACAGAACCCGAGGGAGGTGCCTGCCTAGGTAAGTAACCTAGTCTATTGCCCCTAATACCGGAAACCCTCCGTACACGCTATGCCGGAGTTATTCGTGATGCGTCGCGGTGGGGATAACCTTGAGCGTGACCGTCAGTATATGCAATTTCATTCCGACATAAGACGACGCTTTTCATTTGGAAATAAGAAAATCGATATCCCCTCTTCTTCTTCTTCATCCGAAATACGACGAAAGCCGGTTCCGAGTCATCGCCTTGTATCGAAAGAAAACTGTAATGATATATCGGCGGGGGTCAGACTCCGGCATAGGCCTAGAACTCGCCTTAACGTAATCTCGTGTTGACATAATCTCTTTTCCCCAGCAATGGAAGGCAATCGCTGCAATTGGCCCCGCGGCAAAGTAATCGGTGGCAGCAGCGTCCTGAACTACATGCTCTACCTCCGAGGCAACAAGAAGGACTACGATATCTGGGAGCAACAAGGTAACTCAGGCTGGGGGTCCAGAGACGTGCTCTACTACTTCAAGAAGTCCGAGGACAATCAGAATCCCTACCTAACGAAAACCCCGTATCACTCGACTGGCGGGTATTTAACGGTGCAGGAGGCCCCATGGCACACCCCGTTGGCGGCTGCCTTTGTGCAGGCTGGTCAGGAAATGGGATACGAGAATAGGGACATAAATGGAGAGCACCAAACTGGATTCATGATCGCCCAGGGGACGATTAGAAGAGGAAGTCGATGCTCAACCGCGAAGGCATTCCTGAGGCCGGCGAGACTCCGTAAAAATCTACACGTTGCCATGCACTCCCATGTGACGAAAATCTTGATTGACCCGAAGTCGAAGAGAACCTATGGGGTGGAGTTTGTCCGAGATAACAAGGTGTTTCGAATACGAGCCAGAAAGGAGGTCATCGTCTCTGGAGGATCGGTGAACTCTCCCCAATTGCTGATGCTGTCAGGTAAAGATGGGATCAACTCTCTATAAGTCCCAAATGCCTCGCCGATAAAAGTCCCAGAACTATCCCCATTTCCGCGGGGTATACTCTGTAATTGCACACCAATCAAATTCCATTTCCACTTTCAGGTGTAGGACCCAGAGAAGAGCTACAACAGCATGGCATCCCAGTGATCCAGGACCTCAGAGTCGGCCACAATCTTCAAGATCATGTAGGTCTAGGTGGCCTGACATTTATGGTGAATCAACCAATCTCCATGGTAGAGAAACGCTTACATAGCGTCCAGGCAGTAATGCAGTATGCGGTCTTCGGTGATGGCCCCCTAACAGTACTAGGCGGTGTTGAGGGCCTAGCGTTCGTCAATACGAAGTATGTTAACGCCTCCGATGATTTTCCTGACATCGAGCTACACTTCATATCCGGTTCGACTAACTCTGACGGAGGAAGGCACATCAGGAAAGTTCATGGACTTACCAAACGATTCTACGATGCTGTGTTTGGCCCGATAAGCGACAAGGATGTCTGGAGCGTGCTGCCTATGCTCCTGCGACCCAAGAGTAAAGGCTTCATCAAGCTCCGCAGCAAAAATCCCTTTGATCATCCTCTAATCTATCCTAATTACTTTAAAGAGCCCGAAGATATAGCAGCCTTGGTCGAAGGGGTGAAGATAGGAGTTGCTCTTAGCAGAACTACTGCCTTCAGAAGATTTGGTAGCGAGCTCAACTCGAAACGCTTCCCTGGTTGCAAACATATTCCTATGTACAGTGACCCCTACTGGGAATGTATGATCAGACACTATTCGGCGACTATTTATCATCCTGTTGGCACCTGCAAGATGGGACCTTATTGGGATCCTGAGGCTGTCGTTGATCCGCAATTGAGGGTCTACGGTGTCAGCGGCCTCCGCGTTATCGATGCATCTATTATGCCTAACCTGGTCAGTGGGAATACTAATGCACCAGCTATAATGATCGCTGAGAAGGGATCTGATATGATCAAAGAGTTCTGGTTGAAACGAAGAGGGAGAGGATGAGCTTAGGACTGTCTTGGATTGATTTGGAGAAGATATAAGATGTTGGAATAATGACAGCGGAGATTTTGTAAATAGTGATGACTGAAAAATGATATTTGAGGATTTTGCGAGTCACAAAGTGAATTTGGTGAATGACAGTCAACGAACTATTGAACAAGTAACGTGCAGTGTCGGTGCTGTTTCTGTTTTCACTGACACAAGTTTGTACATAGTTGTATAGTAAATGTACTTGAACTGTTAGGTACAGTCTTTTTTAATCAATTATAGATAATCCAATTATTATCTATTTAAGTAAGACAACTGACTCTATCTACAGAGTAGGGGAAGTGGATCCCGCGGGACGCACGTTATATCTTTCTGTAGCAGGTACTGAGACAGTGTCGCCCGATCAAGACTTGTCCCCCCACTCTAATTTCCCTTTCTACCGGGCTATAGCCCCAAAATTTCGCCGCGGCCAGTCACGTGACACGTTTCGTGTCTGTCGTGCATACTCCGGTACTGGAGAGGGAGTAACTTTTCCCCTGAATTCGTGCTCCCTCCCCTCATTTCACACTGCACTGAGATCAGGGAAAAGAAACAGTGTGCAGCCCTTGGGCCCCCAGTTGTTTGGCTCCGTTTTAGTGCATTGATAAGAAATTTAGAGATTTATAATGGAAATAATGGGAACAGCTATGAGTGAAACAGCTTTCTGTAATCGACTTTTGTGTGGTGTATTACTGCCTACTCTCTTTTTAATTTGACTGTGGCGTGTTGCTCTATTCACGGATGAGAGAAATTTACGGTTGTTAATAAAATCTTTTGTAATTTTATGAAATATTGCATTTTTCTTTTTTAATTGTACATAACCTACCGATAAATATTCTGTATAAATAGGGTATTATACGAGAAGTATCTCTATGCGTTGAAGTGTATAACCGCGGAGTTGAAATTAACCTTGAATTGTACTTGATAGTACTTCACTGTACGTAGTATTCACTCGAGGTCTTTGATGGAAAATTTACGAATTATAACTTTGTTTATAATTTTCGATATTATATAATTAACATATCATATAATTACTATATAATTATATTACATTACTACATTACTGGATATTACATAATTAATATATTACATAATTATGGTACTTCTATTAAAACTCAAATTCAAGTTGATAAATAGTTAGCATGAAAAATTTTGGGATGAAGTGTCAATATTTCAAGAAAATTGTTTTGCAGTTTCAAAGGTCTTATAATAATAAACGTAACTTATAAGAATCAAGTGAATTAAAGATTCAGTAAATAACACATGTTTGAATAAATGTATCAATTTTTACATATAATTGTACGATATCGGTTTAACAATAAATTCATATATTTAGTATATATTTCATATATTTTTCATATTAAAATAAAATATATTTCATATATTTTTTAAAATTTTGGGCAATATTATAAACAGTTTGAGTAAAAATTTCTTTTGGATTTCATACTTCGAAAATTTGACTTTTCTGCATTGCATCGGACACCGTGCGACGGTTGTAAAGGATGAATTCGGACAATGCATACGATGCATACAAGCTATAAACACATGATCAAAACAGCTGACGCAGACACTGAGAACGTAACATTTCAACTTAACGCGTTCTCTTTCTGCCAGTTTGATTCCTTACGTTTGTGGAAAAAGCAGTGTGAAAAGTGAAGTATATTGTTCGATGTGTACATTATTAATGTGGACTTTTATGTAAGTCCTAATCTTTAAACTTCTGTTTTTCATATCAGTGTTAGAGGTAAGTTAATAATAATTTTAATATGACTGAAAGTATTAGATTACATGGAAATTTTTAACTTGTTATGCAATCCAGAGATATCTATGTTATGATACTTGTTATCTTTTAAATCCACGAAAATTTGAACGGAGGTCATTTTTGCAGTAAAAATGTTTGCGCATGTTCACTTACGACTTTTTTTCTCAAAAACTATTTATCGGTTTGTACTGATCCTTTGCTTTCGTTTTAAAAATGAATTCCACAATATTCGAAAATCATATACAAAACCATATTTTTATTTTTAGGTAATAGTGATATTAAAGTGAGTCGATCGAGATGGACAGAGGCTGGCTCACAGCGTTTAGGATAGCAGCCAGCTACGGCCCTGAATTGAGTTTTCTAATTTTAATGCAAGTTTTGATCGGAATATACAGACCAGATATCGTGGATCGACAGCACAGGGTAAAACCTGTGTCATTGTTAAATTTGAGAAATGAGTACGATTTCGTGGTGATCGGTGCTGGATCAGCTGGATCAGTGATAGCCAATCGACTGTCAGAGAATGGTAATTGGTCAGTGCTCCTGTTGGAAGCCGGCCCGGATGAACCGGAAATTTCGGACATACCTATAACGGTTCCGATTTTGCAATTATCTCCTTTCGATTGGAAGTTCAAAACTGAGCCGTCGGATGATTATTGTCAAGCGATGAAAGGGAAACGGTGCAACTGGCCACGTGGCAAGGTAAAACAATTGATATTGTGGCGAAAAGTGCAGGGTAAATTAGTATCTGAAATAGTAAATAGTAAGTAATCCTATTGATTTAAAAGTACGCGCAAAACTTTCAAAAACAAATATTTTATTTCGCGCATTAAGTTTTTAAAAAAACTGCCGAAAATCCAAGTTTAACCTAAGGGATCAGTAGCTCAAAAGTTATTCGTGTGTAAAAATGTGCGATTTTCAGCGTTTTCTACAGTGTTAGGGCGCCGCCATTTTGGTATGTACTCGGTCATCGTCAAATGATCGGCCGTCCAGCCGGCCCGACTATTCCTGCAAATCTACGTTATCGACATAAATGTGTGCTTATGCTGCGTCTATCGGCTCCGCTCGTTAGACGTCGCGCGACGCTGAGGTACCAACCAACATGGCGGCGCCCTTAACTGTCAAAAACTCTGAAACTCGCACATCTTTACGCAAGCATAACTGTTGAACTACCGATCTTCTGTGATTAAAACTTGGAATTTCGGAATTTCCTCGTCAAAATCTATAGTACTCCATAAAAAAGTGTTAAACATTTCTGGTTTCCTCAGGTAAAGTTTAACCATTTTGCAATTCTTATTCAAGGTTCTCGGAGGGAGCAGTGTGCTGAACGCGATGCTGTACGTTCGTGGCAACAAGAAAGACTACGACAACTGGGAAAAGCTGGGAAACCCAGGCTGGGATTTCGACAGCGTGTTACCTTACTTCAAGAAGTCAGAGGACATGAAGATCGAAGAGTATAAGAATTCACCTTATCATCAGACCGGCGGACACTTAACAGTCGAGTATTTCAAATACCGAACTCGCATGATCGATTACCTGATAAAGGCAGGTACAGAGGCAGGATACAATGTCGTGGACGTCAATGGAGCCACTCAAACCGGATTCACTTATTCTCCCGGCACTTTGAGAGACGGATTGCGATGCAGTACAGCAAAAGCTTTCCTTCGGTCTGCTTCCAAAAGGAAAAATCTGCACGTAAGCGTGCGTTCGCGTGCCGAGAAGATACTGATAGGTGAGCAAAGACAAATAATTTTAGAATTGTTTAAATAAGTTTGAAAATACTAATATTCTGATTCGTGTTTATTGGGTATTCTCGTCAATTTTGTTGGGCTGTGGCCACCTTTATTCTCTTCGTTTCTAATCTCGAGTACTGATTTTAATATTAATCTTAATTCAGTTTTTATTTTAATATTGGTTTTCATACATTCTACGAAGTCTGTCTATCGTAAAAGCGTGGAAATCTTTTGTTTACCGCAGAGTATACTAATTTCATTTGTTTTAATCATAGTTTAAGATTCTTTCTTCAATTAGATTTGAACACGAAACCTTGAAGTTGTCCTAAGCCTAAGATTGGAAGTTCACTTAGACTTGTTTAGTTTGTGACACACTCTAATTATACTGTAAAATGAAACCTGGATATAAATCCAGAATAGACAACAGAACTGTTTTACGAAAGAAGCAATCGTATAGCTTTCAAGGTTAAGGTTAAAAATATTTTTAAAAAAGAAAATATAGTTATGAACCGTTTTTGCAGACAGAGATTCGAAGACGGCATATGGCGTCCAATTTCTATTCGGCCCAATCCGCCGCAAGGTAAAAGCAAAACGCGAGGTCATTTTATCCGCTGGTGCTATACAATCGCCACAGTTGTTGATGGTGTCCGGTGTCGGTCCAAAAGATCATTTAAATGATATAGGGGTGGACACTGTGCACGATGCACCCGGTGTTGGTGAAAACCTTCAGGATCATGTGTCGATTGGTGGTATGAATTACTTAGTAGACACGCCAGAGAATTATACGAAGAAAGATACTTTTATTTTCGATTTGCCGCAGTCCGTTACTGTGGACACTGTCGAGGAATTCGCTATAAATCGCACAGGAATTTTGTACACGTTACCTATTACTGAGGGCATGGCATTCATTAATAGCAAGTAAGTACTTGCTCGCAGTAACGAATAAATATTTTGATAAACGGTGTAGTTGAATGAGCTGGTCAAATATAAGCGTAATCCAAATTGATCTTTCTTCACACCATTCGATAGGGCCGCCAAAGAAAACCTTGTGTGGCAAGTTTCAAGTCGGTACCATATCATAAATGTAGGAATAGGGTGAGCACGGTTTAACGAATTATGCTCTGTTTTTACGTTTTGTTTACCAAAAAATTACAAAAAAATTCATGAACATTCTACCTAATAGCCCACACGACTCTTAATTTTTTCTGAATTTTTGACTGCGAAATGGATTTTTAAAACATTTCAGAAACTTAAAACTGCTGATTTAAGTTACCAGATGATTACGTTAATATTATAATGGCAGTTGTGCCTTTTTATGATTATCAACGAGTACTTTTCATGGCTTAGGCAAACATGTTTAAAAAAGCTATTAATTTCCAAAAATCCGAAAAAATGTACTTAATTTCTCTCAGATTTCCTTTTGTAAAGTATCTTGCAGTTATTGAAATACACTTCTATGTTCAGGGAAGTAATGTACATAATTAAAATGTCAAATATAAAATCATAGAACTTCGCGACACGTGTTAGATTCAAATTAGATTTTAGAGTTTTACAAAAATTTTAAGGAAAAATGTTAAAATTTATATTTTCATTCGTTGGATTCACTGAATATAAAAAGGTTGGTTTAATTTATAAGAATACACGAATATATTTTTACTCAAAATATTTTTTTAAAAAGCTTAAACATATTTTTCAATTACCATTACTACAATCAAAATGATAAAATATGTCATAAATAAAAAGAAAGGGTAAAGTTTGTTATTAAAACGGCAAATAAATGTTGTTTCAGGTATGCAAATGAGACAGATGATTATCCTGATATACAGTTATTCCTGTCAAGTATGACGGACGATTCAGATGGCGGTCTTTTCGAAAAGGCTAGTGCCAACGTGAAGGATGATTTCTACGCGGTTATGTACGAGAACATCCTATACAAAGCTTCATACTCCGGCCTTCCGCTTTTGTTGAGGCCACGTAGCAGAGGATACATCAAGTTACGATCGAACAACGTGCACCAACATCCGATCATCGTTCCCAATTACTTTCAGGATCCACATGACCTCGACGTTTTGGTAAGTAATCTTCATTCATTATATTCATACAACCAGCTCGGTTCACTTTCTGAATA